>CM057832.1:77604001-77961501 GCA_030068075.1 Paguma larvata
AAATGGGCATATTTCATTAAATATACATTTGCATTATTATTTAATGGCTATAGAGAATCTAATGACAACAATTTTAAAAAACTTCTCATAATAAAAAATTATTTTTATTTATTAATTTAAAAAATATTTTTTAAGTAGCCTCCATGCCAACATGGGGCTTGAACTCACGACCTGAGATCAAGAGTCACATGCTTGAGCCAGCTTGGTGCTATTTTTTAACGTAGAAAAAAAATTAAAAGAAAACAAACCCAAACTTAGAGATCACTAGAGATTTCCTTAGTACTATGTTTTGATGCTAAATTAATATAGTCACGAGTTCTCTTTTTGGCTAGCTTAAACCTGATACTGTCATGTGAATTCATTTAACTAGTTTCATTCACCAGCAAGACCTCTCTGAATGTTTTCTGAGAGAATAATGTTCTATATATATACTTTCAAAGTTTAACAGTTCGATTTTTCTCTTCTCCCATAAATATAATTCTAGTTTTTGAAGAGAAGGGAGATCAAATTGGTAAAATCCTTGGAATTGTAGTTAAAGAGAGTTCATGGCTTTCCTGCCTAAATTAAGGGAAATTATACACAACAACCGGACTGCACTCTTGATTGCTCATGTTGTGAAAGAGAGAAAAGCTAACAGCCTGTTCCAGATTAAGAGCTGAAGAAGGGGCGCCTGGGTGGCTCAGTCGGTTAAGCGGCCGATTTCAGCTCAGGTCATGATCTGACGGTCTGTGAGTTCGAGCCCCGCGTCGGGCTCTGTGCTGACGGCTCAGAGCCTGGAGCCTGCTTCAGATTCTGTATCTCCTTCTCTCTCTGCCCTTCCCCTGCTCACGCTCTGTCTCTAGTCTCTCAAAAATAAAAATAAACATTAAAAAAATAATAAAAAAGAGCTGAAGAAAGGCACCTACCAAACGCAACGGATGATGGTAGGTTTGGTCCTAAATTCTGGATTGGGGTGAAATACTATAAAGGATGTTGTTGGGCCAATTGGCAAAGTTTGAACGGGGACCATACATGCTACAATTTCTGAATCCGATAGTCATTATGCTGTTATATAAAAAAGTCCCCATTCATAAAGCATGTAGGGGTAAAAGGGAATGACATCGGCCACTGATTTTCAAGTGCTCCAGAAAAAAATACGTGTAACTGTATAGACAGAAAGAGAGTGAAGCAAACGTGGCAAGCATTCACAGTTGATGAATACAGGTAAGGGATATACAGGCGTCCTCATACTATTCTTGCAACTCCTGTAAATTCGACGTGATTTCCAAATGAAAAACAAAAAGGAAAAAAAAAAAAAAAGCATCCTTCAGAGCACCGTTATCTTTTCTGGGGAGTTTTTTCCCCAGTCTGTGTATTGGGCTCCCATTTGTAACCTGCAGGGTGTGATCGAAGACAGTTACAGCTGTGAAATTGCAGTGGGATGAGGCCTTTTCCTCCATGTACGTTTCAGACCAAATTTTATTAAAAAAAAAAAAAAAAAAAGTTTCTTTAAGTAATCTCTGCTCCCAAAGTGGGGCTCGAACTCACAACCCTGAGGTCAAGGGTCACACGTTCCTCGCACTGAGACAGCCAGATGCCTCACACACCAAATTTTCTACACGCTGAAAGCGAGTCACGGGAAATGTCAAAATACAAACGAATTAAAAAGACAAAGACGCTTAACGGTAAAAGGAAGAATGAGTCACTGTTTTTCTCGACGATAGTTTTTTAACTTATGAAAAATTTAAACCTCGAGAAAAATAGGTTAGTACAATAAACACCTGTGTGTATAGCCATAACTTTGAATGAACAGTTGTCAATGTATTGTCACATGTCCTCCATTGTTATTTTTTGCTATATTTTATGTATTATCTATGGGGCTCTTTTGCAAACATTTTAAAGATGACACAGAACCCTTCAGAGGGAAGCTCTAAAACAAGAACATTTTTCTTTATAAGGACTACAGCATCATCATACCTGCCACGATGAGAAATGATTCCTGATGCCGCCTAATTCCTAGTCTGTACTCAAAATGTCCCGTTTGATCCCAAACGTGGCTTTCACCAGCTCACCCCATCAGGGTCTGATCAAGGACCACACATGGCACTTAGCCTGTATTTTAGGTCTCTTTTCATCTCGAACTGTCTTCCTTGCTCTGGGCTGTAACTTGTTCCCCCTTGTGGCTAGCATATATAACGGGAGGGGGGAGAGTGTGATGTTGAAAAAAGAGTTTTAATAAAGGGGCGCCTGGGTGGCTTAGTCGGTTAAGCGGCTGACTTCAGCTCAGGCCATGATCTCACGGTCTGTGAGTTGGAGCCCCACATCAGACTCTGTGCTGACAGCTCAGAGCCTGGAGCCGGCTCCGGATTCTGTGTCTCCCTCTCTCTCTGCCCCTCCCCTGTTCATGCTCTATCTCTATGTCTCTCAAAAATAAATAAACATTAAAAAAAAGAGTTTTAATAAAGCTGAGTCTTTATATGTAATGGGGGCTAATCATACGAAAGTATTTAATTAAAAAAGCAGAGGCATTTTTATCTTTCGAGGCAAAGCGAATACCGTTTGAGGGCTGTTTACCATCTCCTCGAACCTCACTGTTCTCATCTGTATAATGGGCATGGTAATCCTTGTCCAGTCTATCCCATAGGTATGTTAGGAGGACCAACCAAGACAGTTTGTGAAAGCATACTGTTCACTCGTATGCGCCTCTGTTTTATGATTTTCTCCAGCCGACTGAGTGGGCATGAGACGTCAAATCTCAGTGCAGTTCAAGGCAGAGGGGAACAAAGGAAGAAAAGTTCTGTGATAGCCCGTCAATCCTCTGTTCCCCCTTTCCCCTCAAAATCCAACCCCCAAACCTCGATCTACGGTAATAACTTTTAAAATCAAAGTTTGGGCTGTGTGCCGTGGGTTTCCCGCACTCCCCCCGCCCCCCTCGCCGCGGAACAGCGCGAACCTGGTCGCAGCAGCTGCCGGGCACGGAAGCGAGCGGCGGCGGGCGGCGGGCGGCGCGGGGCCGCGGGCGCCGACTGCCCGCTCTCGCACCCACGCCCTTTCCGCCCTCCGTGCGTCAGCGCCCCCGCTCCGCGCGGCTCGCGCTGCGACTTCCTGCGCAGCCCGAGGGCAGAGGCCGGACGGAAGGCCGGCCGCGCCGTCGCGCTGGTGACACCTAGGGGTCTGGCTGTGGGAAACGCCTTCCGTTCTCGCCCGCCTGGCGGTGCCCGGCGTTCCGAGCAGTGATCTCCGCGTGGTGCTCCTCCCGGCGCGGGAGTCGCTGCGCCTCCGGCCGTCCCGCGTGTGCGCATCTTCCGTTAAAAAATGTTTTCAGGGGCGCCTGGGCGCCTCAGTCGGTTGGGCGGCCGACTTCAGCTCAGGTCATGATCTTGAGGTCTGTGGGTTCGAGCCCCGCGTCGGGCTCTGTGCTGACAGCTCGGAGCCTGGAGCCTGCTTCGGATTCTGTGTCTGCCTCTTTGTCTCTGCCCCTCCCCTGCTCATGCTCTATGTCTCTCAAAAGTAAATAAACGTTAAAATTTTTTTTAATGTTCTTAATGTTTGTTTAAGAGATATAGAGTGAACGGGGGAGGGGCAGAGAGAGAGGGAGACACAGAATCTGCAGCAGGCTCCAGGCTCTGAGCTGTGAGCCCATAGACCCGTGCGGGGATGGAACCCATGAACTGCATGACCTGAGCTGAAATAAAAAGTGAGGTGAGCCACCCAGGTGCCCCTTGCTTCTCCTTTTAAACGGACTTTTTCTGTCCCGGTCCAAGCCCTTGAGCTATCTGCAGGAGACAGAGCTTGTGGCCCGTGGGATCTCTGTGCTGGAGGGAACACCAAGGTCATGGACTCCAGCACTCAGCCAGTAATAGTGAAAGGTCCTTCACACTATGGCTTATAGGCAGTTAGGGAAGTGGTTAAGAGCAAGACTTTGGGGTTCAAATTTCTGGTACCTGCTAGCAGTATAATTTCACACAAACTACTTGGCTCCCTCATCTGCAAAATGTGGCTAACGGTAGTGTCTTCTTCACAGGGTTGGGAGGATGAGCAGAATTAATACACATCTATACGTAAAAAGCACACACGGCAGTTCCTGTCACATAGGAAGCATTATGTACGTGTCCTTACTTGCGTGGAGTTGTGTAGCCTCTGCATAAACACCTCTAGAGATGGCCATCTCTCTAGCTCATGAAGCAAGCCATTTAATTTCTGGTCAGTTTCAGCTATTGCAGGCAACTGCTTATATTGTACAGATTTGCGGAGGCGGGGGGGCGGGGGGAGGCAGGTGGTAAAAGCAGTGTCAAAATATATTGGGTCCTCTGGGAGATTTTTTTTGCATACGGTGTGTTGTAACCTGGTGGATTTATGTATTCCTAATATTTTTGATTTACATGTGACAAGACCAGACCAGCAGATTGGCATCAAACAATGATAAAATATCCCAGTCAGAATGTCACCTTGGTCTGCTCAGGCTTCAGTAGTTTCAAATATTAGAATTTAACTCATTTTTCTGTTGAGACTTTGGTTTCTCACGGTGGTTGGCACATTGTGAGTCCTCAAATGATAGGAATTATTATTTTCTTTTTTCTTTTAAAGATTTTTTTAAATGTTTTATTTATTTTTGAGAGAGAGAGACAGAGTGTGAGCAGAGAGAGAGACACACAGAATCCGAAGCAGGCTCCAGGCTCTGAGCTGTCAGCAAAGGGCCCGATGTGGGGCTCGAACTCACGAACTATGAGATCATGACCTGAGCCGAAGTCGGATGCTCAGCTGACTGAGCCACCCAGGTGCCCCTAAAGATTTTATTTTTGAGTAATCTCTACATCCAAGGTGGGGTTCGAACCCCCAGCCCTGAGATCAAGTGTCACATGCTCTACCTGCTGAGCCAGCCAGGCCCCCCAGAATTATTATCAATTTCCATTAATACTTTATGTGTTGTCAATGCTCTTTCGAACCATCCCTTCCTTCACCCCCCCCCCACCCTGCCCCTTACTTTTTCTTGCCAAGGCAAGCTGCTTACAACCTTCTTCCTTTACTTGATTTTTACCTGTACAAAATACCAGTAGATTGGTCTTGCCTCTGGACACCTCTGTTCCACAAAAACAATGAGAAGCATTTGATAAGGATTCCCTTTAAAGTTATGTTCACCTATATAGTACAGGAACTTTTGTTTTAAACATTTACTCATTTTTGGAGAGATGGAGAGAGACAGAACGTGAGCGGGGCAGAGAGAGAGAGGGAGACACAAAATTGAAGCAGGCTCCAGGCTCTGAGCCGTCAGCACAGAGCCCGACATGGCTCGAACTCAGGAGCCATGAGATCATGACCTGAGCTGGAAGTCGGATGCTTAACTGACTGAGCCACTCAGGCGCCCTTGCTACAGAAACCTTTAAAGCCAGGATTCAGTCCCTAGTGGTTCTGAGAAGAGCTTCTCTTACTACATATCTCTGGAATCCTTTTTCTTCCTCAAGACTCAGACGAATTATATGTCAATAGCATTTATTCTAACCCTGTGCCAGGGGCTTAGCTGTAGCCCCTCACACGTGCCAGAAGGAGTGCTCCTGAGGCAGCCTGGGCCATTTTGGAAAGCTCTGATTATTCAGTCCTTCAACAGATGTTTATTGAGAGCTGAGAGCTGTTGCCAAGCTCTGAACTAGGAACTAGAGATTCGCTGGGAAGTAAAAACGGCGACATCTTCATAAGGCTGAACCAAATTCTACATCCCTTATTTTCCACCTACTGATAGCACTTCTGCCCCCTGCAGCAACAGACCAACATTAATTTCTGGCCCTCACGATAACCCCTTCTATACTTGAAGATGGTTTCCGGTTGCCTGCGTAACTATTTTTTTTTCTTTAAGTTTTCTTTGTAAAGATCTTACTTTTTTTTTTCTTAATATTGGGAGGTGACACAAAGATGATACAAAATAGTGGGTCTTATTTACTTCTCTGAGCTTCAGTTTCTTCGCTGTGAAATGAGGATAATTATAAACAACAAAGTGGTTGAAATTTCGAGAGACTGTATTACTTCTCTGAAATAGATGAAGTATGTGTGTGTATTAACTAGCTTTAACTGTGTGTGTATGTACCAGGTACTCTTCTAAATGCTTCATGTTTATTAACTTATTTACTGTCATAACAGCTCTGTGGGGTGGGTACTCTGATCAGTCCCACTTGAAAGATAAGGAAATGGAGACACAGAGAACTGAAGTGCCTCCCCCAAAGTCACACAGTTAGTCAGTGGTACTGCTGAGACGTGATCTGAAACAGTGTGTCTCCAGAACCGTTGCTTATGGTCGCCATTTTTCTATCCGAGAGACAGAGAGGGGACAAGACTCCAAAGCTTCAGAAGGCAAAGTGGAGCTTACACGCTCCACTTACACGCCTGACCCTTGAACTTGGTATCTGCTGCTTTAAATAATTTCCTACAGTTTGAAATTCAGTCTCTCAGGTTCAGTCTGGCCTCAGAGAGGGCTTCCTCTTTTCCAACAGCAGCACCCGGTCCTTTCTGCCCTCTCCTCACACGTGCCGCTTTTCTCTGTCCCTCGCTGGGTGGCGCTTGGCAAAGATACTAGTTGTCTTTCCTCAGCGTATCATTTGTTAGTTTCTTACACTGGTTCAAGTTGTAGCTTAGAAACATGTTTTTGTTTTTTCACGTAAGTGTGGTTTTCTTGGTATAGTTTGGTTTCTAGGTATTGAGCGCCCTAAGTCAGTCTGCTAAACTGGAAAATCATACTGTCAACTCAACTCGTAAACAAAGGGAGTAATTTCCTTCACACATCTAGAGCTTTCACAAATCAATAAGGACAAGAGCCTGGTTGGAAAATGAGCAAAGGATACAAATAGACAAATCACAGAAGAGGAACCACGAAGGCTCCTGTGCGTGTGAAGAGACACTCATCCTCCATTATGATTGGAGAAATACATGCTAAAGCGATGGTGTTTTTTCCCCATGGCAAAGACAGGTGCATATCTATATCTACGTCTATATTTTTATCTACAGATCTATGTCTTTGGTGATATATGCTGCTGGAGAGACATAGTCTCATATACTGCTTTTGGGGAAATACATGGGCATAGCCTGTACGAAAGACTTTGACGATCACGTACCAAAATCGTAAAAACTTATACCCTTTGTGTAGATCGGAGTTTCTCATCGCCCCCAGTCCTGAACCACTGGTTGAGGTGTTTTCTTGCTGCATGGCAACCACCCCAAATTTAGTGGCTTAAAATAACAACTATTTCATCGGCTCGTGATTCCGAAATCTGGTTTGGGCTCAGCTGGGCAGTTCCTCTGCTGTCCTTGCCAGCGGTCACTGCATTTATTGGGTGGGGCGGGTGGGGCTGAACTCAGCCGGGATACTGAGATGGCGGGGTCTCCTTTCTCACTGCGTCTCGGGTCCTCTTTCCCCACACACCGTCTCTCAGTTTTGCGAAGGTGAAGGCACAACTCTCTACATGTGGTTTCTCTAGCAGAGTTCCCAAGTTCTAACTCAAGGTTTCCGAAGACATAAAAGTGAGCCCTGCCTGGCCTTCCTCCAGCGTTTGCTTATTTTCAGTTATGCAACTTTTTAATATTTCTGTGGAACATAAGGAATCTGTCCTCAAGCCCTTATGGCTTCTTCTTATGATTTTATTTCGTATCTGGGTAAGGCCAGTCCAAGCCAAAATTATGCTCCAAGTTCACCAGTGGCCTCTCCTGGGTCCACAGTATTCCAAGCCTGGATTCTCCGGTCCTCAGGGCTCCGCCTACCTTGGTCTTTCCTTTTTTACCATCGTAATTTATTTTCCTTTTCAAATTTTTGAAAAAAGGGTTAACATCCTTTGGATCTTAACTACCACTATCTCTGTATTCCCTGACCGTATTATCATAAATTCTGTATCTTCCACCTCAACCCCAACAACTCGTGCAAGCACTTTTGAAGCCTCTGCTTACATCACTTCACCGTTGTTGCATTGGGCAAAGCAAGTCACATGGCCACGTCCAGAGTCCGAATGGGAGGGGACCTCACCAGAGCACAAATACTGGGAATGTGGTTCGTTGAGGGCCGTAAGTGCCTTCTCTCCCCCTCATTATTCATAATTTTGTTTGTGTCTCTTAGAGAGTTTATCACAATCTGTTTTTATTTTATTTTTGAGGGAGATGGTCAAAGTACGAGTGAGGTAGGGGCAGAAAGCGAGGGAGACACAGAATCTGAAGCAGGCTCCAGGCTCTGAGCTGGCAGCACTAAGCCCAACATAGGACTCTAACTCCCAGGCTGCGAGATCATAACCTGAGAAGAAGTCAGATGCTTAACCGACTGAGCCCCCCAGGCGCCCCCGCAATCTGTATTATCAATTGCATACTGGTTAACTTGTCCGTGTCCTGTGAGAGAGAGGAAGTCCTACGAAGTACATTGGCCATGCTGTCTTACCTCCAGTATCTGTCAGTGTTCGGCCTGCTGGCCAACAATAAATATTTGTTAAATAAATAACCGAGCTTTGATTTTCCGAAACTGTGTTCAGCTCATTTACAAAAGAAAACCTGTGTTGATGTGATCATGGAAAGGGTTAAATTCCTCCCTCCATTTATAAGTACCTTGTAATACATCCATCCTTCCTTCCTTCCTTCATTCCTTCTTTCCTTCCTTCATTCATTTATGTTTGCAATAATCTCTACACCCAACATGGGACTCAAACTCATGACCCCGAGATCAAGAACCACAGGCACCACCCGTCCAGCCAGCCAGGCGCCCCCACCTTGTACTGTATTATAATGGTAGTTTTCTGAAAACAGTGCTCCGTTTAAAGGTGTGGTAAATTCTTGGGTGGCTCAGCCGTTTGAGCGTCCGACTTCGGCTCAGGTCATGATCTTGTGGTCTGTGAGTTTGAGCCCCGCGTAGGGCTCTGTGCTGACAGCCCAAAGCCTGCAGCCTCCTTCGGATTCTGTGTCTCCCTCTCTCTCTGCCCCTCCCCCACTTATGCTCTGTCTCTCTCTGTCTCAAAAATAAATAAACATTAAAAAAAAAAAGGTGTGGTAAATTCTTACATCCAAACGAAACATGAAATCAGAGCTTTCTACTTTTGTCATTTTTCCATTGTACTCTTGCAAACTTGGGAAAGATTGCTGGCTTTTGTTAGTCTGTAATATTTCGAGTAATTGTTTTTCTGTGGCCACATAACATTTACCATTTTCATCATTTTAAAGTGTAAGGTTTGTTTGGGGCGCCTGGGTGGCTCAGTTGGTTGAGTGGCCAACTTAGGCTCAGGTCATGATCTCACGGTCTGTGAGTTCGAGCCCCGCGTCGGGCTCTGTGCTGACAGCTCAGAGCCTGGAGCCTGCTTCGGATTCTGAGTCTCCCTCTCTCTCTGCCCTTCCCCTGCTCATACTCTGTCTCTATGTCTCTCAAAAATAAATAAACGTTAAAAAAATTTAAAAAAAAATAAATAAAGTGTAAGGTTCGGTGGCTTTAAGTACGTTCGCATTTACATTGTTGTACACCCCCCACCGCTGTTCATCTTTCCGGCTTTCTCATCTTCCCAGACTGAAACTCTGCATCTATTAGAGAGCAGCAACGTCCCTCTCCGCCCACCCCGCCCAACCACCGTTCTACTTCCTGTCTCTGTGGATTTGATTACTCTGGGCACCTCGTGTCAGTGGAATCATACAGTACTTGTCCTTTGTCTCAAGTAATCTTTTTTTTTTTTTATTCAGTTCTTTTGAAATGTATGGAGTCTGGCAATATGCATCTAGAGATTTAAAAAAAAAATTTTTAATCCTGTTTATTTTAAGAGATAGAGAGAGGTGAGAGCAGAGAGAGAGGGAGTGAGAAAGAATCTCAAGCAGGCTCTGCACTGTCAGCAGCATGGAACCCAATGTGGGGCTCGAACTCACGAACTGCGAGATCATGACCTGAGCCTAAGTCAAGAGTCAGATGCTTAACCCAATGAGCCAGTCAGGCGCCCCTGTCTCAAGTAATCTTGATTATCTTTCAAAATAGTTTCATGTTCATTTCTTTAGAAAGGAATGTGGAAATGTCACAAAAGAGATTTGTGGAATTGAGGTAGACTGATCGTAACTTCTGACGAGTTGTTAACTGTGAATTTTCAAATCGCTGGTGACTTCGAGTTTCCTGAAGAGTTGTTTCGTCACCCAGATGGTCCCAAGACTGCAGGGATCTATTCCTTTTTTTTTTTTCTTGTATGTTAGTTTTTAATTGTAACTATGGAAAATGCAGGAAGCTTTTATACAATGTATTTTGGGGGATTTGACAACTATGAATTTATGCTGGTAAAGTGTTCCTAATCTTGCTTCTTCTTTCTGATTAGGCTTCTTTGAAGAATACACAGGATTCTTCATCTTTCAGGGCACAGATTGCCTGGAAGGGAGGAAGAGGAAGGAAGGGATAATGAGTGATTTCAGGATGTTGGTATTTATTTTATTTTTAAAATTAAACACGATTTTTATTTTTTATTTTTTAGTAGGCTGTACGCCCAACGTGAGGCTTGAACTCACAATCCCTAGGTCAAGAGTCACGTGTTCTACTGACAGAGACAGTCAGGTGCCCCAGGATGTTGGTATTATTTTAAATTGCTTACTTTATACATAACTAGCTTTCTCGGTTCTTATACTAACTGGCTATTTAAAATCCTTCAGTACACATCTATTTGTGTATATAATAAAAAGCTAGTACTTTCTCATGTGTATTTCTTCCATTTGCATCTGTCATGTAATTCTTATACAGCAAACTTATAGGAGAGTGGTGGCAACTGCATATATCTTAGACATAGTAGAAGAAAATCTCAACACAAAATACATTACAGTAACTACTTTATTCTAGCTGAGTGACCTCGGGCAATTCATTTCTCTTCTCAAAGACAGTGTCTTCACCTGTGAAGAGAGATGTCTCTTCTAGATTTTGGGTCTGGGTACCAAAAGCAAAGCAAAACCACTTATATAGAGACAATATATAACTTAAAAAGATTTTGTGCACATTTTGAACATATTGCATAGGAATCAGGATGGAATATCACATTTTTCAGAGAGAGAACATTGTGTTTTCGAATAAGAAAAAGAAAAGAGGTTTCGTTCCTACTTACCTAATTGATTTTAGAGGCTGAAAATGAAGTAAATAAATGTTCTCCTCTCTCTGAAAAGACTGTGTCAGAGTTTTAGCTATATCAGAATTATTTACATCATACTTTAAAGCAAGTATCCAGAGAGGTTAACTGGAAACATACTGTCTTCATGACAAGCTGATGAAGTGTGAAAATGAGCTTAGTTGGACGCGAGGACATAAAGAAAGAAAAGATGGTTTTGTAGACACTCAGCTGTAGCCCAGCAGAGAAAGGTCACACTAACATTCCGTAATGTTATTGCACTCGGTCAATGGGGGAAAATTCTTCTAAGACTTTTAATTAAGGTGAGGATGGCAAACAGCATATCAACACCTTTCTGGAGAAGCGTTAGTCACCTGGAGAATACTTTCCATGCCTGCACAGTAAATGTGGCAGGGCACAAGTATGAACAGAAAAATGAGATTTAAAGACGATGTGTTGAGACCCTCACAGAATGAAACACCGTTTGTGGGAATTAATTTCTAACATCCTGGAGGGAAACAGAAAGGGGAAGAGTGAATGGTCGTCAAGCGAGGTTCTGCCTTAAAAGGGTTTGGAGCCGGAAAATAAAAACCACGCAGAGGCACTAAAATGCCGAACGCAGAGGGGTTCAGGTTATTTCCGGATCATGGTATTTGATCCTCTCCCCTCTCCTGAAGGGCTCTGTGGACCCCTTTGTCATCCATACAGCAGGAAGTGTCACTCTGCAAACACTGTGTGAGACCCTTAGGGTTTAAAAACAGAAGAGGTTTGGGGTGCCTGGCTGGCTCAGTCAGAATAACATGTGTGACTCTTGATCTCAGGGAGGGTGAGTTCGAGTCCCATGTTGGGTATAGACATTACTAAAAAAGATAAATAAATAAATATAAATAAATAAAGAAAGAAAGACGAGGTTCCATCTTGAATTTCTGATTCTTCAGGTGCCCGGTTTACCAGCTGCAGGGAAGGGGGCAGGATGGGATGGCTGGAGGTCGGACGTACTTAATAATCAGGACGCAGTGCTGGTAGAGTTGTAGCAGATGTATGTATGTAGCAGCGGGGGGGCCCCGACTGACCCTAGAGTGTTCACGAAGAGGGACACATTTGATCTAGTTCTCAAAATGAAAAGGACAGTGGTACGTGTGATAAGGAATGGGCCAGCCAGGGTACGGATTGGGAGAACCACCGTTTCAGAGAGGTGGGGAGAGGAGAGCCCGAGAGGTTGAAAGAATGAGGGTGGATGTTGTTTCTCACCATGAAGAAGAAAGCTGGAGCTTCCCTTAGGTCATGATCCTTGTGTATTTCTCATGCTCTTCACCTCCGGCCTGGATCTTAGAACACTCAGTGAGTGTGATGATACAAGATTCTAATTTAGCCAATCATGGAAGGCTAAAGAAGAGATGGCCACAGGCACCGATGACACAGTGTGCTGATCACTTAGGTGGTGTGCGGCTAAGCCCCTGGTAACGTTATCGTAGTGAACTCTCATAACAACTGCATGGGCTCGGTACTACCATTCATTCATTCATTCATTCATTCATTCATTCATTCATTCGTTCATTCATTCATTCAAAGTAAGTTCTGCACTCAATGCAGGGCTCAAAGTTACAACCCAAGATCAAGAGTCACATGCTCTATTAACTGAGCCAGCCAGGTGCCCCTATTCCCATTTTTAAGTGAAGATGCAGGCACAGAGAGGCCGGGCATCTTGTCCAAAGTTATATCGCCAGTGAGCTGTGGACCATGGTTCTAACCCAGGCAATCTGACCGAAGGGCCTCCACTCTTGCTCTCCTGCCTCAACATGCTGAGCACTGCCACTGTGAGGAGCACAAACAAAAAGGCATCATAGGAGCATCTCACTCTTCCCGGGCTTTCCCCCCTCATATGGAAAGGATGGAGCAACAGTGAGGGTGTCACATCCTGAGGGAGTAGGTGACACAGAGATATGACCACCCGACCTGCCTTCATGGGAGGACGCGCTTCCCCGAAATGAGGGTTATTGACAGCCGTCCTTCTCCGGGACTGCCTCAGCTGCCGAGGGACCTCGCCCGAGGTCATGCAACTTCCCAGGATGCACCGCATGCAATGACTAATTCAGGAGGCTATATAAAGATCCGGCCATCTGAGTACAATAAATCGGAAGGGCCATGTGGGCTCCAGGGCCCCCAGGGGAGGTTGGCTGAGCCTGTTGCTGGGTTCACATCACAGCTCAACTTTTCCCTCTGTCCCATCCTGCTTCCTGTCCCTCCCTCCAAAGGTGTTGACTTCATGGACATTTTTAAATGAACATCTTGCTACTCTGTCTCAGAGCCTGCTTCCTTGGGAACCCCATCCAGGACAACATCAATGGCATTGATGAGAGAAGCCTGTGGCCTCTTACTTTTTTGGTCTCCAGCGTAACTTCCTTTCAGATTATAGATCACCCTCAGCTCATGATGGGGTTGCATCTGGAGAAACGTCCTGAAGGTTGAAACTATCTCAAGTCAGAAATGCATTTAGTACACCTCAGCTACCACAGATCGTGGCTTGGCCTAGCCCACCTGAAGGGTGCTCAGAACTCACATTAGCCTATAGTTATGCAAAATCATTTCGCACAAAGACTATTTTATATTAAAGTGTTAATATTTCATGTAACATAGTGAATACTGTACTGGAAGTGGAAAACAGAATGGCTGTCTGGGTACAGAATGGGTGTGAGGGTGTCGGTTGTTGACCTCATGATCGCTGGGCTGACGGGGAGCCACGGCTCCCTGTCGCTGCCTGGCATCAGGAAAGAGTCTCATACCACTTATGGCTGGACGAGGAACAGATCCAGATTGGAAATCTGAAGTATGTTTTCTACCGAATGGATTTCACATTCACACCATTGTAAAGTTGAACAGTTAAGTCAAACCCCTGTAAGCTGGGGACTGTCTGTAGTTTCAAAACCATCTGCTTTATTTCTTTTCTTTTTTTTAAAAAATTTTTAAACATTTATTTATTTTTGAGAGACATAGAGACAGAGCATGAGCAGGGGAAGGGCAGAGAGAGGGAGACACAGAATCGGAAGTAGGCTCCAGGCTCCAAGCCGTGAGCACAGAGCCCGACGCGGGGCTCGAACTCACAGACCATGAGATCATGACCTGAGCTGAAGTCGGCCGCTTAACCGACTGAGCCACCCAGGCGCCCCCATCTGCTTTATTTCAAGAAACTTAGGTTTTTCGTGTCCCTGATAAATATCCAAGAACAAAATTTTATAAAATTCTCAATGATCAGCTTCACAAAGATTCAGTGCCCTCTTTTTTTAAATTTATTTTTATTATTAAAAAAATTTTTTTTAGGTAATCTCTACACCCAACATGGGGCTCAAACTTAGAACCCTGAGGTCAAGAGTTGTGTGCTCTACTGGCTGAACCAACCAGGTGCCCCCCCCCAATAGGCTTTATTTAGAGCAGTTTTATTTATCTTAAAATTTTAAAATGTTTACTCATTTTTGAGAGAGAGAGAGTGAGCAGAGGAGGGGCAAATGGAGGGGCAGAGAGAGAGGGGGACAGAGGATCCAAAGCAGGCTCTGCGCTGATAGCAGCGATCCCAATGGTAGGGTTTGAACCATGAGATCATCCCTGAGCTGAAGTCTGGTGCTCAACCACTCAACGGACTGAGCCACCCAGGAACCCCTAGAGCAGTTTTAGGTTCACGACAACATCGGGCAGAAGATACAGAATCCTCTATGATCTTTGCCCTGCCCCCCCGCCCCCCCCCTCCCGCTCCAGCTTTCCTGAATATTGATGTCTGTTTCCTTTGGTTTTGACAATAGGTACAGGTTATGGAAGTAAAACCTCTTTAAAACCAAAACTTCCATTAAAACAGTTTATGTGATTTTTTTAATGTTTGGGTGCTTGGCAGACCTGATTCCAATGGGCTCTTGTTGTGTGGCAGTCTCTCTAAACTTTGAGTCCTACTATCCTGATGTCTAAAATTGGAATAACAATTGGGGGGAGGATTAAATTGAGTAACATATTTAGACTCCAAGCAAAGTGCCTGGCCGTTAATAAACAGTCAGAGAATGGGCATTAAAAAAAATTTTTTTTTGATGTTTATTTATTTTTGAGAGGGAGACCTAGTGTGAGCGGGGGAGGGGCAGAGAGCAAGGAGACACAGAATCTGAAGCAGGCTCCAGGCTCTGAGCTGTCAGCACAGAGCCTGTTGCGTGTCTCAAACTCAGGAACTGTGAGCCCAAGTCAGATGCTTAGCCTACTGAGCCACCCAGGTGCCCCAGAAAATGGGCATTTTAATGTAAATTTGGCCCTGCGCAGGTCATAGGATGTATTTGTTTCCTGTGGCTTCTCTAACACACTACCACACACCTGGTGTGCTTAAAACAACAGAAACTTAGTCTCTCATGCTGCCGGAGGCTGGAAGAATGAAATCATGGAGGGGGCAAGACTCCCCTTCCTGGGGAGGCTCCAACGGAGAATCCTTCCTTGCCCCTTTCTGTTTCTGGTGGCTGCTGGCCCTCCTTGACTGCGGTTGTATGGTCTTCCATGCTCACGTTGTCTCCTGTCTGCCTTCCTAAGGATACGTGTGATTGCACTTAGGGGTCACCCCGATAACCCAAGCTAGTCCCCCAACTCGGGATCTTTAATCCCATCTGCAAAGACCCTGTTTCCATACAAAGGAGCGGTTCCAGGTTCTACTGATTAGGATCTGAAATGGGGGGGGGGGAAGCTTTTTTTTTTTTCAGTTTACCGCACAGGGTGACACATTTCCTATCCTGTCTTTATAAGGCACAGTCCCAAACATTTCACCTTTGATCACTAAAACGGCCCTTCCTCCCTTCCAGTTTGTCACTCAAAGCCGTCTGCCTTATTTCAAGAGCCTTCCTCCCTCTGCTAGAAGGAACAGCGGCTCCCCAAGTTGGGTAGTTTCATTAAGGTCTTAGCAGCGGACCGTGTTGCTGTTTTAAAGGCATCTTTCAGGGCGCCTGGGTGGCTCAGTCGGTTAAGCGGCGGACTTCGGCTCAGGTCATGATCTCGCAGTCTGTGAGTTCGAGCCCTGCTGTCCCGCTCTGTGCTGACAGCTCAGAGCCTGGAGCCTGCTTTGGATTCTGTGTCTCCCTCTCTCTCTGCTCCTCCCCCACTCATGCTCTGTCTCTCTCTGTCTCAAAAATAAATAAACATTAAAAAAAATTAAAGGCATCTTTCCAAAGTTTTAATTAACTTGAGGATACGCTGTAGCGCTGTTTCTCAAAGTTGAATATTCCAGGCACCTCTGATGCAGTAGGTGGCGCGAGGTCTGGGAATCCGAATTTTTCAAAGTGCCCCAGGGGAATCTTACCAGCCAAGATTTGGAACCTTTGATTTCTACGAACTCCTGAACCTAACTCATCGAAATAGGGAAATTCCCTTTCCCGCCTGCTGGGTGTGTCCTGGCTACATGACTAAGGTCTTATTAAAAGGGTGGAGGGGGAGGGTGGGGAAGGGCAACCCTGAAACCCGAACGCTCCTATCTGTACAGTAGTCACTGAAAGAGTTCCCCATCGGGACAACTTCCAATTCCGAATTAAACGGAGGATACGACTGCCTGGGTTGGGCAGTCCCGCTGCTGTCACTAGGTCACTGGCTGGGGACCTCGCGGGTCTGACTGATCGAGCCCCGGCGGCGCCCTCAGCCGGCGACAAGGCTTTTTTTCCTCGGTGGGAGCAGCTCCAGCGAGGGGCGGGGAGGTGGCGGCTGGGGCCACTCCAGCTCCGGCGCAGGAGTCCATACATAGAGAGGTCCAGGGGCGTTGGGGTGGGCCGGGGAGTGGCTTGTTCAGCGCCACTCCCGCAAGCTGCAGCCACTCCAGAGTGGCACGGGCAGGGGGCGTGGGGAAACGTAGTTCTATTTATTCTGGCTGGAGAGCCGGTTGCCCTGGCCGCTCTGAGCTGCCGGAGGAGCTGTCCTGAGTCCGAGGGAGCGGGCGGTTTCTTCGCAAAAGGCTAAGAACCCAGAGCGCGCGGCTGGCCAGGTGGGGGCGGCCGTGGTGCGCCGGCGGAGCGCACAGCAGTCCGTTTGGGGATGATGAGGCTCAGAGTGTGGCTCAGCTGGAACGAGGAAAGCGCTCGGAGTCCAGCTCAGCCGTGGGGTGTTGGGGCGCAGTCAAGGCGCAGGCGGGAGGCGATGGGGGTGCAGTGTGCAGCTTAGCCGCGGAGTGATGGGGGCGCAGTGTCAAGGCTCAGCCCGGACCAGATGCGGGAGCAGGTTCCGCTGGGGGCGATGGGAGCCCATTGTCGGGTTCAGCCGCGGGTGACGGGGCTCGTGGTCAGGCTCAGCCGCGAGGTGGCGGGGGCGCCGGCTCAGGTCCCGCCGAGCCCAGTCAGAGCGTGCGCCGCAGCCCGAGGCGCCGAGCGCCGGGGTCCCGGGCTCCCGCGGAGCCGGGCGGCGGGAGGAGCCCAGCGCTGCCGCCGCCTCCTCCGGCCGCAGGCCCCTCCTCTCCCCCCGCCTCCTGCGTCTAGCCCGCCCGCCCAATCCGCAGCCCTCGGCCCAGCAGAGCCGGGCGGCTTGTCTGGCCGGCTGAGGCTGAGCGCGACCCTCGCGAGCCGCGGCGCCCGCCGACCGGGGACAGGCGCGACTGCCGGGACCCCGCTCTGCCCCGCGCTGCCGCCGCCTCCCGTGGTCGCGGGGACGCTCCGGCCCGCGCCGCCAGGGCCCAGGTTCTCTCTTCCTGCCGGCGGAGCGGGAGCGGAGAGCGCCGAGCGGCTGCTCCGGGAGCGAGCGAGCCAGTCGAGGCCCCTGCCCCTGAGTGTCGCGGCTGGAGGAGGAGGCGGCGCAGGCGGAGGGAAGTGCGCGTCATTCCCGGGAGGAGAGTGTTTCACCTCCAGGCTGAGGCTGCGGCTGCCGGTTGCATAAAAGCGGCGGCGGCGGCGGCGGGCGCGGGGCTCCCCGGGCGCTCTGGCCATGGAGAGAAGATCCGGACCCGGGGACGCTGGGAGCTCGGCTCCGTCTCTTTGGACCGCGGTGTAGGCACCTGAAGTAGCCGACGCTGAGCGGGGGAGGGGAAGGTAAGAAGCCAAGGGCCCCCCGCCCCGCCTCCCCAGCTGCCTGCTGAGGCCACCGCGAGGTCGCCGACGGCGGCCCCGCGCACCACCGCGGCTCCCGCCGGCCTGGCGTTTAGGCATCTGCTGCAGAAATGGAAAACATCCTCCCGCCCCCCGAAGCACCCTCCCCCCCCCCCCTCCTGCGCTCCGCCTTTCCCGGTCTCTCGCCTCTCGGGATCGGCAGTAACCGGACTCCCCCGGAGTAAATCCTCTCCGTAAGAAAGGGTCTGGGGCACCACGTCTTGCTTTTCTTTCTTTCCGTCTCTCTTTTCACTACGTTTACGGGGGAGGAAACAATGGACCTTTGAAAGTCGGTGTGAACAGCCGCAAACTTTCCAGAGGGGGTGGGGGTGGGGGCTCAACCCCACAGGAAGCCGACCACGATGAAAGGTTGATAGAATGTGCATTGCAGAGTCTGGGCTTCAGCGCGCGCGCGGACGCATTTGGGGTGACCTTTGTCTTTTTACTGTTCCCCTGGGTCGGTGCGCCCCACACTCTTTACCCTGCTTTGTGTTAGTTAAAGTAAGGGGAGGCTTTAAAAATCGCTTGCAGCTTGCTTTACAGCTGGGGAATATAGCCTAAGAACTGGACCCCACGCCCAGCTTTCCTCTGCAGAGCTGCGAGGGCTTGGCAAAGAAGGGGGTCCCGCTCTGTGAGGATCCCAGAGTTCAGTAGCTAGTGCCAGTTGCTACATCCTTTGCAATAAAACCAAGGTCCCGATGTCCTTGGATGCTCTCTGCTGAGGGTTGTCTCCGGACTTCGCTATGGAGCGGAAACCACTCACTTAAGTTCTCCGCCTAAGGTTAGGAAAACACACTTTGATATATGTCTCCTTTCATCAGGAGCTGGGGTTAAGGATGGAGTGCTTAATAATTTTAAGAACTTCCATTCCGCACGGGAGCCACTCACTGGCTTGTGTCCACTGGCCACTCTCCTGGTTTCCTTTCAACCATGCGGTGCGCCCTTGCATAATTGCAGGATGTGCAGATGTTGTTTTCAGGAGCAAAATAAGAATTTAGAGGAAACGGTTTGGAAGGACGTTTCACCTGAGCTGAGGGAGGCCTCAAGCCTCAGGGCAGCCAGACATACCTGTTGGAAATGGCTCTGTGTTAGAAGTGCATGTAAAGTAGTTAGCCTTATGGTTCTTCGGTTGGCAAAAATGGAGCTATTAATCTTTGACCTTTGAAGGAAGCTTGCTATTTGCAAAATTGGTCTGGGCGTCAGGCTCGAGTTGTGTGCCTTTGATTAGCTATTCAAAGGGCTCTTCGGGGTTTGTATTTCTGGGCAAAGCGGAAGACTGAGGACTAGGCACTTCTGCTTAATCAACACTGGATAGTACCTTGTGGTGTTGGATTCTTTACATTAAAGTTCCTCCGGTCAGCTTTCTGTGAACCTGCACTACAGGGTCAGAGTGTGTGTGGGTGGAAGTCTGCTTCTGGCTTCCAATTCAATCCTCCTGAAGCTGTTTTATCTGATGGGTGTGTGTTGACAGGCTCGGAAAATGAAGGTTCGAAGTGAATTTTCAATCCTTATCTACCTGTTCTGCTTCAACAGCCAATGAGAGAAGCCGAGGGCTGTGTGGACAGGGAGGTCGAATCAGTAAATCCTTACCCCGTGCTTGTTTAGATTTCCTTTGCCACAGTGAATTGTTTGAGTAAAGTCTCCTTTGTTGATGTAACCTGTAACCTGCAGATTTTCAGAGAGTCTCAGGTTTCACAGCAGGAGACTAGGGGACAAGCCCTCATTCCTGTTCTTTTTTTTTTTTTTTATTTTATTTTTATTTTTTTTTTAATTTTTTTATTTTTGTTATAATAGTTTATTTTCAAATTGGTTTACATATAACACCCAGTGTTCATCCCAACATGTGCCCTTTTTAATGCCTCATTCCTGTTCTAATGAACCTCTTCTAGCCTGTCCCCAGGCTGCCTTGGGAATGGAGAAGACAACTACAAAGTACAGTAGTTGTGGGCCGTTTCTGAAGTTGAAAGGCTAACTGTTTACCAGCCGTGCCCTGCTGGGCACTGTTGAAATTGCGAATGATGATAGGAGGAACCACAGTGCAGAAAGAGAGCACTTAAAGGTTTATTATCAAATACACAGTGTTAGACTCACACGGGATACTGTATATAAGCGTGTACCTTGCAAAGTGCCGTGAAAGGGGAGTATTGCATCACCCACGCGCCACGCATTCGACTAAGAATTCCTAGTCACCCGTTGTGTGCCAGGCCCTCTGGAAGCAATCGGAGTGCCCACCTTGCCGGGAGGCAGGCACAGGGAGTTGGATGGAGTGGATAAAGCTTGGGAAGCCCAAGGGAGCCAAGATCCTCTGTGTGTGGCTTCCATCTGCAAAGAAAGAGGAGCCAGTCTCTGCCGTGGAAGGGAAAGAGCCTGGACCGAGAGAAAAGGAAACAGGCCCAGGAAGTGTGGGGAGCATCGTGCATAGAATCCTTTAAGAATCCAGAGGAGGACCAGATGGGGAGCAGGGGGGCGGAAGGAACCAATTTGGTGAAAAATAAAATTTTCGAAAATGAGACCGAAAGAGGAGGGACTGAACACGGGCGTCGGTGGTACCATTTCGGAATGTCAAGATTGGAGTACTTGAAGTCAGAACTGAGTTTAAAGCGAGGCTCTGACGTTTGCTAACCCTTTGGTGCTGGCCAAATCCCCCAGTTCTTCACACTTGGTTCATCTGCGAAATGAGTTTAAGCATATTTTATTGAATTCTTTCAGGGTTAGCTTTGATTTAATTTGCCATGTAGATATTAAAGTACCGTAAAGTTAGTGCTGTTTGCTATCCAGAGGTACTTTCAAAGCACGGTCTTTTTAGGGGCACCTGGGTGGCTTAGTTGGTTGAGCGTCCAACTCTTGATTTGGGCTCAGGTCATGATCTCACAGTGGTTCTCGTAGGACAGCGCATAGCCTGCTTGAGATTCTTCCCTTCTCTCTGCCCTTCCCTCCCTCCCTCTCTCTCTCTCTCTTTCTCAAAGAACAAAAAACTTTAAAACAGACAAACAAAACTATCTTCTTTTTAGAGCTCGAAAGAGATCCAAATTGCAACTCGGTACACCTGGCCTCGGTGACAGATTTCTCTTTTATTGGCCCTTTCCAGAGTATTCCGAAGCCCATCCTGAGTGCAGCTCTTCAGGCTTTTACGTTGGTTATTGTCATGTGGCATTCCTCAGCCTGTCCGGGCAGCTTCCCACGCCCGCCACAGGAAATCTCCTTGCATTTGGGTGGGGAGCACTAATTAGAAGGATGGGCTGGCGCGTACAGTAGCTCGACGGAGAGGGGCTTGTCTGGGGCTGTGCTGTCTGCAACTGCCATGTTCCTAACCCCCCTGCTCTCCTCTGTCCGAACAAGATGAATGTGGAACAGGAAGGAAAAGCCGTGCTTCTGCGTTTTTGAGACCCTGAAAATGACCCTTACTAGTCTTCATTTATAAAGAGGCGTAATTTCCACTGACGCTGTTAAAGATGAGGCTGTTCTGTCACAACAGTTGCTGTCTAGGCGGAAGCTGAATCCGTAAGCACTTGCGCTAATGTACTTGCCTTACTCTCCACGGGAAAGGAACTTAAGCTCGTCCGACATGGTGATGAATTGCCTTTGATAGATAATCATCCTCACGTATTTAAAACTACCAGTTCAGTGTGATTTGAAGGGGAGGGGGCAGCTCGAATGTAAATCAGTTTTCAGGACACATCGAGTCTTAGCCTGTCGTTTGAAAGGGCCTTAAAAATAATGTTAAAATGAGGAAGTTGAGACTCAGAGGGGCTAAGTAATTAGGTAAGGTCATACAGTAAATTAATGGCCTGAGCAAGGGCAAGAACCCCTTTGTCCTAATTTCCGATCCGCATTTTTTGTCCCCCTCGAATGTACTCTAATTTGTTCCTGTTTGGTTTTGTCAGCAATTTAGTTATTTTAATGTTTTAATGGTGAAATAATTGGCATTTGGGCTGAGAAACCCATTGCGCCCAGCTTTAAAGCAGATAGTCTACCTTTTTTGTTTGGGAGGACTTCCGCATGACATGATGCACACCGTGGGGGCCGTGTTACTTGTAACGCATTTCTGGCAAATAGGGAACTAAGTGTATACTTAATGTTAGCTTTACTTGCATTTTCCATTAATAGTCCACAAATTTAAAATATTGTAGAAGTGCAGATTTTGGAAAAGCAGTAAGTTCCTGGAAACATTATTCAGATTGGTGTTGTGAATCACAGGATAAAAGTATATTAGAAATTTGTTGGCGTGTTCTTTTGTTTTCCCTGTATTTGGGAAGCCATTAATGTTGGTTGTCAGGAACTATGTTCAGCAAATGTTTCATTGCCTTCCTAAGATGTGCAAGGCTCTGTGCTGGTTGCTGTGAGCAGTGCAAAGATGAATGAAGCATAAAGTCTTTGCTAAAATGTCTCTTTTTAAAAACATGACCCAGATTGGGACATTGTGTATGGCTTAAAACACACAATTGCTATCTCCGATCAAAGGCAGTCCTTTGATCTATTAGGCAAATCTGCCTTGAAATTGTTATTATTAGTCTAACCTTGTGGCCAGATTTGTAGCATGACATTTATTTTCATTACATTGTAACAAGTGATAAACCTTTTGTATTTATTTTATCAAGGCTCTATCTTAGTTTGGACAATAAGTAAAAATTTGGCAACGTTTGGAGATTTTGTATTATGAACAGTTTGCCTCGGGGGTCTATCTCGTAGCAGTCTTAGCTTTAAGAAAGTTTTAAAAATGCTGTTAACACTGCAGCACTTCCTTTTTGCCTGAAAAGGTTGAAATTTAAGATGGTCCGTACTGAGCCACCAAGAAAAAGGAATTGTCTTCATTGACTCTGAGTTTGATGTAAGTATCTTAAAACATATGAACATCCACCACAAGCCAGATGTCTTGGTCATGTCTAGTTACGGAGTCTGTCCAAAGAGTAAGAAACTGTTATTGATTTGAGGACTCTTGCCTCATTATTGGCTTGCAGTTGGAGACTGCCAACCTTCTGTTGATATAATGGCCCCCCACTAATGGTGACTCACTTCCCTGAAGAGTGAACTGTTTTTTTTTCACATACAGTGGGGTTGGAAAATTAATTATTAACATTTGAGGGAGTGGAAAGATTAAGGTTAGCACGAGGACAAATGCCCGATTCCTGTTTCAGAAGCAATGAGAAAAATGAGTCATTTTTTTTATTGTGGTAAAAAACAAAAAAAAAACCAAAACAACACATTTTTTTAAATATCACCAGCACCACCTCTATAAAATCAACTTCATATGCGGATGAAAAAATATATTTCCTTAATGCAAAATACACCTTTCATTGTTCAATGGGCACTTGGTGACAGCCATTCCCCAGCCACCTGTGGACATGCTCAGATAGAAACGAAGTGCTAGCGATGCTGAGAAGCCAGCAATTTGGTAGCAAGTAGGCTGGGTATGAAGGTAGACTGAAAAGGCCAAATGGAAGATGAATTGTCTTTTTAGCCTGGTCAATAATGCCCTTGATTAATGTTAATGGCTGCTTTCCCAAGTGCTTGTGCTGGTGTAGAACCTGCCTGTCCTCTCCGTATGGTCCTGCTTCACAATGTACGGTCCGCTCCTGGATGGCTTTCCCCCGCTGCCTAGTTACCATGTGGTCTGAGCTTGGCCTTAACCTTAAAGTATTTCTTCTTGCTCCCTGCTTGTGCTTGCGGTCATTCAGTTCGTCGTGCAGCCCTGTTTGCCTGTCCCGCTGCCGCTGGCTGTATTCTGTCCCTGCTCAGCTACGCGAAGTCTAAACACTGCTCTAGTGCTGAGGAATTGCTCATTCACTGGTCCTCCTTGCTGACGCTCTGGCACTGTTGAGTTTTGATGAGCATGGAGGCTGGAGGAGGTGTGATATGGTCCCTTCGGCAGGCCTCGATTTCACATGCCCTGGGAGACCAGGCACCAGGACTGTTTGTTTTGGCCGGAACTCATCTGCAGGTAACACTCTGCCTACTGGCCTTCCAGAGAATACGAAAGACTTTCGTTGGTTCACCTGCATCGTGGTCGTTGTTGGACAGTGTGTGTTGTCATTTCAGTGATGGAGTTCAGTGGTAGATTGCACTTTATACATCCAAAAGGAAGCTATTAGTAGTAGTCTGATAATATGCATTTGGGTAAGTCAGTTCCCCAGGGCTTTTAAAAATAGAATTCTATTCCATTCTTAGAGATCTAATAAACTCAGGCGATCACCCCATCTTTAGAATCCCCAGCCAAGTGTCGTTGTAATTACTTGTTTACTTGGCCCATCTCTTGTCCCCCCACCCCCACCTCCACCCCCATCACTGAGCTCTGAGCTCCTTGAAGGTAGCGATTTGTTTGTTTGTTTGTCTGGGCACCACTGGGTCCCCATCACCTAGCAGAATCCTTGTCTCATAAGAGATCCTCAAGCCTGAATGGATTTCCTTTGGGGCAAGCCTTTACTCTCCGTGGGGAAAATTGCATTAAAAATAGACTTTATGTTGTAGGTAAAAGAAACAGGGCATTTGGATTCCGGTCCTGGCCCTGCCGTTAATAGGCACTTTGCTTTGATGCTGGATTGAGGGGCCCTAGCTCACTTCACTCTGGGCATCTCATTATTCATCTGGGATATTTCCTAGTTTGAAAGGCATGTCCAAACATACCCGATGTGTGTTCCCTACGATCACAGCGTCTTGATGTCTGTATATCTAGGGATCGTGGACTTTTGGTCTCTCTGTGCTTGTTTATTAAACATATCTCTGTTGCCTTTACTTTTTTCCTCCCTTTCAACATTTTAACCAACATAACTTTCTTTGCTCTTTCTTCCCAAGAAGTAGTTTCAAGCTTTGTCCCCAGCACCCGGCAGAGAATGCAGCCTGCAGACAGTTCTGCCCTTTGCGGTAACCTTAATTAAATCAGCCTCCCTCAGGTCAGACGTTGGCTTTGGTTCTTTCTTTCGAAGGCCAGCTGCAAGGCTGATGACGCGCCTTCATCTGCCATTGTGTGCCTCTGGCAGCCATCCGTCACTGTCAGCAGGGTGGGAGAGCCTCTGCTGTGTCCTCCCAGCCTTGTGTGGGGGACAAGGGGGAAGGGGGATGGTCTAAGGAGCATTGGGAAGGAGGGGAGAAAAGGGGGCAGCTTTTCAATAGAAAGGATTAAGGAGAAAAAGGAATCTGAGGAATAATCAGGAAAAAGAAGCAGACGTGAAGAGCTTCCCGAGGACTGGGAGGTAAAATGACCCTCTCCTGTCCCCAGATTCCCAAGTTGAAGAATCGTGCTTCCTCCTGTTGTGTTTATTTACCCTTAGTTCTTTCCGTCCACCCAAGGGCCTACATACTTCTCTCTTTTAAGATTTATTTTTGACTGGGTAAGGAGTGTTAGATATTCTTCATTATCAGCCTTTCTCTCCTGTCGGTCTGAAGGTCTGTCTTTTCTTTTCTCTTTTGCTTCTCTTTTGTTGCCCATGGTAATGTTCTCCATCCTCTTCATTCTGTCAGCCATCTTGGCTTGGGGGTCAAGCCTTGCTTTTCATGGAGATGCTTAACAGATTTGGAAAAGACAGGATTAATGAGCGTGTTTGGTGTCGGGAAAATCGGACATCTGCCTCCCGTATCTCGGATAAATGAGACGACTATAAGAATGAATTAAAAATATTTCTTAAAAGATCAACTATATAACTTTAAGACGGGAAAGTGTTCATTTGGTTCACTTTTGGGCATGAGATATCATAAATAAAGACTCTTTGTTTTGAAGGATCCATATTTATTAGGACAGTCCAGTGTGATTTGCGAGGATATCTCCACTTTAGTGAAATTGTAGCTGACTTGCTAATCTGAATTTCTTCAGCGCAGACCCATAAATTCAGCATTTATTGTTTTGTTGTTTTTAACATAAGCCACCTCTTAGTATTTTTGTTTGATTTTTGTTTTCTGGGGATTTACTGTCTCCTGACTATAGTTTTCTAGCAAAGAGAGCAGAACTTAACTGAAAAGTGAATTTCTTTTTTTTTTTTTCTAAAAAGTGAATTTCTAAGCAGGAAAATTCAAATGTCTCATAGCTCTATTTTTTATTTTTTGCATTTTTTGTAAAACTTGATAACAAATAGGATTTCAAACTCGACAGTCACCAGAAGTACACAGTTATTAAAAATTCACACATTTCACTTGACATCTCTTATTTTAAAGAATACTTATTCTGACGCAAATGCTTAGCGACAAAAAATAACTTTTAGTCAACTTAGTCTTTGGAGGATATTTATAAGTTTACAAGATTCTTTATAATTTCTCTGTATTATATTTAAAATTTTTTTTATGTTTATTTAATTTTGAGAGAGACAGAGAGCAGACAGGGCAGGGACAGAGAGAGAGGGAGATACAGAATCCAAAGCAGCTCCAGGCTCTGAGCTGTCCGCACAGAGCCCAATGCGGGGTTCGAACTCAACAGACCGCAAGATCCTGACCTGAGCCAGAGTCCGATGCTTAGCCGACTGAGCCCCGCAGGCGCCCTATATTATATTTTAATAGAGTTAGTCTGTACCGAGAGAGTGATTTCCTTGTGAGAGAGGAGATAATGTGAATAGTTCACGGTGCCAAACTAGAAGGCTGGTGTATATCGGGGTTTCATGTAATAATAGTAGCTCAGCTTTGAGAGTATCATTCATCATATTTGTCTAAATGGACAAATATTTCCAACTGGAAAAAGAAGGGAGAGGAATAAAAATTAAGATTTCTTGGCCTCTTATCCTTTCAGTGCTTAGGGAAAGGTTTATAATGAAGGGTTGTCTCTTCCCCTCTTCCTCTAAACATTGGCCTGGGACGATCAGCTTAGTAAAAGTGAACCGGAATTAATATCAAGAAACTAACTGTGCAAAGCGTCTTATTTCTTGGGAACATGTCAGACATTTGCAGGTGATAGTGACTCATCTTGGTTTGGAGAGTTGAAAGAAAAGACGAAAGGGCTACCCTTTTGTGTGAATGTGTCTTGATGTGAAGGCACCGTCCCGTTTGAAGGTCTCCGGGTATTGGATTCTTTGGGGACATGCTTACACAAGGAAGGTGAACTTCATCTTTCCCCACCATGTCTACTTTCTCCCAAGCAGCTATATGTACAAACCGAGCATTTATATTGAATTCTTTTGGAGGGATCCTTGTTTAAAAATGTACTTTATCCTGTGTGCTCCGGGAATAGCATATGCACTAAAATGTATTCCTGTAAACTGTCCGTAGAAGGATTTTTCCCTCCAGAAACTTTTTTTTCAACCATTGTGTTTTGAAAATCTTTATAATATGTGTTTAAATACACAATCTCCATGAAAATATTGATCACATTTCAGTATGTATTTGACAGCTGGAGAAACTAAAGGACCTACAAACCAGGTGTGCTAAGGTTATTTCTTACTGAACAGTTTTATATGATTGAAGTACTGAGCTCATTGTTCATTGACTATAGATGTAGTCCGAATCTACTACGAAACTAAAGAACCCCCCCTACCGCTCCCTAAACCTGGTTTCTCAATGCTATTCTCTGTTATCTTTCTCCTAAAAATGGGAGATTGGAAATTGAAACCATTAATTGGAAGTTCAAAGCCATTATGAGCTGGTTAAAATTTTAACCAGGCCGTAATTACTAATAATTATAAACATCTATCATTTATTTTCAAGATAATTCACAAATCACCTCTTGTTCCTAGCATGTTTTACTTTTCCTTGTGACTGACTGAGCATACCAGTGAGTATGCTGTAAAGACCTACCTAGATCTTAATGAAAGGAAGTTTCCTCAGCCGGATTTTGGCCGGTCGTACCGAAACTCTTAGCAAACAAAGACTTGCATCATTGATCTTTAGATTGGATACTGTTTCAAAAATTATGTCCTTAATCAAAGAAGAATAAGCTTGAGATCATGCCGGCTTCTTGACTATTCCTGGAAGCCTAAATTTTCCGTTCAAAAATAAGTTCTCACAACAAGTGCAGGCGGGATTTAAAAGGACTTAAATGAGTCAAAAGCAGCACATTTTCATTAAGTGTTCAATATGATGGGGTCAGTATGCATGGGATAGCCCTGGGCTACGAGAGCCCTTCTCCGTGGGGTTGGAGAGGCGGGGCAATTTGGGGGCCTGAATATACAGCTTCTGGGCCAAGTGTCCTCAAGCTCCATGTAAGTAATACACATGTGTAGTAAGCAGTTTGTTTTCTATGTTAACATCTTTGCAGTAGAAAGAACATGAAAACTCGGTCCTTTTAAAGAGCTCTTATTAGTTTTGAATTACTGCTGCTACGTCTGTATTGAGAAGACTTTCCCTCGATACATTTTTTCCCAAACATTTCTCAACATTTTCCTTTTTTTTTTTTTTTCAAAAAAAAATTAAAGTCTGTGTCCAACGTGGGGCTTGAACTTACCACCCTGGGGCGCATGCTCACAACCCAGAGATCAAGAGTTGCGTGCTCTACTGTCTGAGCCAGCCAAGTGACCCAGATCACAGCATTTATCGGCTGTCGGCATAACAATATAAAGCAGAATGGAACGCTTGGCTTTTTCCTCTGTGCCTATTGCATTTCATACTGTATTGTTAAAACTGTTACACAATGTGGTGAAAAATCGGGCATGTCTAGGATGCTGGTCTTTATCTTTAGAATTCCTATTTGCAGGTGATAATAATACCTTTAGTCACCCACTAGATTGCACACTAGGATTGCATTTTGTAAAAATTAATGCTTTGACTTTTTTGCTTGAAGTCGTAATTGTTCTCAGTTTTTCCTAAATCAGAGCAATAGATACAGATAGATTGGACAAATTTCCCAGAGCCTCAAGGATGTTGAAGAAAGATGAAGTGGGAAATTCCAGTCCGTGTGTGTGTGTGCGCGTGTGCACGTATGTGGTCTATCGAGGAATATCGTGATGGCAGTTCAGCAAGCCCCTAGTGAGTACCTACTATGTGTAAGATCCTGTGAGAATAGATGAGTAAGACATAGTCCCTGTTCTCAAGAGGCTTATTATAGACGAGTGAAGGGTGGACCAGTCTGCACGTTAACTGGAACGTAAGGCAGAGAGCAAGGTGATCCCATGAGAGATTTATTTATTTATTAGTAACCTCCACACCCAGTGTGGGGCTCAAACTCATGACCCTGAGTTCTACAGACTCAGCCAGGCGGGAGCACTCCAACAAGAGTTCTAAACAGTGCAGGGGAGAACACACAGAACTTCTTGTACAATCCTAAGATGAAAGGGCTTCTTGGATGCGGTAGCTCAGTGTTTGCTCACTTTAAATGAGAATATCTCAATTTTCTTGAAATCAGACCTCTCTCTCTCTCTCTCTCTCTCTCTCCCTTTTTTTGTTTATTTTTGAGAGAGAGGGAGAGAGCACGTGAGTGGGGAGGGGCAGAGAGAAAGGGAGACAAAGAATACCAAATGGGCTCTGTGCTGCGGGGCTCCAACACATGAACCGTGAGACCATGACCTGAATCACAGTCAAGAGTCAGACACTCATCCAACTGAACCACCCAGGTGCCCCACGCTCTCTCTCTCTCTTTCTTTTTTTTTTAAATCTTTTTTTTTAATGTTTATTCATTTTGAGACAGAGAAAGAGAGCATGTGCAGGTGAGGGGCAGAGAGAGAGAAGCAGGATCCAAGCTCTGAGCTGTCAGCACAGAGCCCGACGCGGGGCTCGAACCCACAGACCGCGAGACCATGACCTGAGCCGAAGTCGGATGCTCAACCTCCTGAGCCACCCAGGCACCCCTCTTTCTTTATTTTTTTTTTTTTAAGAAATGTTTTTATTTATTTTTGAGAGAGAGAGAATGAATGAGTGGGGAGGGGCAGAGAGAGGGAGGGAGACACAATCCGAAGCAGGCTCCGGGCTCTGAGCTATCAGCACAGAGCCTGATGCAGGGCTCAAACTCACAAACCATGAGACCATGACCTGAACTGAAGTCGGATGCTTAATCGACTGAGTTACCCAGGCACCCCTCTTTTATTTTTTATAAGCCCAAGAAACCCTTACCAACTTGATCTCCTTTAATGTTACTGAAATTTCAAAACAAATTATTTCCCAGGATTACTTCTTGTAATTGAGTGTTCTTGGTTTTTTTTTTAATCAATTAATTGTCAAATTGGTTTTCATATAACACCCAGTGCTCATCCCAACACATGCCCTCCTCAGTACCCGTCACCCTCTCTCTCCCCTCCCATATCTTCCTCAACCCTCAGTTTGTTCTTAGCATTTAAGAGTCTCTTATGTGTGGCTTTTTTTCCCCCCTCTTCCCCTCCCCCTGGTTTTCTGTCAAGTCTCTCAAAATCCACCTAGGCATGGAAACATATGGTGTAATTGAGTGTTCTTACCAAATGTCCAGGCCCCTTCCACTTTGAGTTGCTGTTGGAGGTTATGCAGTCTTTTTATCCAAGAGAAGAATTTTGTTTCAAATAACAGTAAGTTTCAAAGGTGTTTTTTTGTGAGGTTTTGTTTTTTTTTAAGACAAAAGTAATCGTTTTTCTTTTTTTAATTCCCCCCCTCCCAGATTTTCCAGTTTTTTTAAATTTTTTTTTAACATTTATTCATTTTTTGAGAGATAGAGAGAGACAGAGCTCGAGCAGGGGAGGAACAGAGAGAGAGGGAGACACAGAATTCGAAGAAGGCTCCAGGCTCTGAGCTGTCAGCACAGAGCCCCTCACAGGGCTCGAACTCATCAACCGTGAAATCATGGCCTGAGCCAAAGTCAGATGTTTAACCGACTGAGCCACCCAGGTGCCCCTTTTAATTTTTTTTTACTGTTTATTTTCGAGAGAGAGACGGAGAGCGAGCAGGGAAGGGGGCAGAGAGAGAGAGACACAGAATCCAAAGCAGGCTCCAGACTCTGAGACACTCAGGCACCCCCAGAGCAGTAGGTTTTGAATGCTCCCCCCCTTTTCAGCATTTGCATTTATGTCTTTTAAGGTGATACAGTTTCATAGTCTTAGTAATTTCTCGTATTACCTATTTTAGAGGTAAGGGGGGAAGAGCCAACCCTTCATTATAAACTTTTCCCTAAGCACTGAAAGGAAAAGAGGCCAAGAAATCTTAATTTCTATTCCTTTCCCTTCTTTTTCCAGTTGGTCTATTTAGACAAATATGATGAATGATACTCCCAAAGCTGAGTTACTACTATAATTTATAAACCCCGATACACACCAGACTTCTAGTCTGGCACCATGAACTCTGTTTGAACTATTTGCCCAAATTCCCTGTGAAGATCTTTAGTGGCATGATTTTATTTATTTATATTTATTTATGCAGCGATTTAACCTTTTATGTTTTTTTTTCGATTTAACCTTTTGATTAATTAGTGCTCGCTTCGGCAGCATGTATACTAACTTTTTAATTAATTAATTCTTACTAAGCCTTTCGAGCTATCATCCAGTAAATAAATACGAGATAATTCAAATACCAAAAGTTAGGCTTTAAAACTTCCGTGGAATGCATTTCCAAACTCAATACGAATGACTCCCCCCCCCCACCTTTGGATTATCTGCCTGTGTAGGGATTTAGCTCTTTAAATACATCATAAAATACTAATGTGTTCCTTCTGTATAGTACTGTGTGCTTTCCACTAGAAAGACGACCCTCTTAAAAATGACGTGTAATACAACAAATTAGTAGTGTATGGAGTACAAAACTTCATAGGGAAGCTAATATTCACCTTGATATTAGCCAGAGGGAACTCTTCATCCTCTTTCTTCTGTTAGGTGCCTCTTTGTTCTCAGAACCCCGAACTCACTAAGGGCTGTACTAACAGTCCGTGGATGAAATGGCCATTGGTCAGAGAGCTTGGGAACTTGACCACTGTTCTCACAGTACTGCTTCGGTCTACTGATACGTGGATTTCCCCCCCATAAACACAGGCCAGGGCTGTAAATATATTTTCTCTTCCTTATGACTTTTGTAATGGCATTTTCTTTTCTCTGGTTTACTTTATTGTAAGAATACCGTATATAATGCATAGTACATACAAAATGTGTGTTAATCAACTGGTTATCCATAAGGCTTCCAGTCAACAGGAGGCTATTAGTTGTTAAGTTTTTGGGGAGTCAAAAGTTATGCATGGATTTTTGACAGCTTGGCAGGGAATAAGCGCCCCCACTTCAAGGGTCAGCTGTATTTCCATGATCAGTTTCACTCTGCCTTCAGGCAAGTGATTAAAGTTGAATTTAGGAATTGTAATTTTTGGGGGGATGCTGTAAATCGTTTCTCTGTCCTCAGTAGTTCTTACCACAATCCTCTAATGATCTTAGGATCTCACTCTTGCTTATCGAATGAGTGAAATATCATTTTTTCCCACAAATAGTTGAAATCTATAACTAGCATTAATAATATTTTAAGTAATTGATTCATAATACAACTTCTAAAGTAAACTCATAAATGTAAAGTGATATCCTAAAATTTATCTTGTATCTTTAAAAATTACAATAAATTGAAAGGGAAAGCTACATAAAGTGATTTTTTTTTTAGTTGTAATTTTTAAAAGTTTATTTACTTAAGTAATCTCGACACCCAACACGGGCTTGAACTCATGACCCCGAGGTCAAGAGTTGCCTGCTGTTCTGAGTTAGCCAGGCACCCCTGATTGTAATTTTAAGATGGTTTCAACAGTATGTCACTTCTTAGGAAAAGAATGATTATATTTGCTGCTTATCCATGTATATGTTTTTCAAGAGAGTGGAGCTGATGGGCTCCGAATATAGGAATATAAATATATTTCGTTTTGGGGTGCCTGGCTGACTTTGGTAGAGCGTGGAATCCTTGGTCTCGGAAGTCGTGAGTTCAAGCCCCACTTTGGGCACAGAGTTTACTTAAAAATAATAATAAAAATTAATATTATGTATATGGTTTTACAAGAGGGTTATGGGGCAAACACAACCACGGTTATTTTTCATTTCTTGACCATTTTAGTTTGTGGCAGACACTGTCTGAATTTTCCGTGCGAGGCTATCATTCTGTGAATGCGAAGACACAGATTATTCCCAGTGGCTTGGTGGCTTCATTTAGCCTCTTACTGCCTGGTATTGTATTGTGGGTACATCTGGAGACAGACACATCATCATCTCCCACAAAAGGGCCCTCCAGCCCGTTAAGTAATAACAACCTTTCTCACCCTGAAACAATGAAGTATCAGTTGATTGCAGCCTCAAACAAAAGATCCCCACTCCCTTTCAGAGCAGATTATACTCATGACTCCCCTCCCGCCCTGGTGAGCCTGGCACTCAAGAATATCTCGTTTAGCCCTTTCTTTGTTAATAGAGGATCATAAAGGGCTCCTTTGTTATACTCTCTCATTTGTTCCAGCAGGATGTCTCTATTATTTCGTTCTGCTGTTTGGCACATGTGGTTGTATCTTCAATAGCACCTTGAGTCATGTTCTCTTTCCTTTGTCACGGAGCTTAAGCTTCATCTAAATAATTACTTTCGTTCAGAAATCAAACCCCGCTAACCAAGTGTTTTTGACAGACACACCGACTCTGAGAATGTTCTTTGCCCCATGTAAAATCAGCATCAATCCCTGATTCGATTCCCTTTTTGTCCCCATGAATTTGCAGGTCGTTTGGGTCCCGGGAATGCCTATTGATGGCTTTTCTGATGACCGCATTTTATGTTTAATGGGTTGGGTGTAGTTTAGAGCAATGTGGGGGGACCCTTAGGATTGGGATCTCGTTCATTGTTTTGGCAAAAGATGAGGGGAATTAATTACAAGGGTATTGAATGAAATCAGGGGACTCTGAGATGCTCGAGTTATTACGGAATGGGAGAGGTTGAACACCATGTTTCTGAAACCATTGGGCACGTCTTCTTTATCCACAATCATTGCAGTATGAACATTATATAGCAGAGCAGAGGATTTCTTTTCTTTCTTTCTCCCTTCCCTTCCCTTCCCTTCCCTTCCCTTCCCTTCCCTTTCCTTCCCTTCACAAAGTAATAGAATAGGGTTGGATTTAAAACTTACTCTTTCATTCAAACACTTACAAGTGCTACTATAAAAAATTACAAGGACTGACCTGTGTGTGTGTGTGTGCGCGCGCACGCACGCGCACTTCTCTTAGGTAAGAAGGAATCATTTGTAGTGAACTTCTGCGTGAAGAATTCCTGAAAATATTAATGTGCTCTTCTCTTTCAGACTCAGCTCAGTTTGAGTTATACTCTTGCAAATCAGAAAACTGATTTCTTTAGAATTATTGCCTCTTAATAGTTTTGAAAGATACATTAGTATAACGGTTAAGAGCCAGAACTCCCAGCATCCTGGTTTTCCCAAGGCTAATTAACCTTTCTCATGGGCAAACTAGGGATAATGGCAACGATTCAGATTTGTTGTATTAAATGTATTAGATGAGTGGGGCGCCTGAGTGGCTCAGCTTGTTGAGCCTCCAACTCTTGATTGCGGCTCAGGTCATGATCTCCTGGTTTGTGAGATTGAACCTGGTGTCAGGCTTCACACTGATGGTGTGGAGCCTGTTTGGAATTCTCCCTCTCTCCCTTTCTCTGCCCCTCTCCAGTGTGTGAGCTCGCTGGCTCTCTCAAAATAAATAAATAAACATTAAAAAAATGTATTAGATGAGTAGTACACGTAAGATGTTTAGAATAGTGCCTGGCAGTAAGTACTCTGAGTCAGATTTTTTTATTATTATTATCCTAACCATAATATTTGAGTGCCTATTTTTTAAACAAATTTTGAGGATTTAAAGAGCTTGTTTAAATATGACATTCAGTTGAGTGAGTTTGAAGATCTAATTGGCTTTACTTACTGATTCATGAATCAGGCAGCATCTCATGTTAGCAGATAGAGACAGGGTCCGAGGAGCTGTATGTACCAAATGGAAGGCAGAGGAGGCAGACAACGTTTCTAGCAAGGAGTGGATTGTTTCAGGCAATGTCATCTTCTGCCAGGCAGATGACCTTGCCAGTGCTGACCAGGAAATTCCAGATTGGTTAAAGGTTCCATTCCCGACAGAAGCTGAAACTGCAATTGGGCAGGTGTTAAGTCTCGGTTTGGTGATATGGCCTTAGCACAAGTGACTCCACTTTGGGCCTGTTGTCTCTCACTCTCTCTCTCTTTAAATTTTTAATATTTATTTGTTTTAATGTTTATAAAGAAAGAGAGCGGGGGAAGTGCAGAAAGAGGGGGGCACAGAGGATCTGAAGCCGAGAGCCTGGTATGGGACTTGAACTCACAAACCATGAGATCACAACCTTAGCCGAAGTCGGGGCACTTAAGCAGTGGAGTCACCCAGGTGCCCCAAAGGGCCTGTTATCTCTCTTTTTTTTTTTATTAATTTTTTTAATGTTTTAACTTATTTTCAAGGGAGAGAGGAGCAGGGCACAAGCAGGGGAGAGGCAGAGAGGGAGACACAGAATCCGAAGCAGGCTCCAGGGTCTGAGCAGTCAGCTCAGAGCCCGACGGAGGGGCTTGAACTTGTGAACTGCGAGATCATGACCTGAGCTGAAGTCCAGTGCTTAACCGACTGAGCCACCCAGGCACCCCTGTCATCTCTTTTTAAACCAGCTAATGTAGACTTTAGGTTTTCTCACCAAACGAACTCATTAGCTGTAGTTAAGTGATAACACAGGTAGAAATACTTGAGTTGCTTCACTGAAAGATAAATCTGTTGGGGAAATCAAACACCTAAACATGAAAGCTTGTCTGTTGGAACTCGTTAGGGCCGACCTGTGGTTTCATATGATGCATGGACTTGAACTTCAGTTTGAAGAGCTTACAGTAATGCTACTCAAAAAGTGTGACCTCTTGGTTTAGCATCGCCAGGGTGTGTTTTAAAAATGTAAAATCCACACCCTTCTTTGCACCAGTTGAGCTGGAATCGCTGGAGTGGAGAGTCCAGGAATCTACGATTTTAACAAACATCCCTGGTGATTCTTGTGCACAATGAAACTTGAGAACAGTTGCCTTTGAAGAGCAGCTCTCAACCAAGGTGCTTGTTAGAATTGCTTGGGTGGCATTTATTTTTTAATTAATTAATTAGCTAATTAATTAATTATGTTTTGCTCAGGTGGCATTTAAAAGGTAGAGATGCTTGGATCCTGACTTGATTGGGATGTGGCACTGGGCATTAGTGTTACTGGGTGATTATAACTTGCCCCCAGGGTCAAGAAGCAAGAATGTTATGCTGCGCCTGGGTGGCTCAGTCTGTTGAGCATCTGACTTTGGCTCAGGTCATGATCTCGGGGTTCACGAGTTGGAGCCCTACGTCAGCTCTGTGCTGAGGCCTCAGAGCTTGGAGCCTGCTTCAGGTCTGTGTCTCCCTCTCTCTCTGCCCCTCCCCCACTCATGCCCTGTCTCTGTCTCTCAATCTCTCAAAAATAAATAAAACATGTTTAAAAATTAAACAAAAAAAGAAGCAGGAGCATTAGAAAACAAATAGTGATTATATCAGGGATGTAGGCTGACTTGATATTTTCAAAGTGATTACAGTGGTTACCAGGGACTGTGGGGAGGGAGTAATGGGGAATTCTTGCCTAATGGCTGCAGAGTTTCTGTGTGGGATGATGAAAAAGTCCTGGAGATGGATGGTGATAATAGTTGTTCAACCATTGAAGGTACTGAACGGTGCACTGAAAAGTGGTTAAAATGGCACGTTTTACGTTAGGTGATTTGGCCACAATAAAAGACACTTAATAAAACCATTACAATTCTCACATTTGTGAACCTTAATGTTTTTCTTTTCACAGTGACAGTGTATCATGCATGCCACTGATTCCAGGGGACACCCCCCTGCTTTCCTACAACCTCAGAACGGCAACAGCCATCGCTCGTCCGGCTATGTTCCCGGGAAGGTTGTGCCGCTGCGTCCCCCTCCTCCTCCAAAGAGCCAAGCTTCAGCCAAATTGGCCTCCGTCAGACAGGAAGCCCGGGCCACCTTCGCTTTCTCACCTGAAGAGCAGCAGGCCCAGAGAGAAAGTCGAAAGCGGAAGAGGCACAAAAATACTTTCATTTGCTTCGCTATCACTAGTTTCTCATTTTTTGTTGCACTCGCGGTCATTTTAGGAATATCCTCAAAATACGCTCCAGATGGTAAGTGCGCATGTGCGGACGCGCACGGGTACAGACAACACAGGCTAGGAGAACGGCTGGTAAGTGCGCATGTGCGGACGCGCACGGGTACAGACAACGCAGGCTAGGAGAAGAAGGAGGGAAGGAAATAGCAGAATGAAATTAAAAAGAAAGACTTGTGTTATCTTCACTTGGCTCTAGGTAATTAATATATAATTAGAGAATAGGGGTTTTAACTGTATCTTCACTTGGCTCTTCCTTTCCATTCTGCCCCTTTGGCCCAGTGCTCAAGATGGTTCTTGGAGCATTTCTTTATAAAATGTTAATTTTAAGAGTCTTTACTGAATTCTTGTGGTAGTGCAATTTCATCCTTTGTGGTAGGTATGATTTTCTGACTGCCAGAAGTTTTTAGTGATAAAAATTACTAAATGTAATGATAAAACTACACTTTTTTAAGATTTCATTGTTTTAAGTGTTTATTTATTTATTTTGAGAGAGAGAGAGCTCATATGTGCGAGTGGGGGAGGGAGAGAGAGAATCCCAAGCAGACTCCGTGCTATTAGCACCAAGCCTGATGCAGGGCTCAGTCCCACAAACTGTGAGATCATGACCTGAGCCAAAATGTAGAACCAACTGAGTCACCTAGGTGGAGCTAAGATTTCGTTTTTGAGTAATCTCTACACCCAAGGTGAGGTTTTGAACTCACAACCCCAAGATCGATGCCACTGATGAAAAAACTGAGTCAGCCTGGCGCCCCTACGTTTGATTAAAAAAAAAACGAATGAAAATACTAAGATTTGTGTTTTGTGGTTTATAACCAGCTGGGAGACAGACAATGAGAAGCTTAAATATTTTTGAGGAACAATGTTTATCCCCCAAGGAAAACATCCATTAGGAGTTTTAAGTTCTGATACATTTATCTAAAAATCACTCGTTTCTTCATAGTTAAATATGATGTGGGAGGTTTTAATTTTTTGCATGGTCTTTGCTTTTCACGTTAGTAATATATCAATACTTTGAATGGTTTTGAAGAAATTCATTGTCAGTCAGCCTCAGTATAGTACCAACAAAGAATGGCCTCATGATAGAATCCCATCCATCAGTCCAAAAATTAGAGGGCTCAGGGCTGTCCCAGGAGAAGCAGACCATAACAATGAATTGCGCACCATTTTTGTCTGCTTTAAAAATTTTTTTTTACTATCTACCAGAGATTTTTGTCCAATTACATGTCTCCTTAAATGGATGTAACATTTGAGAAACATTTAATCACTTATAAAATTAATAGATACTAATTTATTTCATTTCCATGGGTGCTTTAGGGGTTTTATAGACTTGAAAGTCCTGGGAGAAATTGTGTCAATGCTTCTAAGAAAATAGACCTGAAGTAGAGATGTTAAGAGGTGCGTTGGTGGATTAGTTGGTTAAGCCTCTGACTTCGGCTCAGGTCACGATCTCATGGTTCAGGGGTTCGAACCCCATGTTGGGCTTGGTGCTGACAGCTTAGAGCCTAGAGCCTGCTTTGGATTCTGTGTCTCCCTCTCTCTCTGCCTCTCCCCTGCTCATGTTCTGTCTCTTAAAAATAAATAAGCATTAAAAAAGAGAGAGGGGCGCCTGGGTGGCTCAGTCGGTTGCGCGTCCGACTTCAGCTCAGGTCATGATCTCACGGTCTGTGAGTTCGAGCCCCGCATCGGGCTCTGTGCTGACGGCTCAGAGCCTGGAGCCTGCTTCAGATTCTGTATCTCCCTTCCTCTCTGCCCTTCCCTTGCTCACGCTCTGTCTCTATGTCTCTCAAAAATAAAATAAAAAAAAAAATTAAAAATAATTTAAAAAGAGAGAGAGAGAGGTGTTCATAGCAACATCTTTGTTGACCAGACCAGTAGACCACGTAATGAATTTGCGACATTGGTGTCTACTGGCTCTTAGCATTGACTTTCTCTCCCCTTTTCTCCAGCAAAATAACCAAGTTCACTCCCACTGATTCATTCTTCCCAAGTAATCTGCAGTAAAGAGATGCTAGGTTCATTGGAAATCAGAGGTGAAATCCGTGGCTTTAACTGACCTTTGAATATTCAGTCTAAGACATTGAATCACCGATGTAGTTCCTTTGAATCAACATTCTCTAGCTTCACATTTTGGCAGTAAAACTGCAGGACTTCAGTGGAAAGTGTATGTGGTAAGCTGACATCTTTCAGGGTCTGTCTCCCTGTGGTTGTTGCTGTTACATAACCTTGATAATGCACCCACAGCTCAACGGTGGGCTGCCAGGAAGGCGGGGCTGCTGATCTATTTGTCAGTCTTTTCTGCAGACCATGTATTTTCTCATTAAGTGTACTTTACTGGAAGGAAATAGACTAGAATTTCTGGTGATGGTTCCTGAAGAAGCATGGTCTCCTGAGGAATAATTTTTAAAAATGGAGAAGAGTTATATAAGCATTTAGTAGGCCCTGCATGTCAAAAGACTGGATTTCCTGCTCAGTGGCTGTGTACAGTGCCTGTTGCATGGGGCATACATTTGCTTGTGATATAACATCATGGGAAGTTCCAGCTAGATGTTTTATGGGAAGAGAGTGAGGTTGAAGAGAAGTTTAAGAAACGCTTAAAGTCAGAACACATTCAAGAGAGTTCTTGTTTTCTTCATAGAAAGAGACATTTAAGGATTATTTCTAGTATAATAGTGATGATGACTGATTTATCCGAATTAAATATCAGTGATTACGAAACTGCTCTGAGAAAAAATTCCATGAGAAATTGCCAAGGACTTAATGGCTAATTGCCAAGGACTTAACCAGCGAGGCTAATTTTAACTGCGATAGTTGCTGTCACCTCAGAGAGAAAGCGTAAGCCTCTGGCAGCACCAGTGCTTAGAAATAAGATGTTTGCCTTGAGTGTTACGTAATTCAAAACTGAAGAATCAGAATTTCTCAAAAATAAAAAAAATAGTATCTTTGTGCTGCTCTCCGCCTCTCTTCTTTTCCTCATGCTTCCTCAAGCTTTCTTCATATTATTTCCCAATATGCACCTTCCGTGTTCGTAGGATGCCCAAGCACACCTTGCCTCTCTCTGCCTTGAGTTGAAACGTGGGCTACACCGTGCTCTTCTAACTGAGCAGCCAATGGACTTGGATAGCAAGGGGTACCTGCATCTCACCTTCATGCGCCTCATATTTAATCAATTAAGCACTAACCACCCCTTGGGGGTCCAGGTCTAGTGTCCCCCTGTTCCATTGAAACTGCCTCAGTTATTCCAGCCCTCTGAACTCATCGGCACATGAAGTGAGTACCACATTGCCCATTAATTATTTCCTACCTGGTGGCTTTTCTCCCCAGTGAGAGTGTAAGCTTTGCAGTTCACTCTATGCTTTACAGAGTTCATTCTATGCTTTATAAATTGTACAATATGTGGTGCAAAGCGAGCACATTGATCCTCAGTAAATACCTGGTCATCAGTTGATCAAAACCACCGTGATTCCTGTCCCCCCCTCCCTTCTTCTGAATTATAGCGGCAACTGAAGGTGTCTCCTTCATTGAATAGCTCTCACCACGCAGAGTACTTTCGTGTTTTCCATGTCACGCATTCGAGAGGCACATTCTAATTCTAACAAAGGGACACTGCAAGACCAGTAAACCTCATTTCTTTCGTAAGGAGGAACTTGAATATCTCTCAACGTGCTGAGTCATCTTCGATTTGGCTTCTCTGATCTGTAGTTTCCTCATCTCTGAAAATGAGAAGTCATGTCTTTGGCTGTTTGCCTCTGGCAGTTTCATTGGGAAAGCGCCCGTGTCTGAAGATAGCTGGCGTTAGTTGCTGCCTGTGAACGATAGAGCTGCTTTTGTCGCCTGCTCTGTGATTCACTGTGCACGGGGAACTCGGGAAGACCGGATATACCTACTACTTAGCAGTTTCCATTTTTTATTTACCAATATGTTGTGAATATACTTTGTTTTCTAAAATACTTTCCTAGTGTGGGTCTGAAGGCAAGTCGCAGTTTTGCTCAGTACTGTTAATTTATTTCCAGGGTCGATGATTCAGGGGAACTCCGTGTTTACCTTGTAGAGTTTGACCCAAACCAGATGATAGCAATTGAGTTTCACGGTGAAACTTTTTGAATGTGTTGAAGTAGAGGCTTTGACATATCTGCTGGATGGAATGGGATGGGATTTCCATCCTTACAGCAGGAAGTTAAAACAGATCTGCCCACCCCTTGCAGATTGCCATAAATGCTAGTAGAACTTGGATCTGGCTAAGAGCATTCTTGCATTTTGTTGCACTGATGGGATACTGATGTTGCATTGCTTGTAGAGAATTGCCCAGATCAAAACCCACGTCTCAGGAACTGGGATCCAGGACAAGATTCTGCCAAGCAAGTTGTTATCAAGGAAGGAGACATGTTCCGCCTGACGTCAGACGCTACGGTGAATTCTGTCGTCATTCAGGATGGAGGTAAAGAATGGTCCTGCCTGTGCTAGCTGTGAGATTACCCCTTCCTATGATGTTCTTTATGTAGAAAACTAGTCTTAGGCTTTAGAATGTGGTGTTTCTCTAACCATGGGTTAGGAGAAGTTCCTAGGACCAAACCATAGAATTCAAGAACTGAAAGGCCCTTAGAAATCACTCAGGTCAAGACCTTTGATTATTTAAAAGGAAACAGTTCCAGAAGGGAATCTCTCATAGCCAACTCTTCGTTACAGCTATGGAGAGTAATAAGAGACTTAACGTGGGTTAACATATGTAAAAACGATTTGTAGGCTTTTCAATATTTCTCTAAAAATTTAGTCCGAAGGTGAATGGATTGGGCATGGAGACACGAACTCTCCATTTCTACCTTCTATGATTTGAAAACGGACTTAATGTCTTTCTTTTCTTTTCTTTTTTTAGTTTATTTATTTATTTATTTTGAGAGAAAGCAAGAGCATGAGCTTGGGAGGCCCAGGAGAGAGGGGGAGAGAGAATCCCAAGCAGGCTTCACACTGTCAGCGCAGAGCCCGATGTGGGACTCGATCTCATAAACTGTGAGATCATGACCTGAGCCAAAATCAAGAGTTGGGCACTTCACTGACTGAGCCACCCAGGCGCCCCAAAGCAGGCTTAATTTTCTAAGCAAACTCCTAATAAATGTTTTCCCCAACTTAATTGCAGAAGAGTTCTCCTTCCCCCCACTAACTGCCCTCAGGTAAACTCTATTTCTCTGTATCCCAGAGAGAGCTTTCCGAGGTCGGCTTACACTAGTATTGTTCCTTGCAGGATTGCTTGTATTTGGGGATGATAAAGATGGATCCAGAAATATTACTTTGAGGACTCGTTACATCCTGATCAAGGATGGGGGGGCGCTTCATATTGGAGCAGAAAAATGCCGCTATAAATCCAAAGCGACCATTGCCTTGTATGGCAAGTCGGATGAAGGCGAAAGTATGCCAACATTTGGCAAAAAATTTATCGGTGTGGAAGCAGGCGGGACACTGGAGATCCACGGGGCGCAGACAGTGTCATGGACGTCGTTGGCCAGAACTCTGCATTCCTCAGGCTTGCCCTTTGGGTCCTATGCCTTTGAAAAGGACTTTTCTAGGGGCCTCAACGTGAGGATCATTGACCAAGACACGGCCAAAATTTTGGAAAGCGAGAAGTTCGACACCCACGAATACCAGAATGAGAGCAGACGGCTTCAGGAACTTCTGAGAATCCAGGATCCGGGCCGGATTGTTGCTATAGCCGTCGGAGATTCGGCAGCCAAGAGCCTCTTGCAAGGAACCATACAAATGATCCAGGACCGGCTGGGAAGTAAGGTGATCCAGGGACTGGGCTACAGGTGGGCAAACCTTTCCTTTTCCTTCCCAGCTCTGTGTTAGAGCCTGTTGTCAGCGTGACAGGAGAGGGGGATGCAGAAGGGGACACCACACTCCGTAGCCTGTCTTCGGCTGTCAGGATGGCCACTACTGTTTGCAGGTCTGCTTACCTCTTGCTTTGAAATGCGGGATGGAGGACAGGACTGCTGTTAGCCAAGGTCTCTTCTTGGCTTTGGCTTATGAAGCACTTCGTGAACCGTAGCCTCAGGCTTGTGAAAAGTTAGGAACAGAAATGTGCTGAGAAACAGCCAGGCAGTTCAAGGACGGGTCACTTCCCTCTTTCGTTACCTTTTGAAAACCACATGAAATTTCAGGCGAATTGGGGCCCGAGCCCACGCTGAGGTGTGAAAGTTATCTGAAAAGCCTGAGGGAGTGGAGCACGCACAGGTTTCTTTTTCTTTTTCTGGAATCCTATGCGTGCTGGTTTGAGTCTGCTGGCTTGACTGGTGCAGGCCTGAGGAGCCTTGGCACGTGCGAGAGAGCAAGGAGCAAGGAGCTGGACTCGTCCCGCTGGGAGGAGTCATTTCTCCCGCCGGTGGCTCTCGTGCCGCGCTCCGGTTCACCGTGACTTCCTAACGCAGCCTTGAGTGTGGGGGAAGTAGCTGGCTCCACTTTTAATTCAAAAAAACGGAAGTTTTCATTCTGCTTACTGTTCTTAGCAAAGTCAGGGAGTATCTGTGAAAAGTTAAGAGGACTTTAAAACTCACACGTCGAAATGATCTAGTTATTTTTTTTCCTTGCTTGGTTGATTGCTGTAGTTATGTTCCTTTGATTGGGTGTTGGGATGGGATATTATCTGTAGAAATTCTAGAGGAAGTTACAGAAGAAAAAATTAGTGAACAAAAGTGTAATACTTTTTAAGAAAACTTTTAATGTTTATTTGTTTTTGAGAGAGAGAGTGAGTGAGCGTGCGTGAGCGGGATAGGGGCAGAGAGAGAGACAGAATCCCAAGCAGGCTTCATGCCCAGCACAGAGCCCGATGCGGGGCTTGATCTCCTGACCCTGGGATCATGACTGAGCCGATACGAAGAGTCGAACACTCTTACAGGGTGCCCCTGGCGCCCCTGTAATGCTTTTTAAATCCCTTTTATTCATGCAGGGAATATTGAGGAGATGCTGAGTGCTAGGGACCCACAGGTGCTTGGGTGAAAGAACACAGCCTCAGAGCCCTTGTTCAGTCCAGTGTGTAAACACCGAACGAGAGAGCGAGACGCATGCTAACAGGCCTTAATGGGAGCGTAAAATAGAGGGAGCCCCCAGACCGGCCGGGGGAATCCATGGAGGCTTCCAAAGGCGAGACACCTTAGGGGAGTGGAGTGTATACTGTGTAGGCAATTGGAAGTGGAGGGCTTTCTGGACAGGGGAGAGCAGGTGCCAAACCTCGGAGGTGGGTTTTTAAAAAAATTATGATTTTTAATATGATACACATGCAGAAAGGTGCCAAAAAACAGGAAATGCCGAGCTTAGTGACTTATCACAATGTGATACCCGGATAGCCACCAAGACAGCAGGTCAAGACACAGAAGAATTGCCAGTGGTCTGGCAGCCCCCTGGCTGTTTCCTCCTTTTCACTGATCACTCCCTCTGCTCACCAAAGGTAACCACGCATCTGAATTTGTGGAGAATATGAAAGTTTAGGTTTGCCTGTTTTGGGGCTTCATATAATATAGATGTTTTAAAAATTCTAATGTTTATTTTTGAGAGAGAGAGAAAGAGAGAGTGCATGAGCAGGGGAGGGGCAGAGAGAAAGGGAGGCACAGAATCTAAAGCAGGCTCCAGGCTCCAAGCTGTTGGCACAGAGCCCGACACAGGGCTCGAATCTATGCACTGTGAGATCATGACCCGAGCCGGAGCCAGACGCCCAATCGACTGAGCCACCAAGGTGCCCCAATATATATATTAATTTTTAAATTTATTTATTTATTTTGAGAGAGAGAGGGAGCAGGGGCGAACTGAGAGAAGAGAGAGAGAAATCCCAACCAAGCAGGTTCCAAGCTGTCAGCGCAGAGCCCAACGCTACGCTCAATCCAACGAATCATGAGATCATGACCTGAGCCAAAGATGAAGAGTCAGATGCTCAACAGACTGAGCCACCCAGGTGCCCCTGGACTTCGCATACATGCATGCAGGCGGTATATCATATTCTGCATCTGGCTTCTTTGCTCAGCCCGATGTTCCTGAGTGTCACGTATGTCGGTGCATGTAGCGCTGGCTCATTTTCATTGCAGTTCATTTTCTCTCGTGTGTCTACTGCTGGACGTCTGGAAGGCTTTCCAGTTTGGAGGAGCTCTGCTATAAAAAGTGCTTCTCCAACTGTTCTCTTATCCGTCTCTCGAAACCCGTGTGTACACATTTCTGTAGTGTACAGACCTAGCAGCAGCAACGTGATCTTTTCAAAGTTCGATACCTACTTGTTTCATTATCCATTAATGCCAGGATGACCGCTTCTGTTTTTTTACTCCATTATTTTCCTGGATTTGTGTGATCATTTAGCTGTGACTCTTTTGTTTAACTTTTTTTTTGTTTCCTTTCCCTCCTGGTTTCTAAATTCCCCTTAAAATAGTGCTGCTGATTCGACAGAGGGATTCGCGTCGCGATCCCTTGCCAGCGTTCCATTGCTTTGACATTATCTCCAAGGCACATAAACATACGCCTTTGAAGATAATGTTCTGGTACGCTGAAATTTTCCTCAAGTGGAGGAGGGAAGTGGGAGTGTTTTGGAGATAATGTCAGGAGAATAGAGCATTGTTTTACAGTTGCTGAGGCAGTTCTGGTAAATAAAGGAAGCCTCTGATATTTCTTCTCCTTTCCTCTCGCATAGGAGATAATAAATTGAAACATTCTGCATTTGACTCCTTGTGCGGTGTCAAGGAATATAAATAGAGCTATGAAGCATAGTCAGCTGAAAAGCAGCTAATCCATGCCGGGGCAGGTGTGGAATTTATAAGGATGTAGGCATGCTTTGGTTGACTTTTATCTGTAAATATCCAGCCATCTGTCTGGCATAGACTACATTTCACATGCATATATATATATATATTTTTTCCTCCCCCCACCTCCCCACCCCAGAGTGGGAAATTGACATTTTTCTTTCTGTGTTTTAAACCAGGAGTCTTAAGGCAAAGTTTTTGGCTTTTTGGCTTTGTTCTTTTTTTTATTTTGGCCACACGTCTGAGCAAGTCCCTGGAATGTTTATTACAGAAACAAAATGAAATTAAATGGCATTTTCAAACACCGTCGCTTTCAACAAAGAGATGTAAAATTTTAAATCTGTTGGAGAGCGATTATACAACTGTGGTTTAAGATGACTAAGAAGCCAGTAACCCAGTTGTTCTCAGTTTTGCACTCCTGAGATTTTAATTTTAATTTTTTAGATGTTTATTTTTGAAAGAGAGAGAGACAGAGTGTGAGCAGGGAACGATCAGAGAGAGAGGGAGACACAGAATCCGAAGCAAGCTCCAGGCTCTGAGCTGTCAGCACAGAGCCCGACGGGAGGCTTGAACCCACGAGCTGTGAGATGATGACCTGAGCCGAAGTCAGACGCTGAACCGACTCAGCCACCCAGGCGCCCCTGCACTCCTGAGATTTTTAAAAATCCCATGCCCAGGGCCCACCTAGAAATCTTTATATCAGAATCTCTGAAGGATGGGACTCCCCCCACCACACACACACAGGTATTTGATGTGCAGTCAGAGTTGATGACTAACTCAGGGGTTCCCAAAGTGGTCCCCAGACCGGCAGCTTTAATGTCACCTGGGCACTTGATAGAAATGCAAATTCTTGAGGGCACCTGGGTGGCTCAGTCAGTAGAGCTTCCGACTTTGGCTTAGGTCAGGATCTCATGGTTCATGAGTTCGAGCCCTGCATCAGCTTGCTGCTGTCAGTTCAGAGCCCGCTTTAGATCCTCTCTCTCCCTCTCTCTCCCTGCCCCTCCTCAGCTTCCACTCTCCCCCTCTCTCAAAATAACATTAAAAAAAAAGTGCAAATTCTCTGGCCCAACCCCACGCTATCCGAGAGTGGGGCCGGGTAATCTGATTTGACCCCCTGCGGGTATCCTGATGCACACCAAAGCGCGAGAACCACTCTCTAAGTCAGTGCTTCTCAAGTGTGGTTGCACATCCCAGTCGTCTGGGGAACTTTAAAAACACACTAAGGCCACGACCCACCTGAGAGATGATGATGTCATCAGGCTGGACTGGATCTGAGCCTGGACGGGTTCCGGAGGTTCCCACGTGCCTCTATTATGCAGCCAGATTTGAGAACATTGCCGAGAGTTCAAAAGAGAGCAGGCGCTACCCATTTTATTATTTATTTTTCTTTTCTCTCTTTCTTTTAGAAGTTTGTATTTAAATTCCAGTTAGTTAACACTCCGTGTCATATTAGTTTCAGGTGTACAATATAGTGATTCAATCCTTCCATACGTTACTCAGCGCTCATCACGGTAAGGGTGCTCTTTAACCCGCATCATCGATTTCACCCATCCCCCCACCCCGCTCCCTCTGGTAACCGTCAGTTCATTCTCTGTAGTTAAGAGTCTGTTTCTCGGTTCGCCCCCTCTCTATTTTTTCCCCTCCTGTGTTTGTTTTATTTCTTAAATTCCACATGTGAGTGAAATCATATATTTGTCTTTCTTTGACTGACTTATTTCACTTGGTGTAATACTCTGTAGTGGTACCGGGGTAGTTCAGTTGGTTGAGCGTCCAACTTTTGATTTTGGCCCAGGTCATAATCCCAAGGTTGTCTGATCGAGCCCCGTGTTGGGCTCTGCACTGAGTGTGGAACCTACTTGAGATTCTCTGCTTCTGCCCGTCTCCCCTGCTCACGCATGTGCACAGTCTCTCTCCCTCTGAAAAATAAAAATAAATAAATAAACAAAACTCTTTAAAAAGTATTCTCTACCTCCATTCATGTCATTGCAAATGGCAAGATTTCATTCTTTTTTATAACTGAGTAATATTCCTCTGTGTGTGTGTGTGTGTGTGTGTACATAGGCATATATATACCGCATCTTCTTTATCCATTCGTCAGTTGTTGGACAGGTGGGCTCTTTATATAATTTGGCTGTTATAAATAATACTGCTATAAACATCAGGGTGCATGCAGTACACATTTTAAAAGAAGGGGAATAAATGGGCTTGCGGCCAGAATGATGTGTGAATGAAATGGGTGTGTACTGAGGAGGGAGGACGATGACTCATCTTAGGGCCAGTCATCGGTGTATCACCTGTTACAGAGCCAGACAAACAAGGATTTAAAATCCAGGTGCATTTCCTTCTGTGACGTCAGTTACTTCGTCCAAGGTTTAGATTTGCCACCTCCTGGTAAAAGAGGTTGGAAGGATTGATAAAAATGAAATACAAGAATTAAGCAGCCCCTGACAGAACACGTGTGTCAGGGATCTGGATTGGTACCGTGACAAATAAGGCACGTGGTGTTTGTCCTTCTAGGCAAGCGTGGGCTTTGGTTGGCGTCATCGATGGTGGAAGTGGTTCTTGCAATGAATCGGTGAGAAACTATGAAAATCACAGCAGTGGAGGGAAGGCTCTTGCCCAAAGAGAATTTTTTACTGTGGATGGCCAGAAGTTCACTGTCACGGCTTATAGTGAATGGATCGAAGGTAAGCAAGTACAGTTTAGACCAAGACATTGGTAAGTATTGTGAAAGACTATTTTTTGTTTTTTTGTTTTTAGGTGGTATTATACTCTAAGGACGGTGTGATTAGATTTCTCCACTGGTTGAAGATGAAACCTGTGGTTTCCCTACTGTATTTTTTTAGACTCAAGAGTTCTTGCTGGATTAGAGAATGGACTTTGTTCTTGATTCTTGGGTCATAAAGTGTGGTTAACCATTAGAAATGGATTTGTTGGGGAGTCTGGGTGTCTCAGTCAGTTAAAAATCCAAAGTCTTGATTTCAGCTCAGGTCATGATCTCATGGTTCATGAGATTGAGCCCCATGTTGGGCTCTGTGCTGACAGTGGGGAGCCTGCTTGGAAGTCTCTCTCTTCCTCTCCTTTCTTTTCTCTCTCTTTCAAAAGAAGTAAGTAAACATTAAAAAAAACAGTTTGTCTCTTGGATTTGGTACCAGTTGGACCAATCTGAATGTGAAGGGTGAGCTGCCTCTGGTTGTGCTCTGTGACAGTGAACATGATTTTGTACTTTGGATCATGTCTTCACATAGACATGTCAGCAAATGTTACTTTCGGACACAGACTAGACAAACAAACCTCCCATTTTCTTAGCAATTGTTCCTTGAGGATCCAGCTAATACATATGTCTTACAAACTGAGTGGAAAACACAGAAAAGTACAAAGTAAAAACTAAGCTTTAACCCTACCACTCAGAGATAATTATGTTTGTGCATATAATGATAATTTTTGTCTTATATATATTTTTTCCTCTAGTGTTCATTTTGTTTTAACTTGTTTCCCTCTCTTTAAATAACATTTTATACTGGGGTGCCTGGGTGGCTCAGTTAAGCATCTGACTTTGGCTCAGGTCATGATCTCATGGTTCGTGAGTTCGAGCCCTGCATGAGGCTCTGTGCTGACAGCTCAGAGCCTGGAGCCTGCTTCGGATTCTGTGTCTCTCTCTCTCTCTGCCCCTCCCCCACTTGTGCCTAGTTTCTCCCTCTAAAGTAAACATTAAAAAAAAAAAAGAAGAAAAACGTTTACTTACCTGTGTTGCTGCCAGAATATTGGCGCCCAGTATGGAATGGCAGCCTCCCGTGCTTGCCCTCCACCTTTCTTTTCCAGCCATATGTTATACCAAAGTTCATGTGACATGAGTAATTCAGAAGTGCGTTATTACCCACAAAGGTTTATTTTAGGGCTCGCCCCTCTGTTTCGAGCAGCAGTATAGCAAAATGTTTGCCTAGATGGATTTCTGCAGACAGAATGCCTGGGTTCATAATCCAGCTCTTTCCCTGAGCGTGTGATGGTGGGCATGTGACTTTAACTTCCTAATCTTCGGTTTCCTCATCTCAAAAGTGGGGATAGTAAGAGAAACGACCACATAGGGCCTCTGTGAGTATCAGATGTGAATTTGGATGTGGAGTTCTTAGCGCCGCGTGCATAGTTAGCACACGGTGTTTTAACGGTGATCCATACATGACTTGGGTTATAACAGTATATTTTGTTTCTTTGTGATTGAGGAGAAAAAGTCTTTTACTCTCAAACAAACAGGTAAATAGAATTCCTGGTATGTAACAGAGACTTTGACGTGTTGCTTCTAAGCAGCCTTCCTGGTCTGGGGTGAGGAAATGGTAGCTGTTATGGATGAGGAAGCTAGAATCGAGCCTCAGCTTTCTGCCTCCAACACTACTGCTTTTTGCTTTCTTTTTTTTTTAAGTTTATTTATTTATTTACTTCAAGAGAGACAGAGAGAGTGAGAGCAGGGAGGAGTAGAGAGAGAGGGAGAGAGAGATCCCAAGCAGGCTCTTTACTGTCAGCATGGAGCCCAATATGGGACTTGAACTTACGAACTGCAAGATCATGACCTGAGCCAAAACCAAGAGTCCGATGGTTAACTGACTGAGCCACCCAGGCGCCCCACGACTACTGCTTTCTACCCCATCATGGTTGCCTCTGGCAAAAAGCATAGGTGGATGAGAAACATTTCTTAGCAGGAATTTGGACCTGCATGAAGAGTTTAGTGGAAGAGCTTCCAGTGAGAGTTCATGTGGAGGATAATTACTGACCAACCTCGAGTCAACATTTCCTCTGTGGAAAATTTTGTTTTCGTTTCCACGTTCCCAGTGACTACTCATTTCTGGAAGAGGGTGCCTTCTAGCTCTCGTAGGATATTGAGGCCCGTGCTCGCAATGACTCTTTCTTTCTGGAAGAGGTGGAAATTCTCTCCAGGAAGCGAGAAAGATGAGCGTATTTCCTCTCCTCTCTCCAGTTCACTCGTGTTAATGGGAGGAGATCTTAGGTAGGATTTTCATCTAACGCTAGGAAAAAGTGAGAAATTATTGAATAATACAGGTCTTTCCCATCTAACTGTCTAACTTTTTTTTTTAACAAATAAATGCTGATGGTCTTTTAAGCCGAAATGGATTTATCTAGCAGTTCTCTTTCTTAAAAAGCATTTTTTGAAATTTTACGTGAAAAAAATTAATGTTTTTTAGTTGTCCTTTTTTAGATAAATGTTTTGGGATAAAATCTGAAAATTTGGGCAGTGATAACAACGCTGTTGAGCTTCTTGATTATCTTTGTGTTTACCCTGTCGTGATTCTCGGGAAGGCAGAATAATAAAGAAGTTAGGAAATTGGACTGTGGCGTTGAATTAGCATTCATTTGTGGGCTGTACCATTTTTCGGCTGTTGTCCAAACTCCCTAACTTCTGGTTTCTTCATCTCTAGTGCGCGTAATGGTTTCTGCCTCTCAAAGTTGTTTATTTTTATTTTTAATTTTTTTCAAGTAGGCTCTATGCCCGATGTGAGGCTTGAACTCGTGACTTTGAGATCAGGAGTTGCTCTACCGACTGAGTCAGCCAGGTGCCCCTCTCAGAGTTGTTTTGATGAAAGGTTTTTTTTTTTAAATTTTTTTAATGTTTGTTTATTTTTGAGAGAGAGAAACAGAGTGTGATCTGGGGAGGGGCAGAGAGGGAGGGAGACACAGAATCCTAAGCAGGCTCCATGTTCTTAGCCGTCAGCACAGAGCCTGACGCAGGGCTCGAACTCATGAACCGTGAGATCATGACCTGAGCCGAAACCAAGAGTCAGACGCTTAACTGACTGAGCCACCCAGGTGCCCCAGTTTTAGCACTGAGTTGAAGTATAGCGAAAGATTTGAGGATCAAGAGCCTTCTTCAAAATTATAAGACACGATGCGGAAGTGTGACATTTTCTGTCTCATCGTGGTTAGGGGTGCTGGGGCTCTCTACCCTGGGGGTCAGGGATGTGCATGTTCATCTTTTTATCCTTCCTATCTGCGGAATGACGGGCACATGGTTAGCACTGGTGAGAACGTACTGACTTGTGTCTGTCTTAACTTTTGATGTGAGTCAGTGAGAAAGTTGATTTGAGGGGAAAAAAAGATGCCTACAATGTATCATTTTCTTTCTTGCTTTTTCCTTTAGGTGTTTCTCTTTCAGGCTTCCGGGTGGAGATTGTGGATGGAGTGAAGCTTCATCTGCTGGATGATGTTAGTAGTTGGAAACCTGGAGACCAGATTGTGGTTGCAAGCACAGACTATTCTATGTACCAAGCCGAGGAGTTCACTCTTCTCCCCTGTCCAGAGTGCAGCCGTTTCCAGGTCAAGGTCAAAGGTACCAGACTGCTCAGAATGCTTCTTGGCAAACACTCTTCCTTTGGCACTGCATTCCTAGATTCCTTCCCACCACTTCCACCCCAAGGCATTATCACCATCATCATCATCATCTTCATCATCTTGATATGAAAGATCTTAGCAGTGGGGTGCTTGGAACACTAGATCCCAGAGGATGTTAGATAAAAAGTATAGTGCTTACTGAGCACTAGTGTTGCTGGTAATGATGATATGTAGCAGCAAATCAGTGTTTTTGTGCTATTTCTTTGTTTAAAAAAATATATATATATATGTATATAGTGACTAGATGGATTGATTCCCCCCCCCAGGTCATATCCAACTTCTTTCTTATTAATTTTCTGCCATTAAATAATAATAATGCCAATTATCAACCGATTCATATTTAAGTAGAAGTCTTTCTCTTCTTAATTAAAAAAATATCTCATGGGGCGCCTGGGTGGCTCAGTCGTTTGAGCATCTGACTTCGGTTCAGGTCATGATCTCACGGTACATGGGTTCAAGCCCAGTGTCGGGCTCTGTGCTGACAGCTCAGAGCCTAGAGCCTGCTTCAGATTCTGAATCTCCCTCTCTCCCTGCCCCTTCCCCATTTGTACTCTGTCTTTCTCTAAAATAAACATTAGGGGCACCTGGGTAGCTCAGTCGGTTGAGCATCCAACTTCGGCTCAGGTCTCACAGTCTGTGAGTTCGGGCCCCGTGTCGGGCTCTGTGCTGACAGCTCAGAGCCTGGAGCCTGCTTCGAATTCTGTGTCTCCTTCTCTCTCTGCCCCTTCTCCGCTCGCACTGCGTCTCTCTCTCAAAAATAAATAAACATTAAAAAAAAAAAGTAAACATTAAAAAAAATTAAAAAAAAAACTCGTGATTTTTGAGTGCCTACTTCCCTGCCAAAAAATAAAAAAATAAATGCATCTCACTAATACTTAAAATAGAACCAAAAAGATATTTTCAAAGACTACATTTTTTAAATCACAATCTTGACTAATGTTTTCTGAGTGAAAGCAATATGCAGTGAGGTCTGAGAGGAGGAAGGGCTGACATTTACCAGGTACTTGTCCTGAGGCAGGTAATGCGCAAAGGTTCGTGTGTTCCCTTAAGTATGGAATTTTTTATTCGTTTCACTTATTACATCATTTTCCTTCCTTCTGTACTCAAATTTATATACATTTATGATATAAAACAAAGAGCTTGCAGTAACTCTTTAATAGACACACATGGGTAATTTAGAACTTTGTAGTTTAAGGGAAAGAGGTTTCGCTTTTAAAAAAATAGGATGATTGACTCGCTTGGGACTTGGTCTCTGCTTCGCTCAATGTTGTACTTTTCCTTTTCGATACTGTAGAGCGTAAGCAGAAGATAAATCCCAAAACTGTGATACCATCTGGCATTAATTTTGTTTGGAAATTCCCACTCTTGTTAACAAGTCTACATGATAATGAATCTCCAGTGATCTTAACTGCTTGATTTATTTGTAGTTTTCCTTCCTGAGTTTACGTAATAAAAACATCAGAGAAAAGCTTGTTATTAAAGTGTCTCTAGACTTCCAATAAAGGTGGACATGTAAAAGAATGCTTATCAATATTAAAATAGGAAAGAAAAGAGGGTGGTGTTTGTACTGCTAATGTTTAAATGGATGTTACTTTAGCTTTGAAGTAAAAGCAAAAACAACTAGATATCCCGTTATCAACATCTACAAAACCATTCCTCTTCATCCGGATTCACCATGCATTTCATTCTTCGTGTGTCCTCAGGGGATTAGAGCAAGAGCATATGGACAGGAACCGGAGAGATGGAAAGAAAGAGAAAGAGTGGATATATAGGTAGATTCCAGAATATTGGTGCCATCCAGGAGAAGATGAAGCTCCCTGTCTTTTTGTGGTTTTGACACTGAGAGTGGTTGGAGTGGATAATCTTTAAAATCCTTGCTTCCTTGTATTCTGTGGTTAGAGGACTGTCTTTCTGATATGTTCCATGTTTTCTTTTTTTAAAATATTTTTTGTCTCTTATCTACCTCAATTAGAAGCCCCTCAGTTCCTGCACATGGGTGAGATCACTGATGGTGTGGACATGAGAGCAGAGGTCGGAATTCTCACCCGGAATGTTGTAATCCGAGGGGAAATGGAAGACTCATGCTACGCCGGAAACCAGTGCCAGTTCTTTGATTATGATACCTTTGGCGGACATGTCATGGTAGGCAAAGAGGTTTAAGGAGTTCCTTGGTTGCTAAATCCATGTGTGAAAAAGCTTCCAAGTTTTTAATTTAAAAAAAAATTTTTTTTGAGAGAGAAAGAGAGAGCGAGCACGAGTGGGGGAGGGACAGAGAGAGAGGGAGATACAGAATCCGAAGCAGGCTTCAGGCTCTGAACCGTCAGCACAGAGTCCGACACGGGGTTCGAACTCATGGACTGCGAGATCTTTACTTGAGTTCGAACTCATGGACTGCGAGATCTTTACTTGAGCAGAAGTCAGATGCCCAACCAACTAAGCCACCCAAGCACCCCAAATCTTTCAAGTTTTGGGATGAGATCTATATGGATATTAAGAAGAAATTGTGTTTTCTTTATAGAGTGACAGGGAAGAGATTTTTCAGAATTAAAATAGAAAGTTATATCTTCATTTAGTTGACCTGGACCTGTAAACCATTTTGTCCCACGAAGAATGAAATCAGTTTACGTTGGGAAGAACCATATAGAGGTGAAAAGACAGTCTTGGTATCCATGCAATCTCCATGCATAAGGGCGCCATCAGTTGGTTAAGGATCCAACTCTTGATTTCAGCTTGTCACAATCTCATAGTTCATCAGTTTGAACCCCATGTCATGATGACAGCCCAGATCCTGCTTGGGATTCTCTCTCTCTTGTCTCTCTGCCCCTTACCCACTCATGCTCTCTCTCCCTCTAAATAAATAAAGTTAAAAAAAACTTTGATGTTATGAAAGGGTAGGCAGTAGTAATCTACACATACAAAATATCTTTCTGTAAGAATATCTTTTGTATGCAGATTTTTATTCTATAGAAGCATTGAGCACTCACTGTATGGTAAGCATTGCACTACATACTAACTGGCCTTCTGGGCTACATTTTGGCTATGTGTGTTTTATAATCTGTTTTTGTACACTCAGTAGGTTATGGTTGTTGGTAACATTTCTGTTATACTGTTTCCCGAAATGTTAGTCAGTGTTATTCTTTTATTTTTAATAATATGATTAAAACTCCAGTGTTTAAAAATTTATGCTCTGGGGCACCTGGGTGGCTCAGTTGGATCAGCTCAGGTCATGATCTCATGGTTGATGAGTTCGAGCCCCATGTCAGGCTCTGTGCTGACAGCTCAGAGCCTGGAACCTGCTTCAGATTCTGTGTCTTCCTCTCTCTCCGCCCTTCCTCCACTTGTGCTCTGTCTGTCTCTCTCTCTCTCTCAAACATAAAAATACATTAAATTTTTTTTTTAATTTATGCTCAAATTGTGGATCACAGAGAAATTTTTAAAAAGAATTGAAGTAGATAATATTATGTGCTAACTAAAACATTGAGGGAAGATTTACAAATAACTATTTATCAAACTATGGTCGAGGTTGTAGAAATGAAAGAAGAGATGAGGCTGGAAATGACCAAAATATTTGAAGAAATCAAAATACATTATATAGACAGAAATCATTTCTATGGCTTTTCCTTATCTTTGTTCTTAATCAGAGGCTATTTTTATGGCTCTTGAAAGTATTCATTTATGTTAAGAAACATTTGGTGGGGCTCGTGGCTGGCTTAGTCAGTAGAGTGTGTGACTCTTGATCTCAGGGTCAGGAGTTCGAGTCCCACTTTGGGTATAGAGAGTACTTAAAACGAAACAAAAACAAAAACAAAAAAAGAAGAAGCACTTGCTAAAATGGTAACTGGAGATTCCGGAAAGCAGGGTCCCAAAGAAAAGAAAAGTTTTAATATGTGTTCTCCTTCAGACATTTTCTTAAAAATTTTTTTTTAATGTTTATTTATTTTTGAGACAGAGAGAGACAGAGCATGAGTGGGGGAGGGGCAGAGAGAGAGGGAGACACAGAATGTGAAGCAGGCTCCAGGCGCTGAGCTGTCAGCACAGAGCCCGACTCGGGGCTTGAACTCACAGACCGCGAGATCATGACCTGAGCTGAAATCGGACGCTCAACCGATTGAGCCACCCAGGCACCCCTCCTTCAGTGTTATTCTTTTATTTTTTTTCCTACTACTAAAAAAAATATATATTTTTTTGCTACTTTGATATTCCAAAGTGTATCCGTGTGACTCCAGTTATCCTGTGTTCTAGATAAAGAAAAATTTTACTTCCGTGCATCTTTCCTATGTGGAGTTGAGACAGATGGGCCAGCAGCACCTGGGGCGGTATCCTGTCCACTTTCACCTGTGCGGGGACGTGGATCACAAGGGAGGGTACAGACACGCGACGTTTGTGGATGGCTTGTCCATTCATCACAGCTTCTCCAGGTGCATCACTGTGCATGGAACCAATGGCCTGCTGGTACGTAGCCTCGCGTCCTGTGGTCGATGTCGTCAAAGCGTTAACTGTCTTTCCTTGTCTCAACCTCTCCATTTGATAGAAGTGAGCTCTTATACCGCCTGCCTTGCTCTCTCCTGGTTGTACTGAGAATTCGGGTGTTTTCCTCTCTTCTCATAAGAGATCAGTAAAACCCGACATTTGTTTAACCAACTGAGCCACCCAGGCGCCCCTTAAAACCCGACATTTGATTTTGCCCCTCAGGGGAAGATTAAAACGTCTCTGCATTTGTCCTGAGCGTGCTACGTAGAAAGCACTCGTCACTTACACCGCAGTCCTTCGTGTTACCAGTGACTTGATACACTTGTGTTTCTGCAGGTAAAAGACACAATTGGATTTGACACCCTGGGTCATTGTTTCTTTTTGGAAGACGGTATTGAACAGAGAAATACTTTTTTCCACAATCTCGGACTCCTCACCAAACCCGGCACCCTCCTCCCCACCGATAGGAATAACTCCATGTGCACTGCCATGCGAGAAAAAGTGTTCGGAAACTATGTCCCTGTGCCCGCCACGGACTGCATGTGAGTATCTGGCAGAGAGAAAAACTCATGTGTGATGCTCAAGGCCTTTGACTTTGGGGGGAAGATGTTTCGGAGGACGTTTTCAGGGGGCAGGATGTTTTTCATGGCTAATGTTTAAATCACTTTAAAAAATGCCTTGCAGGGCTGTTTCGACTTTCTGGATTGCTCATCCCAACAATAACCTGATTAGTAATGCAGCCGCAGGCTCACAGGTAAGTAAGATTAAACGCTCGCAGCTGGTTTGTATTCATGTCGATAAGCATTTTGGATATTGTATGGATGGAGTGGAATGCGTGACAATCTAACTGAAGTTTGCCCTTGTTTTCTGGTGCTGCTTATTTTATTGAAAGGAGGATATGGCTGAGGGTTCTTCTGTTTCTTCCAAATCCTTCATGCCAGTTAGTATTTATGAGTGTGGTAAGACAAATGCCAAAGGGAAGAAAAGAGGTGGGCTGATATGTGGGTTTTTCATACCTTTTGAGTATATTTTTAGCGTATGATTTGCAATCATTCTGACTTCTCATATTTAAGTCCTATATGGCTGAGTAACTGATCTTTTCAGTTTTTTTTTTTTAATGTTTATTTAGCTTTGAGAGAAAGAGACACAGGGTACGAGTGGAGGAGGGTCAGAGAAAAAGGGAGACACAGAATGGGAAGCGGGCTCCAGGCTCTGAGCTCTCAGCTCAGAGCCTGATGCGGGGCTCAAACTTACAAATGGTGGGGTATGACCGGAGCTGAAGTCGGACGCTCAACCGACTGAGCCACCCAGGCGCCGTGATCATTTCGGTTTTTAATTTTGATGAATAAAGAAAGCCTTAACTTTTCTTTATAGGAATGGATTATTCTGTAGAACATTCTGGCAGTAGTCGTTCTGGTCAAAGGGTGCATCTTTCTGTTAAAGGCAGGGATCATACACACCTAGGGGTTTTATCTCCTTGGCAAAGCACGTGAGCCCATCTGTGTGCCTTCTATTGCTATGTGTCTTGGATTATTTCAGAGACGCACACATATACAAGTATAGCTTAAGAGAATAAGTGAACTATTTTTGGATGGCAGAAATAACTCCTGGAGAAGGTTGGAGAAATTTACATTTATAATTGAGTGTGATTTAAAACTGTTAATTTAGAATATAAAAGTGAACCTCGAAGACATTTAACTATCATGATTATATTTATGCTGAAAATTACAGTAGAGAAAGAGGAGCTTTACAGCAATACTTAAGTATTCAGATTTCTATATCACAGCTGTTAAAATCTTTAAAGAGATACCTAGCATTGTTTCCCAGGGCCAAGTGAAAGGTAAGTTGAAGGAAGTACTTCTTCCCCATAATTAGAATACGGGTGTCTCTGGGCGATGGTGGAATTCACCTCTGCAATTTTCCTTAAAAACATAAAATGTGGGGCACCTGGGTGGCTCAGTCGGTTGAGTGTCCGACTTTGGCTGAGGTCATGATCTCGCGGTTTGCGGGTTCGAGCTCCGCGTCAGGCTCTGTGCCGACGACCCAGAGCCTGGAGCCTGCTTCAGATTCTGTTTCGCTCTCTCTCTCTGCCCCTCCCCCACTCATGTTCTGTCTCTCTCCGTCTCTCAAAAATGAATAAAGGTTAAAAATTAAAAAAGAAACAAAGACAACAAAAAACATAAAACATAAAATTCTTACTTGTCAGGGCAGAGACCTGGACATTTAATCATTTCAGGTTCCGTTCATTCATTTTTCATCCGGTGTTTGTTGAGCAGTCTATCGGGTTTGTACTGAGAGTCTCTAATTAGAAGTGGGGTTTTGGGGGTAAAGACGCGAGTTTGATATGCAGCCTCAGCCCAGGGTCATCTTCTGACCCGTGGTACGTTTCAAGTGAGCAGTGAAGATGAAAGCAAATTGCACATAGTTGATGAAAAAGTGTAAGGTGAGCTTGCCAGAAACCTTCCTGGGGCTCGCGTGAGAAACGAAGAAAGCGGGTCTCTTGTTTTCCACCCTGTGTTTGTTCTTCTTCCTTTTTGTTCTGGGAATTCTTTCTTTTCTTTCTAGAAAAACTGTCCCAGTGAAGCTCATGTTTTGGCAAGGGTTTTCCTCCCCAAATAAATCAAACTCTTTCTTCTTGTACGTTTCCACTGCCTTTTTACAGAGCTCCCTTTACCTGTTTTGTCACCACAGCGTTTAACAGGAAACAGCTGCTACCCCCCATGTTGCCCCTTTCTCAGACTCTGTTGCATCCTGGGAGTGTTTGCTCTACCCTCTGCTTTTAAGGCTGTGGTATGGAGCCTCCAGATCTTCTTCTGTGGTCTGTCTTGTGCCACAAAGAGTAGAGATGGCAAACACATTTTTTTCAGGGTAATTGTTTTAAGACCCATCGGTAAACCTTTATCATGGAAAAAATATTGGACGTTGCCTTCATTTTTGTGTGTAGGTATATATGCTTTCCACAGTTCATCTCTCTGTGCTCCTAAAAAACTTCGTTACAATTAGTGTAGTACTTAATATGTATATTTTAGTTCCTCTATATTTCCACTTACACTCTGAATTCTTTGAGAATAGTCTTACTGTACACCTGGTACATAGTGGGCTCTAAACAAATATTTGCCAAATTTGAATCTATAGCATACTTAGGGCACCTGGGTGGCTCAGTCGGTTAAGCATCCAACTTCGGCTCAGGTCATGATCTCGCGGTTTGTGAGTTTGAGCCCCACGTCGGGCTCTGTGCTGACAGCTCAGAGCCCGGAGCCTGCTTCGGATTCTGTGTCTCCCTCTCTCTCTGCCCCTTCCCTTTTCGCGCTCTCTTCCTCTCTCTCTCTCAAAAATAAATAAACATTAAAAAAAAATTTTAATGTAAAATTTAAAAAAATGGTCTTAGGGATTAAGACCACTTAATTTTGACTTCTGTATCTCATTTTGAGTATCACAGATGGTTAAAACGGTTCTGCTGCTCCCGTTGAGGTCAGGAATACTGAAGCTGAACAGACAGGAGCCAGACTGAGACAGCATCCTGATTCATGCGTGTGGTGGTTTTTTTTTTTCTTTGGCAAAACTTTGCCTCGGGACAGGAAGGGCATTGGAGTTGTTTGAAAGAAGTCAGTGAGCTCTGCGTGTTGGCGGATGGTTGTTTAATGAATATGACTCATCTACTGATCAGGTTTGCAGGTAAACAGAAAAACCCTCAGATTGCTAAAAGGCCGTGCTGTCCTGGTCACATGGATGGCAGGCAGGCTTCTTTGGTTCTACTACTGCGTAATCTTTTAAAGTAGATAACGATGGGAAAGCTATGTTTTGAAAATGAGTTTTGGCCTCAGCCAATTATTTCTATCGAATACTGCATGCAAAAGGAATTTGTCTTTTAAAAGCATGATTATGATGGCTCTGAAAGCAGTAGGTGAGTGCACAAGTTTTTATAGTCTGTTCGTGCCTGAAACAATGAAAAATTAGTGTTTAAAAGATTCATTTTTGGGGTGCCTGGGTGGCTCAGTCAGTTAAGCATCTACTTTGTGGTTTTGGCTCAGGTCGTAATCTCACAGTTTTGTGGGTTTGAGCCCCATGTCTGACTCTGCACTGACAGTGCAGAGCCTCCTTGAGATTCTCTGTCTCTCTCTCTGCCTTCCCCTGCTCACGCTGTCTCTGTCTTTCTCTAAATAAATAAATAAACTTAAAAAAAATTTTTTTTAAAAAGCTTCAGTTTTGTTTCTGAAGCAGTTAGTCTATTGAAACCATTTCATCGGGTGGCTTAATAAAATAAGGCTTTTAATGATCTCACCCTTTTAATTACAGGATGCTGGAATATGGTATTTATTCCACAAGGAGCCTACTGGAGAATCCAGTGGAGTGCAGCTCCTAGCAAAACCAGAACTCTCTCCGTTGGGTATATTTTATAACAACAGGGTCCATTCAAGTTTTAAGGTAGGTTCCTAGGCTTTAACAAAATCAGTTCATGTGACTTACAGGGTATGCTGAGAAATGCAAGTGAGAAATGTCAGTTTTAGGTAAAACCTGTCGTCTAAAAAAGTAATTTGTGATTAAAAAAGCAGACAAGGGGCGCCTGGGTGGCTCAGTCAGTTGAGTGTCTGACTTCAGCTCAGGGGTCATGATCTCGCAGTTGGTGGGTTCAAGCCCCACGTTGGCTCTGCACTACCAGTGCAGAGCCTGCTTCGGATTCTCTGTCTCCCTCTCTTTCTCCCCCTCTCCCACTCGCCCTCGCTGTCTCAAAAATAAACAGTAAAAAAGAAAGCAGACACCTTCAGGATTATATACCGGATCATTCCTACCTTCCCTCCTTCTTTCCGTCCCTCCCTCCTTCCCTCTCACCTTCTTTCCAATCGTTAATACCTTTTAGGGATGTACACGTTAGACAGGATGCTTCTGTGGGGTTAAGAAGCATATTTCCTTTCTTCTCTCCATGAACTGAGTGCTGGTAGAGTGTCCTATTGGGCACTTCATATGAATTCTGTAGTAAAATATTATTATGATATTTGGCCCAATTTGAAATGATACAGATCAAGTAGACCAAAGGCCATTCAGGAACTCCAGTTTCCGTGATGTTTAGTATTCATTCACACCCTCGGGTGATAAATGTATTTGCCTCATGTTGCTCACAAGGCACTTGGATATTTTTATTATATAATTCAGTGCCACGTTTCTCTGTCCTGATGCGATCCACGTCCAAGTTGAATGAAGACTTCCCATTTACGATGCTGAGAGGATCCTTTAAAAACCTAAGTGTGCTATAATTTAAAGAGCTTAGAATCACTTAAAGATTTGTGAGGGCAAAAAAACCTTGGTCAGAATTATGATTTTTATGAGCCGAGTAGTTAGTTAAAGCCAGTAATTATCGAGAGTACCATTTCAAAGGGGAAATCTTCACCATTTTCTGACGATAGTGATATAAAAAGCATCTTAGTCTAATTAACTTTTACTGTCATATACCAGGAGGACATGTAGTAATCTATTCTATTAATTATAAGAATATTGTATCTAAATAATGAGTGGATGATTAGGTTTTAACTTGTTTAATTTGGGACTGACTGTCCAGAATGATACTTTATAGCCAAGGGAAACAGAACCCTTGGGGTCCTCTGACAGTAACCTGTCACGTTCAGGTAGGCCATAAATATACCAACCCTGACATTTTTGCTTTGGGTGCTCATGACGCCCAAATCTGTATCTAGTACAGGTCAGTCACGTCTATTCGATTTCCAACTGATACCATTTGGATGTCTCAGAGATACCTCACTAAAATGTGTTCAAGACTAAAATCCTTATTTGTATGCTTAGACTCGTTCCCGTATCTCTGTCTCACTGAATGAAATCACTGGCCACCTGATTGCCCACACAGAAAGATATGAACCTTTATCGCTCCCTCTCCCTCACCATTAGTCATTTTGTTAATTGCTAAGCAGTATCGTATCTCATAAAGAATTCTTGTTCTATCCATTTTCCCCCATTACTACCGCCTAGGTCTCTGTCATCTTTATTTTTCTTCTGGATTACCAGGGTCGTGTCCTACCTTATCTCTTATCTCTCTTTTTGTCCCTTTCCCTTTTCCATTATCCATCCCGTGGGTAGAGCATTCTTTCTTAACGTGCAGTTAATTACATTGCCTTTATTAAGTCTCGTTGAATGGACTTTAGCACATTGACTCTACCGTTGTCTGCCATTTGCTTCTCTTTAGCCTTCTTCCTTGCTTTCCCCTCCTCCATACATTTCCTGTTAGTCCATCCAAGGCGCTTCTCAGATGTTTCCCGCTCTCTCTCATTTCTAGGCTTTTTGTACCAACGATTTCCTTGAGTACTTTCCTCTGGGTTTTTCAGCTGCTTCCCACCCATGCCCTGTGGCCCTTCATCCCAGCCCATTCTTGTGTGTGGTTAGGTCCTCCCCACCCCTCATCGCTCAGGCTTTGAGGAGCCCTTCCCTGCATCCTCTGTCTCCCACAAGCTACTAAAGCATTATCCACTCCCTTCATCACTGCGTATCATACAGGATGGTAATTGTTTCTTTAATTGCATGTCTTCCTGCTGGTGTATGTGCCAACAACAAAGACCATGGTTTTCTTGTTAACGTATAATGCTTGGTGCCTAGGCACCAAATAAATATTTGTTGAACGACTCAATACGTAAAATTATAAAAATCTCCGGAAGGGTAATTGTTTTCATAAAACCTTTGCCTGACCATTTGCTCTTCTCCCTTCTCTTGGTGGATGTGATAAGCTACAAGTAATTTTCCTGAGTCATGAGAAGTCTGTAGATATAACTTAGGATTCACGTTCATTTCAGTCCATTATTATATTTTCCAGGCTGGCTTATTTATTGACAAAGGTGTCAAAACAACCAATGCTAGTGCGGCCGACCCAAGGGAGTACCTCTGTTTGGATAACAGTGCAAGGTAGAGTCTTGTCTTTTTATATCACATTCTGGCCCTATCTTGCCAAAGCAAAACTTCCTGAGTTTTAAGTCATTGTGCTCTATTCTCCAGTAACACATTTAAATCGAAGTTTTCAAAGTTTGCAGGAAGGCTTTGGGGAAACTTTTTTTACTCTGCTGTTCTAGGTCCTGTGGCTGGTTTGTTTGTTTTAAAGTCTTATTGAGATGCCAGAGAAGTTGATACTTTCCCCTTTTTTCATAGTTCGTAAATTGTTGTTAGAGAGATATGCAGAAAGAGAAAGAAAAAGGAGAGAGAGGTATTGAAAACAGGGTCTACATTTGGCCTCACATAGAACATGATTCATTGAAAAACAAGCTAAGATGTTTAGTGTACTTCCTGAAAACCAAGGCGTATCGAATTTATTGTTAGTGGTCAAAATGGAACATTGCATTGAAATGTATTTCACGGGGAAAGGTCTCGAACTTGATGAGCAAGCTAGTTTGGTTTAGTTGCTTGTAGTCTCAGAGTCCCATCATCTCTGGGCTCTGTGGTGCCCCCCTTTATAACCGCAAAATGTGGTTGGGAGAGGGAGAACATTTCAACAAAGTTCTTCTCTGTCCTCTCTATGAGCCAAAGTAAATAACATGTCTCCAATGGAAATAAAAGTTTCTGGAAAAGATGGCAACTTAAAGTCCTATTCAGCAGAAACTGCGTATGTGTTCTTTTCCTCTACTTCAAGTTGATTGACCGACTTACAGTTTCTAAAGGATGCGAGGTTTAATGGGCTTTGTTGATAGATATTTAAGAAAAAGACACCAGGCCCTACTGTTCACAAGGGAATAAGATAGGATCCTCACTGTAGGTTGGTAAGTCCATTTAAGTGTGAGGCAAGATCCTTTCAACACAGTAATAAGGCAGGAGGCCAGGAGAAAACTGGAGAAAGTACAGCTAGCAAAATTACTCATCAGGACTCCTGAAAGGTCAAGTTGAGCCTGAAATATTTTAGAGCAATGATCAGATGACATTTGAGAAACTAGGAAACTATGGACATTATTTAAATAAAACACCAGCTACTTTATACCTAATAGCTGAGCCAGATATGAAATGGGAAAATAGGAGACGAACTTAAAAAGAAAAAGGAGCATAGAGATGACAACGAACTATGAACCAAGAAGAAGATATTAGCTGGCACAACAAAGAAATCTTTGCTCAAAGAACATGGCTGCTTTTTAAGAGTTTATTTTAACTGGTAGAACTAGTAATGTGTACTTTGCTTGGTATTCACAGAAAAATGCTTAAACACAACACAATTGATTTTATCTTCCCTGCCTTAAAAATGTGTGTGTGTGTGTGTGTGTGTGTGTGTGTGTATGAATAGATGGATGAGAAAATATAATTCAGAATTTATTGATGCTTTAATTAGGCTTGACAGTAAAACAGTTTATCCATAATGGCCTGAGAAGTTCTTTACTGGGTATGTGTATATATTATGAGAATGATAATTGTTTTTCTCTGCTCTTCATTATTTTGCTGACTAGTTTATAAATGCATACAGACTGGGAATTAGACTCCATTTGGAAAGAACTGATTATGGAAAATGAGTAACAAGACATTTGGCAGTTGGTGTATACATTTACTTTTGCATAAGCTAATGTGTAGAATATGCCCACGTACATTCATACAGTCCAGACATGAATAAGAACGAGAAAACGCTAATGCGATGACTAATAAGCCAGCCCATGAATTAACCATCAGGCTCATGGGCTCCAGAAGATATTTAGTCTACTCAACAAAGGGGAGGTTGACTCAACAGCTAATCAGATGAGACTTTCCGTGTGTCTGTCTTCAAGATGTGAAATTACAGACATCCAAAGATGGGAGGAAATTGTAACCCAGGAAAGCTCTTGGTTTGAGATTGGGACATTTCATCTCAGCGAGTGAGAGAGCACAGACACCAGGTAGTATTTAAAGCCTAGGCCAATTAAGGGAAGGTTGGAAAGTGCGCTGAAAGCTCGCAAAGGAGGATGATGAAAAATTGGGAAAGTTAACTCTTGTCTGCACATCAAGCGGGAAAGAGGTTGGAAATAAAGGGTATCCCAGCACGTGGTCAACAATCGATCTGTCTGGATAGGAATTTCAGAAAAGGTGAGGTGGCCACAGCAGAGAATCAGTGTGGCTTTTGGATCCTTTTTTTTCTTTTTTTAACTTTCTTTTAGAACATTGTGTAGTTTCCTTAGCAGAACTCTTCCATCTGCTTGAGATTGTGTAATGACTGCAAGGCTGTTCGGCAGCAGCCGCAAACGCCAGAGAGTGGGTGATGGCCCCGAGTCAGACTTTTCACCTCATAGGTCAGAGCTCTTTAGTGTAAGCGGTCACGTACACACGCTAGGGACGGACATAATGCTTCCAGACTTGGCTCCTACAATCCTTTCACCAAGTAGCAGTTGAGTGACCAGTTTATAATAAAAAAGTGAAATCAGTTGTATCACTTCCTTGATTCCAGCTTCTGAAGACTGTCCATCACACTCTGTGTCGGTCTGTCTTTCTGTCAGTCTCTCTATCCATCCATCTTTCTATTTATCCACCTACTTTATTGAGGTATGATTACCAACTAAAAAGCTCTGCGTATTTAATGTATACATCTCAGGGAGTTTGGGGATAGGTATACACCCACAAAACCATCACCACCATCAAGGTCATACACATAGCCATCACCTCCCAAAGTTTTCTCACCTTCCTTTATTGTTATCATTTAAAAATTTTTAAGAATATTTTTTATGTTTTTGTGGTAAAAACATTTACCCTAAGATCTATTGGCTTAGAAAATTTTAAGTGCACATAGAGTATTGTTAGCTAGAGGCACCGTCCTGTATAATAGACCTCTAGAATTTATTTGTATTGCATAACTAAAACTTTGTATGCTTTGACCATCACCTGCCTGTGTCCTGCTCTCCCTAGGCCCTTCCTGCTCCCCTAGGCCCTCACAACCATTATTCTAAAAACAAAATTTTTTTTAATGTTATTTTATTTTATTTTTGAGAGAGACACAGTGTGAGCAGGGGAGGGGCAGAGAGAGAGGGAGACACAGAATCCAAAGCAGGCTCCAGGCTCCGAGCTGTCAGCACAGAGCCTGAGATGCGGCGCTCGAATTCACGGACCATGAGATCATGACCCAAGCCGAAGTCGGACGTTTAACCGACCGAGCCACCCAGGCGCCCCTCACCACCATTATTCTAGTCTCTGCTTTTCCTGCTGCCTACAGCACCATGTCCTTGCCTGGCACGTGCTCACTTCTCTATCCTCTGCCCCGTGCTTCTTGCTCTCCAGCCAACTTGCTTGTTGCCTGGCCGGGTCCACTCATGCCCTTGCTGTTCTCTGTGCATGTCTTCCTCTCCCACGAGAGCGTCTGCTGTGTGCCAGCAACTGTGATAGTGGCATTTGTGCAAATGATATTTCCTGACTGCATGGCTTGAAAATCTCAGCCTGCTGAATTAGTTTTCGGAAAACTGTCTAGTTGTTTCTCCCCCATCCCTACCCCCCAGCTTTGTAAAATTAAGATAGAAATGATCTTTTGTAAAATATAGGTGGTCTTGGAGCACCTGGGTGGCTCAGTCAGTTGAGCCTCTGACTCTTGATTTCGGCTTAGATCATGAGCTCATGGTTCATGAGTTCAAGTCCCGCATTGACCTCTGTGCTGACAGCATGGAGTCTACTTGGGATTCTCTCCCTCTCCCTCTCTTTCTCAAAAGAAATAAATAGATATTTAAAAAATAGGTGGCTTATGGAATTATTTATTTGACTTATTATAGTAGTTTGACACCAAGTTTTTTGACCTTTTCATTAAGGTCCTTGTAAGTGTTGTAGAAGAAAGAGAAAGAAGAGGTAAAATTCAGTGTTTGTAATTAACAAGTTAATTCAATACACTCTGTTTTAAATTTAGGCATTTTAAATATTGAACCAGTTTTATCTATGTATCTAAAACATCTCAACTAGCACACAACTCAAATAATACTCTAGTTCACATATATGTATGTTGAAAGACCTGGTGAATTTATTCAGTGTGTTTATATTAGTGTCACGTAGCTTAAGAATTTGTGAAAACATACCAGATTTCCTAGTCTGTGGTTTTCGTTTGTTTATTTGTTTTGAAATGGTTTTAGTGCTTAGAATGCTCTGTAGTGTCCTATTCTTTAATATAAGTTGCTTTCAAAAAAAATAAGCTATGAAAGCAGTTCTCTGGAAACTTATAGAAATAAATGTCGTTTTTTTCCAATATCTTGAAATACAAATAATTAAGTTGTAAATTGTGCCTTACGTTTTGTTTGTTTGTTTTGGTCCTATACAAATACTGCCGTCTGACACTTAAGCTTACAGTTGTAAATAACTGATTTCCAATGCTTTTTTTAAAAAGTCCTTTTTCTTTTTTTTTTTTTTTAACCCTAAGGTTTAGGCCTCATCAGGATGCAGACCCTGAAAAGCCACGTGTTGCTGCTTTAATTGACAGGCTCATTTCTTTTAAAAATAATGACAACGGGGCTTGGGTCAGAGGGGGAGACATTGTCGTTCAGAATTCAGCGTAAGTATTCTCCACACAGTCATTATCTGATGGCACCTACGTGTTTAGTTTTTAAAGGCCGTTTAAAAAAACCCAGTGTGCTGAAAGTAGGGTGATAGTTTCTGGAATTATATATATATATATTTTAATTTATGTATGTTTAGTAATCTCTACGCTCAACATAGTACTGGAACTCACGACCCCCACATCAAGAGTCGCCCGCTCTCCAAACTGAGGCAGCGAACGCCCCTGAAATCATATTATTGTTATTACTAATAGACGGGGTGAGCTCCGAGGAAGTGTTTGCTCGCGCTCCCAGACGGCAAATGTTTGGAATCGTTCATTCTGTTGCTTTTATTGGAATTGAACTTGTCTGGTGACATGAGAGTTTTTTGATGAGATTGAACAGGAACTAGGGATTTAACTTTATGTAACAAACATCATCTATGTCAGAGAGCTAAATAAAGATTTTGAAACTACCCGGATTTTTCCCCCTTCCTTTTGGAAACTCAGAAGTTTTTCTGTGACTCTCCCACTGCCATTACAAATACAAGTCGTGAATTCCACGTTACTAAGTCTGTTGACTTATGTCTTAATATGACTTGAAGCAGTAAGCATCTTACTTTTTTCCCGTTTGCAGAATTTTAAAAGTCTGATGTACATTGAGTTAAGATTTGGTGTTCAAGACTCTAGAAAAACATGGTTGTTTTTTTTTTTTTTTCTGGCTGGCACTGACATTAGCTTCTTGGCATTTTACTGTCACCTCTGACTTTCATCATGCAAAAAGTAATTTTGTATTAAATCTGTAGAAATAGCTTGGGTATTAATGTTGAAAAATTTGAAGAGAATTCCATGACCTAATTGTTTTCAAAATAATCATAAAAATAATATAGTTCACACTTGTGTACTGGTTACTATGTGTAGGCACTGTACTAAAGGGTTGGCACTAATTAGTATGCTTAATGCCCTCAAGTATCCAATGAGGAAGGTTATGTTCTTGGTTCAACTTCTAGGTGAGAAAACTGAGGGAGAGTCAAGGTGAATGACTTGCCCAAGGTCAGGTGGCCAGTAATTGGCAACGCTAAGATTTGAACCAGGTGCCTTCACTGTGACGTGTGTGCTTTTAGTTATGGGAAGTGAAACATTTTTTTGTGCTCTTGGGGAGTAAACATTATTGGAGCCTCTTGGATTTTCCCAAAAATTAAATATTGAGAGAAATGATCTCTTCTTACATGTGATAAATTAAATGTTCTTTTATTCTCTTTTCTCCTAGATTTGCAGATAATGGAATAGGACTGACCTTTGCCAGGTTCGTAATTATTTTTAAAATACTTCTCTGATTATTTTAAAGCTATAAGGTAAAATAGCTCTGTTCTTTTGGTGTGTTTTTTTTTGGGGGGGGGTTGATTACACACAGGATTGTTCTATCATTATATTAGCGGTTGAAAAAAAAAAACAGCACCCACTTCCTGATACCACTAGAGGGCCAAAAATACATTTTTCTTAATTAATTGAATTCACACCAAGGTTATAGGTTATTATAGATGGAATTCCATAGAAGGATTGGCCTGTCATATTTTTGGCTTAGATGAAAATGCTTGAGAAGAAGAGAATAAAAGTTGGGAGCATATTAAATCTTTTCTTTCTTAGAAGCTGGTCTAATTTTGCAGTGATCTTTAAGAACCGAACTTTTAATGTTACATATTTTTCTCTAGACAACAGTTATTTTGTCTTAAATATGCCTGTCGTCTAAGTGTTACGTTCAGGGCAAGTTCATTCTCCCCATGTACAATACTGTTGTTGGAGACTAAAATAATCAATTGTTGCTGTTAAGTGAAAATTTCATGTGTTTAATGTGCAAACCATGTATTAATTGACACAAGGTATGTTCACAGCTTAGAAGGACGTTTTGATGACTTGATAATATGTCTTAGAAAAAGCTCCTAGCTGCTTTGAAACTTTTTAGCTTTTAAGTTATAGCACGTCTTCATTTGAGGGTCCATTTAAATTTCCTGGAGGTGGGGAGGTAATGGTGATTCTCATTTTAACAGTGATGGAAGCTTCCCAAGTGATGAAGGTTCCAGCCAGGAGGTATCCGAATCTCTCTTTGTTGGGGAAAGCAGGAATTACGGCTTTCAGGGTGGTCAGAACAAGTATGTAGGCACTGGAGGAATAGACCAGAAGCCCCGGACCTTACCTAGGAACAGGTAAGCATTGCTTTAGCAATAGACTGTTAAGTTTGATTAATAAATGAAAACCTAACACTTAATGGAAGTTTCTGTAGTAATCCTGGGTGGGTGGATTGGTTCCCACCATGATGCTTTTTCCACGTTAGCAATTATCATCATCATCATCATCATCATCATCATTATTGGTATTATGACTATTATTACTATTACAGTCGGGTGTATTCTGGAATTTTGGAGCATTAACTATCAAGCACTTTATAGATTTCATTATCAATCATATAACGAAGGAAATTATCTTGTTTTTCATTCCTTGCAGAAGGCCTTATATAAGCTGCTGACTTTTTTGTTTCCTTCCTTCTTGAGCCACAGAAAGTGGCCAAACTGTAAACTATGACATTAGGTCACTCTTGCCTCAATTTGTGAGGTGGGTTTGCAGAAATAGGCACTGGAAAAAGGAAATAACTTATTGAAAAAAGTCCTAGAAAATAAGAGTTGATAGATGCCAAAGCTGACTCAAAACCTAACCACGGCTGTGTAATTACCAGTGTTTCAGTTGTACGGAGTAGACTTTTGGCATGCTTTCTGTCAAAATAATCACAGAGTCATTAAAACTGTACTTAGCACCAGAAAGATGCTTCATAACTTTTAGGGGAACTATTAACTAATTAACCCATACCTTGGTTCTGAGACCCAGTTTGGAATTTTCCTCAGTTTACTTGTGAGAAAAACAGAGAAAAACTTGTGTTCTGAAGGTCTCATGTTGGACCCGCTGCCAGAATTCATCAAGCCTCAGTTCCCTTAAAGTTATATTCTGTATGTGGGCACTGGGCTAGGACGGGTCATGAGGATGGGCCGCATGGACTGCTCACTTTGAGGGGCGGAGCAGAGAGCGTTGGCAAAAGGGCTTTTAGTAGCTTCTGGCAAAGAGTGAGCTTGGTTCCACTCCCCGCCCAGTGCTTGTTGTCGGGAAATCTTGAATGCCATCATAAGCTACACTCTGTGTAGCCCTCCTGTTAGTCAGACCATGGAAGCCACGAGGAACGAAACTTCATGGATTTTTAAGAGCTAACATTTATTAAGTGCCTGTGATGTGTCAGGCCCCGTTCTAAATACTTTATTCTTCACTTAATCCTCGAAAAGCCCAGTGAGGTAGGTGCTGTCATTGTCCTGCTTTATAAATGAGGAGCTTACTAAAAGCAGCTGAGGTGAGATTCAAACCCTGTTAGTTTGCCTTAATCACTGTGCTGTGCGCCTCAAGATTGGGCTGTAGCTGTGTCTTCTAATGTGTAACGAAAAATAGCTGTATTGGTTAGGATTTGTCTGCAGTATGATGGTAGCCATTCCATTCTTTTTATTTGACATTGGCCTCCAATGTTTTTCTTTCTTCTCTCTCTTTTTTCTTCTTTTTTTTTTAAGAGAGTGCATACACACGAGTGGGGGAGGAGCAAAGGAAGGAGAGGGACAGAAAGAATCTAAAGCAGGCTCCACGATCAGCGTGGAGCCCGACGTGGGGCGCGATCTCGCAACCATGAGATCATGACCTAAGCCAAACTCAAGAGTTGGACACCCAACCCACTGAGCCACCTAGGCATCACCCCTTGCCCTTCTTTTTAATTGAATTATGGTTGACATACGATACTATGTTACTTTCAGATGTACAGAATACTGATTCAACAGTTAAATATATCATGTGGCCTTCAGGCTTATTTCAAAATGCTTATTGCTTCTTCATGAAGGAGAATTTTCTAATACAAGGATTCCTCATGTTTATTTTATCATATCTTTACAACTTTTTCTATGAGAACGAGCCGTTTTGGGATATATCTGTAGAGGTACATCAAGATGCAGAGATTTTTAACCATGCTACTTCATTTTCTCGCTGGCATGTATGCTTTACTGTCAGCCACTGCCAAGCCGTCAACTGTTGTTGCTATAGAAATCCTTTGCAGTGCCATTAAAGAATTTAACAGGGGAGAAACCTGAGGGATCCAGAATATTATGGGTTTTGTACCTTAATTATGATTAATGATATATGATTAGTAGGTTAAGGAATTTGTGTTTGAACAGAAAGGAGGAAAATGAATAAACCAAATTTCTCAATCCAGCCAGCCCCTTTGACATAGTAAGCCTCGAGGATTTACACTTTTATGCTTTTAAGTATATCATTTCATCTTATTACTATCATTTAGTGGCTTGAAAGGAGGTTCTCTCTGCGAAAGCACAGATTTGTCTTTTATTCTCCTGCCAGAGGTTTTGGAACCAAAACCGAAGTATAGGAGTTCCCAAATAAAAGGTCTCAACTGAGTTGATTCAAGGAAGCAAAAGTCACCTCTTCAGAGAGGCCTCCATTCTGTCCAAAACGGCATCTCTCTTCTACCCACCCTATGGTATTACTGTGTCTCTGCCTGCACAGCACCGGCTACCTGAAATTATCCTTGTTTTTCTGTTTGCCTTTGCCATGGTTTGGCTCCGGGATTTTATCATGGTACCGCTGTGTCCTAGACTTGTGCTTAGCGTGTCTGAGGTATGCAACAGTGTTTTAGAAAACAGACGTGTAAGTGACATGCCGGTGCAGGGATGAGCCCGCGTGCATTAAACAAAATCTTGTATTTCGACAGGACGTTCCCAATTAGAGGCTTTCAGATCTATGACGGGCCCATTCATCTAACCAGGTGTACTTTCAAAAAGTACGTGCCAACTCCAGACAGGTACACCAGTGCTGTCGGCTTCCTCGTGAAGAATCCCTGGCAGATCACCCCCAGGAATAACATCTCCCTGGTGAAGTTCGGTCCCCACGTAAGTGTGTCTCGCGGTACCTATGACCACGGCAGGAGAAAGAGGGATAGCACATTGCCAGGGACAAACACACGAACCGAGTTTTCATACTGATTCTTTACGACTGGGAGGAGAAATATATGTAAAAGAGACTCCTAATTCCATGCACGCTGTCCCGTTGAGTTCAAGGGGGGAGCAGAAGTCCCACGTGACCTGGGGTATTTTTGACATTCAAGTGCTATCTCAAAAGGGACAATGTCTTAAAGCGAGAGCATGGGACTGAGGCTGGTGGAGTTTCCTAGGAACAAGAGGACGTAGGATTTGGGGAAGTTCATGGTAATAATCTATGAAGTGATTTGAGTTCTGCCTGCTATTTTACTTGTCTGGGGCTTATTCTTCTGGGGAACCAGAAGATGAAAGGATGGGAAAGAAGAGGAATCCTGCGGTGTTATAGAGCAAATACAGATAAAAACGGTTGGAAGGTTTTTACGAAGACTGCAAGGAAGACTGAGAAAGAATTGTTAACAGTACATGGCCCACAGAAATCCTTTTCTTCATAGTTTTCATCAGTGGCCTCTACCGTTAGTACACAGGACAGTCCGGTTACGTACCTCTCCCTCCGCCACCTTGCCAGTTCCGAAATGACCTTGGTACGCGGAGGTTGAGTCTCAGACCGTCTCACTCGCCGCTTCCACAGGCGGCTCACACAAGTGGCTCACACGTCTCTCATTCCCGTCCACGGGCTGACTCTGTGGTAGCCCAGTTTAAAATAGAACATGGGATAGTTTACCAAAGTCTGTGTCCACTTTTCCAGAGTGGCTGAGGCAGGAAACAGGGACAGGTGCAAACTGGGATGCCAGCTTGGTTGGCTGGTTCTCTTTTAGGCCACACGACTGCAGGGAAGAGGGAAGACTACACTAGCGGGTCGCTTCCCACGTGAATAAATAGGGCAGTCTTCGGATCAGCTCTCCAGTGTGGAGGCTGGGTGTTCACCTGCCGTGCACACAGACCCCCGTAGATGGAGCTACAGTGACCATGACACAGTCGTTCTGAGAAGCAGTTTGTTAGGTATTGGGTTGGTTGTGGAGGTCCGAGTTCTAACATCCTTGCTGTTTAATGCAGTGGTCATCACCCAGGAGGTCTGATAGTACTAACACCCTGGGAACAGCTTGTAAAGGGAATGTTGGCCACATTTGTGCTCCCTGGAAAGGTGGGGACCATGCCCCAAACTTCTCCTAGGTTTAACCACAGGAGGTACAAGGGAAATGAGGAAAAAAAGCCTGTGACTAGAACCTAGAGCCAGCCACTTGTCCCAGACATCACTGAATTTTCATTGAGTTGCTTATCATTTAGATGTTCAGTTGATTTTTTTAATTTTTTTTTAATGTTTATTTATTTTTGAGACAGAGAGAGACAGAGCATGAGTGGGGGAGGGGCAGAGAGAGAGGAAGACACAGAATCTGAAGCAGGCTCCAGGCTCTGAGCCATCAGCACAGAGCCCGACGCAGGGCTCAAACTCACAGACCGAGAGATTATGACCTGAGCCAAAGTCAGACGCTTAACCGACTGAGCCACCCAGGCGCCCCTCAGTCGATTTTAAAACATCTGAGGGTGATAGGCGTCTGGGTGGCTCAGTTGGTTAAGCGTCTGACTTAGGCTCAGGTCATGATCTCATGACCTCGCCTCCCCGCTTATGCTCTGTCTCTTTCTCTCAAAGATAAATGTTAAAAAATAATAATAATAAAATAAAATTTAAAATAAAAGCTTTAAACTAACTCTACCTGATATAAAAATTACTGAGCAGGGTTTGGTCTGTGTTGAGGAGAAGGTAACATACTTTTCAGCAGATTCTACCGAGTTCAGTGGTCACCCAGCTTACCAAAGCAACACTTGGCCTGTGTTCCAGTTTGGATCTGTACTTGTTTTTTGGTGGAGGGGGGGGAGTCAAATGAACAAGCAACTAAAGCATTTGGAGTGAAATAAAATGACGAACTAGCTCGGAAGATAGAATTTATAATAGACTTTTTTTAAATCGAGGTGTAATTTACATACAGGGAAATGCACACGTCTTGGGTGTCATGTTTATGATTTTTAACAACTATGCATGACTCCATATTTCCCTTTCCCACGACTGTTCTGAATCTCTTACCATAGGTTAGTTTTGTCTGGAGAGCAGGTCATAGTTTTTAAATGGAGAAAAAAAGGAAAACAGCAACTATATTTTCAACATTTGCTACTTGAACTCCACAAGGCTTTGTAATTTCCACCCCCCTATCGCCCTCCCACCCCCCGCCCAACCATGTCATAATTAATTGAAAACTTTGGGTGCCGTGGTTGACAGCTATGAACTGTGCCTCAGGACTGCTCTGACCTCACATGAGTTGTAATGGATATGCAGTTAGATCCTTGCAGGGGACACTTGCCAGGAATGCGGAAGCCTTCATTTTGTGACGTCCTTGTCTTTCGCCGCTGACAGGTCTCTCTGAATGTCTTCTTTGGGAAGCCCGGCCCCTGGTTTGAAGATTGTGAGCTGGATGGTGATAAGAACTCCATATTCCATGACATCGACGGCTCTGTGACCGGATATAAGGATGCGTATGTGGGAAGAATTGACAATTACCTGATCCGCCACCCAAGCTGTGTAAACATTACCAAATGGAATGCGGTAGTCTGCAGCGGGAACTATGCCCAGGTAGGCGAGAATGCTCTCCGATGCCTGATTCGCGACCACCTCCCAATAGTACCCCTTACATGAGGAGTCCTCCTCTGCTCCTCAGCATGATAGGTACTCTCCAAGGCCTGACCTTCCTTTCTGGAAAAAAGAAAAGCAAATCATTAGGAATCATGGACTCGTACAAATTTTTTTAAGTTTATTTATTTTGAGAGAGAGAGAGAGTATGTGAGCAAGTGCAGGACAGGGGCAGAGAGAAAGAGAGAGGGAGAGAGAGAATCCTATGCAGGCTCTGCAGTGTCAACACGGAGCTCGACGCAGGGTTTGAACTCACCAACAGTGAGATCATAACCTGAACAGAAATCCAGAGTCAGCCGCTTAATGGACTCAGCCACCTTGGTGCCCCATGGACTCATACAGTTTTATTTAAGGCTCCGCCTGCACCATACTAATTAAACAGGGGGGAAAGTGGTCCAACAGAAATAGGACGACTTGCCCTTGGTTAAACATAATTGGGATATGGTTGGGGTGAGAACCCGTATTTCCTGAGTCTTAGGCCAGGTTTTCTTGTCATGCTACAGCTGTGTCCCCTGAGAGGGCGATTTATTCCTTGCTCTCAGGGTCATTACCTCTACTAAATTAGGGAATCAGGCAGAGGGATGAAGACTGGAGGGAGTCTTCCGACTTACTTCAAAGGAGTATTAGCTTCTTTGTTGTGGGATTTCTCATTCTCATATGGAAAAAAAAATGTTATTCTTGCCCACGTTCTGGGAAGGACAAGGAAAAAGTGGAGAATTAATTATAGTAAAGAAGAAAACATGGTTTAAAATGTAATTTCTTTTTCCTTTCATTTTCTTTTTTTTTTTAATTTTTTAATGTTTACTTATTTTTAAGAGAGAGACAGACAGAAAGAGCATGAGTAGGGGAGGGGTAGAGGGAGAAAGAGACACAGAATCCAAAGCAGACTCCAGGCTCCAAGCCATCAGCATGGAGCCCAATGCGGGGCTTGAACCCACGAACCCTGAGATCATGACCTGAGCTGAAGTCGGATGACCTGAGCTGAAGTCTGAGCTCCGTATGGAGCTCAACCAACTGAGCCACCCAGGAGCCCCCCTTTCATTTTATTCTTAATCAGAATTGCCTGTTAAAATTAAGTTAACCTATCAATACCTAGGAAGCTATAGAAATTAGCTTGAATTCTAGAATTACAAGGCGCCTTGGTGGCTCAGTCACTTAAGCATCCAACTCTTGAACTCAGCTCAGGTCTTGATCTCAGGGTTGTGAGTTCAAGTCTCACACTGGGCTCCACACTGAGCCTGACGCCTACTTAAAAAAAAAGAGAGAGAGAAATTTGAAAATTAAAACAAAAAGCTCTTAGCTCTTCTTTGTAGCTATAGTTTTAGTTAAATTTCGTATGCGTGTGACTGTCTGAAAGTGGTGTGTACTCACCAGTGAAATGACAAATTATTATAAATGTGTCCGTCAACCCTTTGGATTTCAAATGTATTTGAGAAGTGAGCCTTGTCCTTCTATCTTATAAAGCAGAGTAGTAATTTCACTTTTATTGAAGGATGAAGAAAGAAGTAAGTCATCTAGTGCTTCTAGGAGGCTCTGGGAATGGTAGGACCACAGGTCAGAAATTTTCTCCTGAGAATTTGGGATATGGGCCAGGAGCCCAGATCTGTAACCATTTTAGATAACGAAGAATACTTTATGTCTTTAGACGAAGGGCAGAAGCACCTGGATCTGGAGATAGAATAGTGATTACTTAGCTCTTTGTAGATATATTTTAATGGGAAGTTTTTGCTAACCCAAGGATTAAAAGGGCTCAGGACAAAAGGTGGTAACGTAGGAGAATTAAGATAGCATGTGTATCTCTTATCCTTCCTGGATTTGGAAGAAAGGAAGAGATCTCTCTTTTTATCTATCTCCTGTTACATATTACATATAACCTATTCTATATAGTCTGTCTCTTATAAGCTAGTTTTAATATTACATTATATTATATTTTATAATATATATATGCTATATATAACCTATAAATATAGGTTAAATATAAACATTTTTAAAAATAAGTATAATATGTTATGTATAGTAACTATAATATATAGTACATCCTAAATATATATATTTAAATGAAGACAATCAGTAGTCTCAAAATATATACTTCTCATCTATTTTAAATCTTTAAGTGGTGTCAGAAAGGGGAGCATTATGTCAAAACACGAATGAGATGAGACTTAAGCTCTTCTGGCTCAATACACACAACTGTAGAAATGACAGAAAGAAAAATAGGGAAATATTGTGGATTAAATGCAGTATTCTGCAAATGTTTTAAGACTTCTGGGGAATTGTGTTCCAGGACACTGATTTGCTTTCGGAAATTGTTCTGAGGTTTGTTCTTTAGAGGATGCTTTTGGGGAAGGTTTCATTTTTGGCACAGGAAGGGTTCAAATACCCCTGGAATAATTCAGAATTTTCAAATTTGTCTCTGTTTAATATATTTTTCCAGTGTTCGCAAAGTGCTTTATAGAGCCTTTTTTTTTTTTTTTTTTTTTGAATGAGTGAAAAATGACTTCTTGGGCTGATGTAAGCCATGGAAAATTAAAAGCTAAAGCTCTAAGATATTTCAGTTTTCCATCTCTTGTTCTAGAGAAAAGGCTTTCACATTTGACTGGAGGATATCAGGTTTCACATTAATTTATGGGGTTTTTTTGGACGTGTGTTCTTCAGACTGAGGTATGTCTTTGACAAGCTGTATAAGCCGCAGAGGCTTTATATTCTGATGAATAAGCTGGCCCGTTGTGGTGGAGGAGATGATGAGGATCTTGGCCAGCAGAACGCTTGGTCTGTTTTTACCATTTCAGTTTCAGTAGGGCTTCGTTTTAAGTATAACTTAGGATGAAGTTGGCTGCCACTCATTTAGCCTGGCTCAAATCATAGAACCTCTGTTCTGAAAGTAGAGACACTGGACTTTGTGCTGCAAATGTTTGTTTAGCTATTTAAGCGTTCGCTCGCTCCTCAAGTCTTTTAAAAAAGTTTATTAAGCTTTTAGTTTTAATCCCAGTAGAGTTAACATACAGTGTTAGATTAGTTTCAGGTGTATAATATAGTGATTCAACAATTCTATACATTACTCAGTGCTCACCATGATAAGTATACTTTAAAAAAATTTTTTTTAATGTTTATTTTTGAGAGAGCGGAGGAGGGGCAGAGAAGGAAGGGGACACAGAATCCAAAACAGGCTCCAGGCATTGAGCTGTCAGCACAGAGCCTGACGTGGGGCTCGAACCCATGAGCCTCGAGATCATGACCTGAGCTAAAGTCGGATGCTCAACCAGGCGCCCCGATAAGTGTATTTTTTAAATCCCATCCCCTATTTCACCCATTCCCTCACCCACCTCCCCTCTGAGAATCCCCAGTTTGTTCTCTGTCGTTAAGAGTCTTCCCTTCCATTCTTAATTGTTTTTTGAAGGTTTACGTGCAGACGTGGAGCACTCAGAATCTGACGATGACCATCGCACGAGATGAGTACCCCTCCTACCCCATGGTGCTCCGAGGCATTAACCAGAAGGCTACCTTTCCACAGTACCAGCCTGTGGTCATGCTGGAGAAGGGCTATACCATCCACTGGAATGGGCCGGCCCCTCGGACGGCCTTTCTATACCTCATAAATTTCAACAAGTATGTCTCTCCTATACTTACCTCAAATAGCTCAGTAAGTTGTAATTGAGTGGAGAAAAATTATAACGTTTTGAAGCAAGTAAAGAATGCCGGTTTTCATGTACTTTGTTCTTCTCATGTGGAGGCTGTATATATTTTATGTTGATGGGAATAAGCAATGATACAGATTGAAGCCTGTCATTTTCAAAACATTTCTTATTGTCTATGGTCAAGGGATTGTGTGCAGAAAGCCATTAGGTTATAATATAGTCTGCCGAATATTTAATTCCCCATAGCTGAGATGAGAAAAAGTTTTTATCTGGTGTTCCAACTGAGCACTTGGTTATCAAGAAAATGAAAAGATTTTTGAGGTCAAGTTTAGACTTGGTGGAAGATAGTGGTGTGATTTTGTTTTTAAGTGTTTATTTTTTTTTAATGATTATTTGTTTCAAGAGAGAGAGCGTGAGCAAGCAAGGTAGGGATGAGAGAGGGAGAGAGAGGGAGAGAGAGAATCCTAATCAGGCACTGTGCTGTCAGTTCATGGTTCAAGCTCATGAACCATGAGTTCATGACCTGAGTCGAAATCAAGACAGGCGTTTAACCATTCCAGCCACCCAGGCGCCCCTGAGGAAGGGATACTAAGTGATCAGTCTTGTTACAAAAGCAATACCTTTGAGAAAGGGCTAGTTCTGCTCAGGGACTGATGGATTCAGCCTGGTGGGAGCTTAGGATGCTCCAGGGGAGGTGACAGATGATGCTGGAAGGGAGGAATGGGACTGTTTTGAAAGAGAGAAGTAACCAATCTAGTTATTTGTGATGGTTAACCTATGAGACTCCATGAAACTACTCAGATATGTTCTGGAAAAATGGAAATGGCCTGTTCATCTTGCTGGTCGTAAAGCTCTGACTTGTTAGAACTCTTAAAATGCTCACTTGAAAGGAACAGAGGTAGGCATAGAACACCTAGGGATTCGGCTCTAAGCATGTCACTTCCAAGGATCGGTGAGTATCAGTGGGTTCTGACATATTAGATCTCTCACATGCTCTAAACTGGACTGTTACTGTTTTCCTATAATACTTGCTGCTGTTTCTCTTGCCTTTGCTGGAGAATCGCAGCCCCGCCTACCGAGCCAACCAAGGCAAAAATCCCAGGACTCACCACTGACTCTTCTTTTTCTTCATCCCTTGCCATCAGTGACCAAACCCTGTTGGCTCTGTCTCCCTAATGTTGTTTGCATCTCTCTACTGCTTTCCATCTCTGATGCTTGTGGCTGAGTTCAGGCCGTTACCGTCTGTTGCCTGAATCCTATTCGATCTCCCCAGCTCTAATCCTTAGTTCACCGTGTGTCCGGGGGAGTTTTCTAAAAGCCAATGTGATATGATCGCTCCCGTGAGTGAGCAGCAGAGAAGGCAATGAAAGAAACAAATGATGGTCACAGAGTACCGAGGAGAAATGTCAGCGATCAGTAGTCCAAAGACTTCTATCTGGCAGGTTATGCATTTGAGGCAAGGTATTACAACCACATGGTATGCAGGGTTCTATACATATCACATGTAACTTTTGAACAAATACTGAGCAATTAAAAATATTTCGAAGTGAAACAAGGCTGAACCCAGGAGTTTCAAAAAATCCGCATGGACTTTTGAAGTTCAGTAGGACTTACCTTGCTTAAATAGCTCCGAGTTTGTAAAAATTACATCATGGGCAGAGAGAGGCAAGAGGAGGAGATGGATAATTTTTCCCCCCAAATTTAATATGATTATAGAGTGGTCATAGATTTTGTTGTAGTGCCACTTCTACAAATAACGGTTTAAACATGATAAGAGCTGTACTTATTCATGAAACAAAATAAAGAAAATAGAGAAAAACAGAAAAAACCTAGAATTCTTCTAATAAAAGTGAGACAGTATAAATGTTTTCTCTCTCCACCCTCACATGGTTTCTGAGCACAGAGATAAACCAGTATTTATTTATTTAACTGCTCGTTTCCTCCATGAACATTTGGTTTGTGTTTCTTCTGCCTGCCTCTCCATATCCCCTCTTTGCTCTTATAAATGACACGGCACAGAGCCTCTTTCCTTAGACAGTTTTGGTCTGCATTTCTAATTATTCTCTAGTGAGATTACTGGCAAAACCTGCATGCATAATGTTAAGGTCCTGTTGCATTTTGTGTAAAATTCTTAAAGTTTTTTTTTCATGTTTATTTTTGAGAGAGAGAACAAGCAAGGGACAGGCAGAGAGAGAGGGAAAGAGAGAATCCCAAGCAGGCTCGATGTTGCCAGCGCAGAGCCTGACGCAGGGCTCAGACTCACAAACGGCTCACGACCTGAGCCGATACCAAGAGTTGGATCCTTAACCAACTGAGCCACCAGGCGCCCCTAAAAATTCTTTAGAAGATGTGACACCTGGGTGGCTCAGTCGGTTAAGCAGCCGACTTCGGCTCAAGTCATGGTCTCACAGCTCCTGAGTTTGAGCCCTGCATCAGGCTCTGTGCTGACAGCTCAGAGCCTGGAGCCTGCTTCACATTCTGGGTCTCCTCTCTTTGTTGTTCCCCTGCTTGCACTCTGTCTCTCTATCTCTCTCTGTCTCTTTCTCAAAAATAAATAAGGATTAAAAAAAATTTTTTTTAATGGATAAAAAGGTGAATTTTTTATTACATATATTTTACCACAATTTAAAAATGCCTGAAGGGGCGCCCTAATGGCTCAGTCGGTTAGGCATCCAACTTTGCCTCCAGTCATGCTCTCCCCTTTCCCAAATTTGAGCCCCAAGTTGGGCTTTGTGCTGACAGCACAGAGCCTGCTTCGGATTCTGTGTCTCCCTCTGTGTCTGCCCTTCCCCCACTAGCACTCTGTGCCTCTCTCTCTCTCTCTCAAAAAAAGTGAACATTAAATCACTTAAGAAAAATATCCCCAAACAGCAAATGATTAAAAAAAGGGAAGTATTTTTCATTGTTTTCAGAAAATATTGATTTTTTTATCTAAAGATAGAACATTAGATAAGAAAAAAACACCATAGTAATTTGGTAATATGCATCAAACACTTTAAAAATACATATGCCTTTATATCCAGGCATTTTACCTGTAGGCATTTATACTAATGCAATAATAAAAGACAAAAATACACTTATAAAAAAATAATTTTTTGGAGGGGCACCTGCCTGGGCTCATTCGGTCAAGCGTGCAACTCTTGATCTCAGAGTTGTGAGTTTGAGCCTCATGGTGACCGTAGAGATTACTTTATTTTTTATTTTTTATTTTTTAGAGATTACTTTAAAAACAATTCTTTTTAGGGGTGCCTGGATGGCTCAGTCGGTTGAGCGTCTGGCTTTGGCTCAGGTCACGATCTCATGGTTCGTGAGTTCAGTCCCTTCATTGCGCTCTATGCTGACAACTCGGAGCCTGGAGCCTGCTTCTGACTCTGTGTCTCCCTCTCTCTCTGCCCCTCCCCCTGCTCATGCTCTGTCTGTCTCTCTCTCAAAAATAAATAGACATTAAAAAAAATGGTTTTTAATTCTTTTTAAAGATTTTACCAGTGTATGCTCCTGCTATCAGGCTATTAGTGTCTCTTGCATCTTCATATATCCCCTCCCCAGCCATCTCACTTAACTTTGTTATCTTCATGGAGCGCCTGTGTACATTGTATCCAACTTCTATTCACATTCCCTGAAGTTCTGTTGAAACCAAGACATTTTTGTAAGCCAGACAATTGTTGTGTACATATATATATATATTGATTTAAGTTTGGAGAACATACCAAGGTAGGGGATTTGCTGGTATTTTGGGGTACAGGACTTGACTGTTAGTGGTTCGATACACAGCAGAAATTTAAGGAGGAGGAAAATCATGGCTGAAATTTACATATGCTATAATACTCAAAATATATAGGCTTAAGTGCGAATTCATTGTTTTATTGTCTCTCCTTTCCAGGAATGACTGGATTCGAGTTGGCCTCTGCTATCCGTCAAACACAAGTTTTCAGGTTACCTTTGGCTTTTTACAGCGCCATAATGGCTCATTATCCAAAATGGAAGACTATGAGCCTGTGCACTCACTGGAGGAGTTGCAGAGAAAGCAGTCTGAAAGGAAATTCTATTTTGACTCCAGCACGGGGTAATTCAGCGTAACCAGTGAATGAGAATTATTGCTGTTTTTCTTTAATGGTGAAATTATTAGTTCTTCAGCCTAACTAAGAATAGGTTGTGATGTGACAGCTGTTTAGAAAAGCAACTGATGTGGGTAGTTCTCTGCTCATCACTATTAGAGGTTTAGAGACATAGAATGCATCGTAATTATAGTTGGCAGTGGGAATCAACTGAAGATGTTTGCCATATACCTATTAAGGCAATTTAGAGAGAGAAATTATCCTTGTCAATACAGAACCAGTAGGCCCAATTGAAAATCAAAATAATCTTTTTTCTATCACAACCCTTAAGATGATTATTTACATGTGATCAGTTCATATTTCAGCGAAAGCTCTTTTTTTTTTTCCTTCAAGGTGCTCTCTCAAGTTGACCTTGAGTTTATGAAAAACAAAAACAAACCACTGTATAACCATGGCATATTTGCTTTCAACTCTCTCTAGGGTACATCTTTCCACTTTTTAATTCTAATCCTGTTCACCTGGGGTCCTGTTGGCTTTGTCTGCTTTTATCCAGTTACAGTCTCTCAGCCTTTGGGTTATGGTAGGCTCGATCTCCTGTACTCTTCCAGCAAGTAGCATGCTCCTTTAGTATCCATTACGTGAGCCGACATTCCGATCACGTGCCATCGTCTAGGTGCTGTAAAGATACTAATGTAAATAAAGCTCATTTCTTCCACAAATTCACCGTCCATTGAAGGATGTGGGCATGCCAAGCAAGGAATTAGAGAGCTAGAGGATTACGTGCTGCACATCCTATAGTGGGATATTCAGTGGGTCTTTTGTGGTAACCTGGAAGCTCATTCTAGGATGCCAGTCATGGGGCTAACTCCTGAGGAACCGGTAGGAGGAGATGGAAAAAGAGAGGGGGTAAGGTGTCCCTAGGAGCAGTGCGGATAGATGCATGGAGGCATGGAAGAACGTGGCATGGCATGTTTGGGGAAAGGCAAACAAAGGTTCAGAATGGGGAGAAGGATGGCGAGTCTGATGGGGGAATGAGGTTGGGTTTTAGTCAAGTGCCTTGGGAGTTTTTGAGTAAGATGCAGCTCGTTTGCCCTCCAGGGCCCCTCCAGCAGCCAGTGTGACCAGCTCAAGTCTTCTCTTACCATAATTGTCTCTGATTTTCGATTTCTAATTAGACTTAAAACAACCTACTTGGACTTTTCTTCTACAGATGACAGAAATTCCACATTCCCCATTGATTTTCTGCAAAAATAAATGCAACACCCAAATTTGTGAGGATGGTCTGGGGATCACACATTCATGATTAGCTAGGAAATATTTTGTTCAGCTGGGAATTTTTGTTTTATTTTATTTTATTTTATTTATTTATTTAAATTTACATCCAAGTTATTTAGTCTGTGGTGCAACAATGATTTCAGGAGTAGATTCCTTAATGCTCCTTACCTCTTTAGCCCATCCCCTCTCCCACAACGCCTCCAGCCACCCTCTGTTTGTTCTCCATATTTAGGAGTCTCTTATGTTTTGTCCACCTCCCTGTTTTTATATTATTTTTGCTTTCCTTCCCTTATCTTCATCTGTTTTGTATCTTAAAGTCCTCATATGAGTGAAGTCATATGATATTTGTCTTTCCTGACTGACTAATTTCACTTAGCATAATACCCTCTAGTTCCATCCATGTAGTTGCAAATGGCAAGATTTCATTCTTTTTGATTGCCGAGTAATACTCCATTGTATAAATATGCATACCACACCTTCTTTATCCATTCATCCATCGATGGACATTTGGGCTCTTTTCCATACTTTGGCTATTGTTGACAGTGCTGCTTTAAACATTGGGGTGCATGTGCCCCTTTGAAACAGCACACCTGTATCCCTTGTATAAATACCTGATAGTGCAATTGCTGGCTCATAGGGTAGTTCTATTTTTAATTTTTTTGAGGAGCCGCCATACTGTTTTCCAGAGTGGCTGCACCAGTTTGATCCTCTTTCTCCGTGTCCTTGCCAACATCTGTTGTTGCCTGAGTTGTTAATGTTAGCCATTCTGACAGGTGTGAGGTGGTTTTGGTTTGTATTTCCCTGCTGATGAGTGATTGAGTGATGTTGAGCATTTTTTCATGTGTCAGTTGGCCATCTGGATGTCTTCTCTGGAGAAGTGTCTATTCATGTCTTTTGCTGATTTCCTCACTGGATTTTTTGTTTTTTGGATGTTGAGTTTGATAAGTTCTTTATAGATTTTGGATACTAACTTTTTATTTGACATGTTGTTTGCAAATATCTTCTCCCACTCCATCAGTTGCCTTTTAATTTTGTTGATTGTTCTCTTCGCTGTGCATAAGCTTTTTATTTTGATGAAGTCCCAGTAGTTCATTTTTGCTTTTGTTTCCTTTGCGTTCAGAGACGTGTTGAGTAAAAAGTTGGGGCAGCCAAGGTCAAAGAGGTTTTTGCCTGCTTTCTCCTCAAGGACTTTGATGGCTTCCTATCTTACATTTAGGTCTTTCATCCATTTTGAGTTTTTTTTTTGTATATAGTGTAAGAAAGTGGTCCAGGTTCATTTTTCTTCCTGTCGCTGTCCAGTTTTCCCAGCACCATTTCCTGAAGAGATTGTCTTTATTCCATTGGATATTCTTTCCTGCTTTGTCAAAGATTAGTTGGCCATACATTTGTGGGTCCATTTCTGGGCTCTCTCTTATGTTCCATTGATCTGAGTGTCTGTTTTTGTGCCAGTACCATACTGTCTTGATGATTACAGCTTTGTGATACATCTTGAAGTCCAGGACTGTGATGTCTCTGGCTTTGGTTTTCTTTTTCAAGATTGCTTTGGCTCTTTGGGGTCTTTTCTAGTTCCATACAAATTTTAGGATTGTTTGTTCTAGCTCTGTGAAGAGTGCTGGTATATTTTGATAGGGATTGCTCAACTGGGTATTTTTATAATCCCTCAGCCTCTGAGGTTCTCATTCTTTTTAATTCTATTCATTTTGACAATTTTTAATTATATATCAAAAAGTCCACACCCAGTTAGGTCCCTTTCATTCCTTACGTATATCTGTTAAATGTATCGATGTTAGGACAAAGGCTGATTTTTACCTCAGAATTGCAACCTTTCATTGTTCACTGACTTCCTATTAAAATATGAGTTCTTAATCTCTAGTAATCAATCACATTTGATCAAATGCTTTCCAGTCTTCCTTGGGTTCAGAAACACTAGTTTTGCTGACAGACATTGGACTGTTGCCTGGAAGTGACTTTTCCATTCATCTTGGCAGCTGGAGGATTATTCAGAGTGGGCGTGACTATTCATTTCACTTGATTTTGGCCAAAGTACAGACAGAAGGACCTCAGGCCCATCTGCTCTTAGTAAACATCACAGGAACTGATGTGAGACCATATCTTGGCCTTAGCCAAGCAAGTCTCAGTTGCTATTTTTATTATTTCAATTTTATGCCTTAAACCAAAATGATTTGAAACCCCCCCCAAAAAAAGAATAAATTGCACTAATTTACGAAATCCTAAACTCAATACAAGTCTAAAATTTTCCAAGAAATTTTTGAACCAAACCAAAGGCCATCCTCCCAAATTACCCATTGCACTAATTCAGTCCAGAAATTAACTTTGATATGTTCCAGAATGACTGAATCGGGTTATCAAAATATTTGCCGAAAGTAGTATTTACATTTGACTTTGGACCCTAGGAGGATAGAAAGGAATGAGAAACAACTTTATTAGTTTTGTAATTTATTTTCTTTTAAGGAAAAGTTACTTTATTAGAGGAATATCCCTTTAGGCCATGGGCTTATTTGAGGAATTTTTGTTAGTTTGTGAGAGTCTGGCTAATACTCTATGGTTTGGTTTGTGTTCCGTGCAGGTTACTATTTTTGTATCTCAAAGCCAAAAGCCACAGGGACGGCCACAGTTACTGTTCATCTCAGGGATGCGAAAGAGTCAAGATCCAGGCAGCAACAGACTCAAAAGACATCAGTAACTGCATGGCCAAAGCGTATCCCCAGTATTACAGGAAGCCATCGGCACTCAAGCGCATGCCATCCATGCTCACCGGGCTTTGTCAAGACTGCGGGACCCGCCAGGTAAACAAGGAAGAAAAGTGGGCTGTGAGTTGGGAGAAAGAATGAAAAGTTTTCTGTTTTGGCTTTTTTGTTGTATTTTTATTTTTGCAATAGGCACATTTTTCATTGAAACATCTGTATTGCCAAGTTAGAAATATTGCATGGTTTCTCCTGAATTGTGGCCCGTTCTAGAATGTGATGCTTATAAGAAGCAAACTAGTCCATATTCATAATTAAAACATCTTACCCCTATGATGATAATGCCAGTTTATCCTGGATGACTGGAAACTTTTTGGTCCTCATCTTCCCTCCCCCCGCCCTAAGGTGTGATTCTGTTACAATATTCCTATTGGGTTGACATGTCAGTGATATAGAAAAATGCGTTGTTTTACTGACAACTGTAAAATTTCTCTTCCGAAAATGCAGTTCATATGAAAATTGTTTCCTTTTTTTTCCAAGGAAGGTGTTAATTTTGAAGCATGTGCTATTATATTTACCTGTAATTAAAAGTACAAACTATCTTTGGCTAGAAGTAAAATGGTTCTCCTGACATATTCTTAATTACAAGGTCTCTCTCTGGATCTTAAGAAAACATGACATTGAAAGTCAGTCCAAAATATGAGCTCAAATTGGGCATGGAGTTTCCAAAGGAAGTCAGACCAATCCCAAGTGAAAAAGAAGTATAGAATTAATACTGTTCTAATTGATATTTAACCTTTACACAAACAAATATGGGTTAAGGGAAATGGGTCTCAAAGTGGGGTACAGACTGACAACATCAGCATCACCTGGGACCTTGTAAAATATTAGAATTCTTGGTCCTATGCCAGTCCTACTGAATCAGAAATTTTTCTTATTTGTTTTTGCCTCTCGGTGATAGTAAGAGCAGGGATTTATTCTTCCTATTATGATCCTATTCTTCCCATTATGATCTCACTACCAGCTCACTATCACACTTTCAGTGTTTCATATCCCGGTGCCACCTCTATTCTCCAACTCAACTGAAACCAACTCACCATACTACCAACCCAATAAGCAACCAACCAAGTCACCAACTAATCAACCCACCAACCAACCAACCAACCAACTAACCAACCAACCAACCATGTCATGAGGAAGTTTATATAGATCCTTGCATATCCCATTTAACGTCTTGACTGCTAAAGTGGCATTTTTAGATAATCTTTGTGAGAAAGTAAATTCTCCAGCCCAATTCTCAAGCTGAATTTGTTAAGAAAGCCTTCATTACTGAAAAGATTATATAATTTATAATAGCAACTGCAACAACATAATTTTTAAAAATAATCATCATTGGAAATAGCCTGTCTTGTTAAATGTCCAGTTAAATAGTTAATGGTTAATGTTTAGCATTCTTTATTTTGTGTGCGCGTGTGCGACACGCTTGAAACCTTGGTTAGAATTTATTTTTTTGAAAATATTATTTATATATATTGGTGCAGTTGCACAGTACTTGAAGTATTTGAAAGCATCACTTTTAGTTGGAAATTTGTGGGAATTAGTTTGTTTTGAATATCAAAAACAATCTCGTGTATGTTAGGAGTAAGTAGGCAAATTCACATGAATTTTTGACTCCAAACCTGAGACTCAGAGAAATGTGGAACTTCTGAATGTTTAGTATCTTGAGGACTATTTGCCCTTGTGATGAAGTCATTGACATCCATTCATAAGGATATATACTTTAAGTGCCCAATTGTGTGGGAGTTAGGCTTGCTTTTGAATGAGAAGAAAGCCTTTATTTAGGGAGGAGGGAGGAGGAAGGTGGTGAGATTTGGAGCCTGGGAGTGATTTTGAGATGAAGCATTGTGAGAAAGCAAAGTTGCTGCACTGTGTATGGAATGTGCTAGAACGGTGGGGTTAGGGGCCAGTACAAAAGGTGTGGCTTGATTTAGGGGACACCTTGCAAATCTGGTAGAAGAATTTAACCTGGTAATGCGCTACTAAAAGGTTTTGAACAGGTTAATCCTTGTCATCTATATTTCTCTTAGTTTTGCAATGACTCAGTCCCTATTTAAGATAACTGGTCTGAAAAGGACCTTTAAAAAGATTTGTGACTATTGTTTGCATAAAATGTTTATAAGTGTAAAGTACATTCACTTAGTCTTTTGCAGAATTGATTTTATTAATAAGATTACAATTATTTGAGACTGGGATTATTCCAGAAAATGAGGAACATATACTTCTTGTATTAAGACTGTGTCAGAAGAGGGAATTCTAGGCCAGGCAATAGGTACCAAAAGTTCACAAGGGGAAAAAAAAACACCATTGGGTTTGATATCATTGAGTTTATTTTTAGGCCTTTTTGAAGGAAGCTGCAGTTGACATAAATATGGAACTTCTTCCCTGTGTAGGTGGTGTTTACTAGTGATCCTCATAAAAGCTACCTCCCCGTGCAATTCCAGTCACCCAGTAAAGCAGAGACTCAGCGTGGAGACCTGTCTGTGATCTCTGTAAGTACCATCTGACCTATACGCTGCCTCAGCTTCTCACTTCAGTGTTTCATCCCGGTGACATGAATCCTCTCTGGCAACAAACAGTCCCTTGGTGGCAAGCAATGTAGTGAAGGCATAAATACCTCCTAAATATTTGCATTTTTAAATAAGCTAAACTTATTTAAAAACCTTTTTTTCTCAGTAGATTATCTTTCCTGATTAGTTTTAGGTGAATGTCAGAATTCGTTCACCAAGTGTTAGTTGTCTGTTTTAGGGGAGTTTATGGAAGGAAAGGCCTGAACCTCATCGCCAACACTTAGAATTGGGGTGAAGAGCCAGCCTTGCCAGTGGTAACCAGCTGTTGGCATGAGATCTATCCAAAATCAGATTGAGCCGAGTGCCACTGTGTTCGGAGCTCTTGGGGTAGCAGGTATCTGGCCATAAGTGATATGTAAGTGTATCCAGCCTGGGCCTGGTCCCTTTATAGACCTCTTTTTTTTAACTTTTATAATTGAAGTATAGCTGACATACAATATTATAGTAGTTCCAGGCACACCAGGTTTGACAGCATTGTACATTATGAAATGCTCACCATAGTAAGTGTAGTTACCACCGACACCATATAAAGTTATTACAGTATTATTGACTCTATTCCCCGTGCTGTACTTTTCCTCCCTGTGATTTATTTATTTTATAACTGGAAGTTTGTACCTCTTAATCCCCTTCACCTGCTGTACCCATAGGAGCTCAGTTTTTCAAAGTGGTAGGCAGTATAATCACAAATCCACATGTATGCAGACAAAATTATACCTTACTCTTTTTTTTCTTTCCCAATTTTTTGATTGCGTTAAAATATATATAACATAAAATTCATCATCTTAACCACTTTTTAGGGTTGTTTTTTTTTAAGCTTATTTATTTATTTGAGAGAGAGAATCCCAAGCTATCAGTGCAGAGACCAATACGAGGCTCGATCCTATGAACCGTGAAATCATGACCTGAGCTGAAATCAAGAGTCAGACACTTAACCTACTGACCCACCCAGGCGCCCCAATCATCTTAACTACTTTTAAGCATACAGTTCAGTGGTATGAAGTACATTCATAGTGTTGTGCAGGTATCACCACCATCCATCTCCAGAGCTGAACCCTAAATTAAGAACTTTTTAACAACTCTGAATTAAGAATATCCCTAGTAGGGTACCTGAGTGGCTCAGTCGGTTAAGTGTCCAACTTTGGCTCAGGTCATGATCTCACAGTTCATGGGTTCAGGCCCTGCGTCAGGCTCTGTGCTGACAGCTCAGAGCCTGGAGCCTGCTACAGATTCTGCACCCCCCTCTCTCTCACCCCTCCCCTGCTCACGCCCTGATTCTCTGTCTCTCTCTCTCAAAAATAAACATTTAAAAAAATAAAAAAAGACTATCCCTACTTAAGTGGGGAGGGTGAAATGAGGTATTCTTGATCAACAGACACCTAGTTTCAATTGACTAAGATGTATAAGCTCTCAAGATCTGCTATATATACAACATTGTCCCTGCGGTCAACAGTTATGTATAGTACACTTAAAATTTGTTAAGTGGATGGATCTCATGACCACACACAAAAATTGAAAATAAACAAATAACGAAGATTCCTATTTAAAGGTAGTCCAAAGATTTCCCAACTATGTTTTTATGCCTACTGTCCTGTGTTAGCAACCGTTCATTTTGTAGTACGTTCATGATGTAATTTTTTTGGCATGAAATTTGTTAGCTCAGCATCTCAGTGACATCGGCTGTCTGGAGAGCCTGACCCTAGCTGGTTGGCCTGGTGTCTGGTGGGAGTCAGTTGTGTCAAGGAAACAAGTGGGTGCTGAGTCTTTCTGCTCTAATAACTTCACTAAATAATTTAAGAAGATACTGCTTTGCTCAAAAAATCTCAGGCCGGCTCTGCTCCAGGGTCTGAAGACTTTTTTTTTTTAAGTTTTATTTTTTATTTTGAAAGAGACAATACAAGCACAGGAGGGGCAGAGAGAAAGGGAGAGAGAGAAAAATCCCAAGCAAGCACCACATTCTCAGTGCAGAGCCCTACGCAGGGCTTGAACTCACCAACTGTGAGATCATGACCTGAGTCAAAACCAAGAGTCAGACACTGAACCAACTGAACCACCCAGGTGCCCTGTGAAGACATTTTTTTAAACTCCGTTGCTTCACACGGCGTGCTTGGGACCCCGAAAAGTCACAGAACATTGTATTTTGTCATATTTACCTCTAGTGCTTTCCCCATGCAGTATCTGAAGAGTCTTTGCTAGAACATGGCATTCCTTTAGTCTCTGTGGAAACTGTTGTGTTTCTTTAAGCAGTAGGTTTTAGGGGGTTCTTTTCAAGAGGGCAGTTTAAGTGTGTTGAGGATCATTATTTTTTCTCAGATGTATCTCGATTTTAAGTATTCTGAGTTCTAAAAATAAGAGAAACCACGTCCAGTCTTTTCAAATATAAAATGGTACTTTACTTCAAGGATTTCCAGAATTATTCTATGGATTAGAGCAATATAAACATAGCTAAAAAGTCAGTTTTGATTCCTGAGACCAGTAGCAATTAGAAATAAAATTTTAATATAATTTCCTAAAACAAGTACAGGTGTAGTGGTGATAGCATTTCTTCTTTGTTAGCCTTTGGCATAGTTTATAATTTTACACAATTTATTTCTGCATTTTTTAAGGAAAAAAAAATTTTTTTAAGTTTTTATTTATTTAAGTCATCTCTACACCAGATTCAGAGCTTGCACTCACAACCCCGAGATCAAGAGACACACGCTTATCCAACTGAGCCAGCCAAGTGCCCCAATTTTATACATTTTAAGTAGGAACAGTGCCAATGGCTTAAATTAACATCGAATCAGTTTTTAGTCACGTGAGGGTTTTTTTCCTTCTTTTTTGGCTGACGAATTAATGATATTTGGATGTGTCTGGCATTCCTTTTCCTTCAAGAGGTCTCAAACCGCTAATTTAGTTTAAAGAGGACTACTGGAAACTTCAGCTCACAATAATGGTGAACAAAATCTATTAATACCTTGTGGCTTAAATCCTGGTGAAATTACCACTTTTCCATTTTGATTTTACAGGAGAGCTATGGATGGAACAAAGGAGATGAGGCCATCTGGCTCTTCTCCTGTTCCAAACCTAAACTCTAATGGGGGTTTACATGTAGGGTAAGGCATGCTATTTTTTTCTGAACCAGTGTGACAATAAATGAGCTATCGGCGCTGCAGTACAGAGGCTGTCAGCTGATCGCTCGCTGAGTTTGCAAGCATAGGCCCCAGTGAAAGAGTGTGTGTAAGAAGGAAACCCTTACATGTGCAGAGAGAGTCACGCTGCTTGACTGAGTGCCTCCGTCAAGATGCATTTCTCAAGCATCCTATCCAAACAGTGAAGACCAATCAAGGCGCGGTCTATGAGAACACTGGCTTAGTTTCAGGTGTTGGCAAAGAAAGAGTAAATGGATTATGCAGCTCAAATCCGGGAACTATAAATTGATTCCTGGGTTTAGAAGACAGAGGGAAGGGCGAGAGAGATGAGCCATCCTGGAGATGTGAAATGGGGCAGACAGCAGACAACATTTTTCTATTCTCAGGTCAACGGCACTGACTTCACCATCCAAAATCCGGGCGTTCTCCTCCTCGTCGTGGATGCCTGCAGCGTTCCGTTCCGCTTAGCGGCAAAGAAGGTTTTCTCTCTTGCCGATGTCAGTCGCGTGGAAGACTATTTGAGAACAGGCATCCCTCCAAGGTAGGTGGGGCTTGCTCTGTAAGAGGGACAAGCCACCTTGAACAGATGACACCCAGTTAACTCTGAGCTTTGGTTTGTCTTTCCACCCTTTCCCTCCGTGGGCATTTAAGGCCATTGAAAGGTATTCATTCCTTCCTCATCTCAGAAGACACCTATGTGGTCTAAACTACGTATCATTGATAAGTGAAAGCTGGGCTGTTAGATGAGTTTGCAAATGGTGTGAAAGCTCTTTGAAGGGGAATTGCTCTATTTTTGGAACTTTACTGTCCCTCTTGATAGTATTGGTTGATCTGTTTTGCACCTTACTCACTCAGAAGGTTCATTACCAATATAAGCAATTTTATAGACAATTTTGCCTTTGTGGCCATCTGTCCCACTGATAAGCCCCCAGATGGCACTGTGCTGTGAATTCATCCCCTGGCTCACGTGGAAACGACTGGAAAGGAGTCATCTGATTTTAAGTGGTTGAGTATCTGGTCTCTCTTTAAGAGCCCTCGTCTGATTGGTTTTGTTTTGTTGGTTTCTGAAGAAGCATGCACATGAGCAAAACCTTTCTTTTTGGGGATTGGTTAGACCCTGCCTAGAGGCGAGGAGAGGAATTCAGGCCCCTTTCTGTCTTCCTTGGTTATGCTGCCGACATTCATTTACACGCTGACCTTCATTTAGTGAAATAACTAAGGAGGGACACAGGCTTCCTGGGGAGTAAAGTCCTGTCTAGTATTTGAACACATCTTCAGTTGTCTGATGACTTACGCCGTCTACACTTCACAGAACCAGGTCTCAGTAAGTCCCATAAAGTCATTGGATTATTTGAGTGTAATATTCAATGTGCATGTATAGCCCTGTCTTCTGCTTTATTTGAGAGACTTGTAGGGAATTCCAAGGCCTCAATTTCCTTTAAGGATTTAAAGGTTTTTTCCTAATGGTGGAAACACAGGTCCTTGGTCCACCTAAAACGAGCCAGAGTGTACCTCTCACCACAAATATTTAGGGTAACATGGTATCCTGCAAGATACTCTGTAGATTTAAAAGTTAAAACCAACTCATTAAAAAGTCACCAGAAAGGGGTGACTTTGTTTCTAGAAAGGGGACTGAAGGAAGGCTTTTAAGATACGGATAGTGCTCTGCTTATCATCCAGGCTCGTAACATAAGAATGTTTAGTGGGCAGAAATTCAGTGTGCTATATATACACTTAGTAAAACTTTTCTGCCATTGTGTTGTATCTTAACAAAGTTCAAGAGGTTATGGAGCAACCGGCAGAGACTTCTAGAGAGATCGTGGACGTATTGGGGGTGGGGGACCATTGGGGACCTGTAAGTGATCTCATGGGACTAGCCTGAAGAGGGTCAGGCCCATAGGGTTGCCATGGTCAGACCTCTGTTCGGACTCTGAATGGTCACCACTGCTTTAGAATGATGTCAACAAGGAATCCATACCAACCTAAAACTTCTGAATCTTAATAAAACATGTCAGGGCCCACAGTAAGAAAATGAATACTAAGGGATATATACAAGGTGAAGAAAAGGATAGATTTTCCATGTTTCTGGAGGGAAAATTAATACTGTAAAGATGTCACTCTACCTAGATAAATATAAATTTAACATTTCCGTAAGTATCCCAAGAGGTTACTTTTCTATTTTCCTTGACGGTTGGTACTGAAGTTCATCTGGAAAAATGAATGTGGGAGAGTAAAAAAATATTTGTAGGCAACTTCAAATAATACAGGGGGCTTGTTTTTATAAGACATTAAAATAAATTGTGAGGCCATAGTAATTAAGCCAGCATGGCATTGGCAGAGGGGAGAGGAGAGATCGGGAGTAGAGAAAATCCACAAACAGGTCTAAGTATATACGTTGATATGCTACATAACAAACATGGCAACTTAAACCGAACCATGGGGCACAGATTTTATTCCATTTTAGAATTGTTGTTTGTTCGTTTATTTAATGAATAGATAATGGGACTTAAATAGATAAGTAGAGTATCTGAAACACACAAAACTAATCTCCTCTGCTAATTTATTCCATTAAAAGAGCTGAGTCTCAATTCGTTCACTGGGTCAACTGACCGAAATGACCTTTGCTTTCGCCTTCCCTGCCCTTGGAGACCCCTTGTAATAGTAATAAGTAATAATAATAATAATAATAATAATAATAATAATAATAATAATAAGTTCTGGGTGAGGCAGGGGAGCCAGAACTTATAACAGCAGGGATGTGAAAAGGATCTGGGTTTTTTTTTTTTCTGTTTGTTTTGAGTTCTGATTTTTTTTTTTTTTTACATTTATTTATTTTTGAGACAGAGGGACAGAGCACGAGCAGGGAAAGGGCAGAGAGAGAGGGAGATACAGAATCCAAAGCAGGCTCCAGGCTCCAAGCTGTCAGCACAGAGCCCAACGCGGAGCTCGAACCCACAGACTGTGAGATAGTGACTTGAGCCGAAGTCGGCCGCCCAACCGACTGAGCCACCCAGGCGCCCCATTGAGTTCTGATTTTATCTAGCATATCTATGGTGTACTCAGTTCAGAAAGGTACTCAATTAACACATGGTGATTTACTGAAATTCCCTCCAATTTTCTTTTATGTGCAGGTCAATTGTTCTGTTGAGCACAAGAGGAGAAATAAAGCATTTGAATATTTCAGAATCATTAGTACCTCTGGGATTAGCCAAGCCAGCTCACCTTTATAACAAAGGTTTGTGTGTGTTTGTTATTCTACGGAGTTCTTAGGAGTCCAGCCACGTGAACATTCTTACGGTGGACTATGACCCCCAGATCATTTTCATGAGCTTATTTTGCTGGAGTGGGTATCATTAACATAATCTTTAAATAAGGAAACGTTATTAGAGGAAGTGTTTGGGGATGTGGTTTGTTATTTGGGGCAAGAGGTGGGTGGTAAGAGTCAGTGGCTGACGTAGTTTTTTTGTGTTTATAGCTGCCTTTGTTTTGCTCACCTCCGACTCACCTCCCTCATTATTTTGCCTGGAACTAGTAGATGTACAAATCGCACTTTCTTTTTTTTTTTTTTTAAGGGAGTACCATATTTTTGGGATTCAGCGGAAACTTTAAACCATCATGGGCTAAGCTCTTCACCAGTCCTGCTGGCCAGGGCCTCGGACTGCTCGAACAATTCATACCGTTGCAGCTGGATGAATATGGTTGTCACAGAGCCAGCGCCGTCCGCAGAAGAGATCTGGAACTGTTGATGCAGACTTCAAAAGCACATTAGAGACTCGCTGCCACTTAAGTGCTGTGGGGGAAAAAAAATGTGAACTAACTTATTTAATTTATGGCATTTTTAAAATGACACTGTTAACCCAACGGAACCATTTTCCTGTTTGATCCAGAAAGGGGACAAGAGAGTTTAAAGCGATCGCTTAAATACCAGCTCGCGCACCTTCTAGTTGTACAAAGTGTTGAAGAGTTTATTTGTATTTGTTAGGCTGGTATGTTCAGAGAGCGGTTCGACTCCTCACCTTCCCCTCTGTGCGTTTTAGTGACTGTAAGCAGCGCTTCCCTCTTTGTACCACCGGATGTCGTGGGACGCGGTGGGGGCCTCCGAGGGTCAGCCCGAGGCCTTGAGCCGGCCAGCTCTTGTAGCACCTCACATACTTGAAGGCCGATGCCCAGTTGTGTCATTGGCTTTGGGTCCGCAGTTGACCTGGGTGGCCGGCAAGTTCACTGATGCCTTGGGCTCTGGATCTGGGCGGGCCGCCTTTGCAGATTGTATAGGATACTCAGCGGCAGAGCTTTCCACATGGCAGCTCAGGCCCAGCTCAGGCCCTTTTTCGCCTGGGCATGTGCTATTTTTATTCGTTTGTACATTGATTCCTTCCAAGGGTTTAACTTTCAAACAGACAGAATACTGGGACAAAAGGGCTTTAGGGATTTGAGGTCCCTTATAATCTGTGCTCATGGGCAAAAATTTTGATCCGCACCAAGGTCTGAAGTTGTTGGGACCATATTTGCAGCTTTAATTCTTAACCTGTTTCGGCTGTATGTTCGTGTTTAAAATGCAGAGCTGAGCTGAATATTTACTTTTTTTTTTTTTCTTTTAAAGAAGGCCGTTTTCCTGAACCGTAAACTTGCATCGTTTCAACTTGCACAAAGGAAGTCTGTTCTCGGGGTTGCTCCTGCACCTGATTTTTGTTGTTGTTTTTATGTGTGGATTTTTTTAAAGCTTTTGTGCCCCCCCGTCCTGCCAGGAAAATTGCAGAAAGCTTAAGGAGACCCCAAAATATTAACTCAGGGGGAAGAGAAAAGGGGAGAGCCTTTTAAAGGTCAGAATCATGGAGTAGATTTTCAGAAACAGTACTCTGTATAGCCTTAGAGGAGTCGGTCACTCTTAATTAATTAAATGGTTAGAGCCAGTTTTTTAAAAAGTGCCATGATGTCCTCTTTCCCTTCCTACCGCGTGTGTGCATGTTCTGTCAGCGAGAATTGCACGTGGTAGAAAGATTGGCCCCACAGCCGGGGCGGCGACCACACCTAGAGGAGACAAGGATCAAAATGCCTTTACCTTTTCCAAAACCTGTAATACACGAGGTGTATGAAGACGTGGCCGTGTCTAGATGGTAAGAAGTGTGTTCAGGCTTACTTGGCAATGAATACAGACATTTGTCCTCTCCTGAGAGCAAAGGCTGAGGACCTGTCCCTTTGTGTCCACGAGAAACTGCAGAGCAACTCTGTGACTTCTGTTAACTTTACAAAATATGCTACCTCAAAATGCTACCGATAAACCATTCTAACTCTAAGTGCTCTTGTCGAGGGCACATGTCTTAAAGTTTAAGGCTTTTTTTTTTTTCTTTTGTATTTTGATGAACGAGATCTTACCTATTAAATATATTATTGGATCATGGTTCCTGAAGGTGATTAAAGTCTGTTTGTGTGTGTGTTTTTTATGACTTAAATATCTCTTGTGTGTGTTTTTTAGAGTTTGGTTCTTCAAAGATTTGGAAAGGCTATGTAAGTTCTGAGGCACTCGGTTTTTCTGGTTTATATGCTAATAATCAGGGCCTAAGTTAAATAAATAAAAATGTGTGTGCATGTATTTTTTATATATTGTGTGTGACTCAATCAATCAATCATTTTTTTATTCCAGGTTGCAGCTGTAAAGAAGTGATCGGCAGAGAGGAGGAAGGGGAACTGTCTGCCAAGTAGATTTTGAAAGACTAAGCCGCAGAGGGGCAGGGATCACATTCTCCCCTGCAGAGGTTCTCAATCTTGTCTGCACGTTGAGCTTTAAAAAAAACAAAGGCCTGGGCTCCACTCCCCACCCCTACATTCGGGTTTAATTGGTGTGGGATGCAGCCTGGGCATTGGAATTTTTTTAAAGCTCCCTGGGTGATTCTAAACATGCAGTCAGGTTTAGACCCTTCACTAATATAATAGGTCCACTGTTTAACTTCGGTCTGTAATTTTTTGTAACTAAAGCAAAATTACATTTATTTATTGTTTTTATTTGCTATCTCTATATTACAGAACTCCCGGCCCTAAATAGCATTTCACTATTGTGTTCTTTGAATAGAATTTTAAATACAGTTTATAGTCCTTAATCGTCTCAAATTGTTAAATTGGTCATTTAAACTGACAAATACATTTCCGGCAATGGGGAGCTAGCAATCTGTTCTAATTTCTGTTGAGAAAATATATTCAAAGGTGATTTATAAGTTGGTAAGCATTTTCCATCAGGTGAGGCGGTTGGCGGAGCTCCATCAATTCCACAAATCAGCCAGCTGATGAGAAACACAGGGCCTTCTCATATGTCGGCCGACTTGGGTTTTAAGTCTTTGCTGTAAGGATCCTGCCTCTCCACCCGAGTCAGCATGCTTCATGTTCTCACACGCTAGAGGAGAGATAGCAGGGAGATGAAAGGCAGATGCATGGTCTTACAGAATGTGATTCCAAAGCCGCCTCTAAGCTGATGTTCAGATGCGCGGATGGGGAGGGGGATGGTTTATGACTTCTCTGTTCTCCAGCTTCATCAGAAGAGAACACATCCTCTTGCCGTTAAACAGATCACTTTGCTTTGAGGAGGACTGGGCAATGAGGTGATAGACGCCTGAATGCTTCAGATAACTAGGTGTTCATTCCTTAAGGAGATGGGGTAATGTTTGGATAAGTCTAGTTGAAAGGCATTTTAATAAGCAGGAATGCACTTAGTGGACTGAAGTGTTTGCCCCTCGCCCCCGCCCCCTTAGCCCTCGTGCTGGGTAAATACATAGATCCCATTGTGACCATGTTTGTTGACTCTTTGGTGCTGAGATGGACCTTACCCTCCAGAATTCTTCTTTGGCTTTTAGATACTTATGAAACCATGTTTAATCACTTGAGAAATTCCCCTAGATGTGAAGACTCTGAATGGACCTAACAGTAGTTGTATCATTACTGTTGTCTTAACTTGGTAATAACCCAGTGTGCCAGAATTACGAGCAGACATTCTGGACTGGAATGAATTTTCAACCAAAGGTCAGGGAGGAAAAAAATCAAGGAAAGGCATCCTCAGTCCCTTGCTCATAAATAACAAGATGCTATCCATGTCTTGCTGGACCATTGGAGTCATTTGGAATGTAGACGGTTGGGTTTTGGTTTTGTTTTGTTTTTTACCCATATTTGTCCTCAAAGTGAAAGAGAATCTGGAAAAGATACTAATCAGGCCCTGGTGTTGTGGGGAAGAGCACACACACACTGTATTTTTATGTGACAAAATTAGGGAATGACTAACTGAACTATCAAGATTTCTTTTTTATTTCTTTTTTATTTTTTTTTTAGCGTTTTTATTTTATTTTTGAGAGACATAGAGACAGAGCGTGAGCAAGGGAAGGGCAGAGAGGGGGAGACACAGAATCCGAAGCAGGCTCCAGGCTCTGAGCCGTCAGCACAGAGCCTGACGCGGGACCTGAACTCACAGACCGTGAGATCATGACCGGAGCTAAAGTCGGCCGCTTAACTGACTGAGCCACCCAGGCGCCCCTGAACTATCAAGATTTCTAAAGGAGAAACTGTACCCCACAGGGCATCCAAAAAAATCAGCCATAGGAAGCTGTTAAATGTTCTATCTGAAAACACAGCAGAGAGTCAGAAAACAACCTCAGAGATTAACTTTTTCAATTTTCCTAAGATGGACAGTGTGATGAGTCTACATATGAAAAGCGATCAATTTAAAGTTCATCTTCAGAAGGAGCACCTGCATGGCTCAGCCAGTTAAGTGTCTGACTCTTGATTTTTGCTCAGGTCATGATCTCACGGGTTCGTGAGCCTGAGCCCCATGTTGGGCTCTGTGCCGACAGTGTGGAGCCTGCTTGAGACTCTCTCTCTCCCCTTCTCTTTCTGCCGCTCACGTGCTCGTGCATGCACATGCTCTCTCACTCAAAATAAATAAACATTTTTAATAAATAAAATTCATCCTCCGTAAGCTTAGAGTTTACAATCACAGTAAATCACAGTTGGATTCATCAGGGGTTGACAAAATGACATGTCGGCCAAATTTGCCCCCTGACTAGTTTTGTACCAATTCTGAGATAAGAATGGCTTTTACCTCTGTAACACACTGGAAAAATTTGAGATAAGAGTATTATTTTTTAATGTGAAAATTAGGCGAAACTTAAATTTCAGTGCTCATAGATGCAGTCTTCTTAGAAGGACAGCCACACTCGCTTGTATGTTGACTGGTGTACATATTGGAGTGGCACATCTAAGTAGCTGTCATGGAGACCGCGTGGTTGGGAAGCTGAAAATATTTACTGTGTTCCTTTACTGAAAAAGTTTGCTGACCCTTGATCTTGGTGAAGGGTATACTGGAGTTCGTTATCCTGTTCTTGGAACGTTCATCAGACTTGAGGATTTTTTAAATAGAATGTTAAGGAAAAAACTGGCATCAGAATCACCCGAGGTGCTTGATGAAAGTGAAGAATCTCCAACCCTAATTCCGACTGGAGAACTGGCGTCTCTGGGGGTTGGAGCTGGGAACAATTTTATAACAAGCTCCCCAGGTATTTCTTATAAAGAAAAGTCTGAGAACTTTTCTGAGAACCCGGTAACAGGTAGTGAGCTCCTGTTACTTTTCCCCCTCCTTTCCTTCAGTAGAGAACACCTCTGAACAAAACTGAATGTTGTGTCTTCGCTAGAACTTTTTATGACTAATGCAAGGCAGATCTGATGCACACAGCACAGTAGGCAACTACTGGGGGGCCAAGGCTTAGAGCCTGTGATGAAATTCTCTCTCCATTGTTTGAAATTCTCATTGTTAGAATTATTCGTTTGGCTACAGTAATTCCTACGATGAAATGCCAGCCATCTTTGGGGTTTTTTTTTACAAGTTTCTTTTTTTTGTTAGTTTGAAGAGTTTCAAGGAAAATGTACATTTAGCCACAATCCGGCTGCACAGACTAACAAAAGCATAGTTTCTTTGCTTTTAGATTGGAACTGTATCCACCCTAGTTATTTCACATTTGTGGAAGCACTGGTTGTCAGGTGCAGATTTTTTTTTCTTTTTTTAAAGATAGGGGTGCCTGGGTGGCTCAGTCGGTTAAGCATCCAACTCTTGGTTTTGACTCAGGTCATGATCTCGTGGTTGTGGTTGTGGGATCAAGCCACCCATTAGGCTCAGTGCAGAGTGTAGAGTGTAGAGCCTGCTTGGGATTCTCCCTCTTTCTCTGTGCCCTTCCCCCATATGTTCTCGTTCTCTCTCTCTCAAAATAAACTTAAAAAAATAAAAGGGGCAGCTGGGTGGCTCAGTCAGTTGAGCATCTGACTCGTGATTTTGGCTCAGATCATGATCACAGTTTCATGAGTTGGGCTCACACGTTGGGCTCTGCATTGGCAGCACGGAGCCTGCTTGGGATTCTCTCTCCCTCGCTCTCTGCCCCTCTCTCACTTGCATGTGCTTGTGCTGAAAATAAGCTTTAAAAATCAAAAGAAAATAGAATGAATTACTTCATCCAAGCAATTTGCTTTGTAAGTGAAAGCCTTTTAATACATGAACTTTGTATGGAGGAGGTGAGAGACAGTCGGATAGACTTGTGGGATAATGAAATTGGTCATTGCTGAGAAACTGGGAGGGACACTGTGTGGGAGACTGGCAAGTTTCCTTCTTCCGCCTCCTCCCACCAACCCATACTGGTCTTAAACACCCAGTTCCTGAGACTGGAAGGCTTATAGATCAGATAGGTTTCTGATGTGGGAGAAGGTAGGATGTACACACATCTTGAGGCAAGGAGCATCGTCAGCTCCCAATATGGGAGGGAAGAAGAGAGTTCTGACAGGGGAGAGAAAGACCACCCAAACCTTGTTGCCTCCTTCAAAAATGTGCATGTGAACAATCTGAGGAAAATGGCTCTTTGTGAGTAGGTAGCAGATGTGAGACTGTGAAGTGCCTAATATACGTCACTGCTGTAGACGCAGAGGGTGTTCTGGTGACCATGCGAGGTTGGATGCCGGGCAGGGGTCTTTACTAGCAGTGTTACTTCAAGTGGGTTCCTGGTGCTGATCCTCATCTTTCTCACATATAAAATGGGACTACCAATACTTGGGTAAAATTACGAAGGGTAATCCCTTTGAGAGTAGCCATGGTTTCCAAACATGGTTAATCATCAACAATAACAATACCTGGGTGGTTTCTTTACTACAAAAAAAAAAAAAATTGGACTTCCAGACACCTGTGAATTCTTTTTGTTTTTAGTAATCTCTACACCATATGTGGGGCTTGAACTCACGATCCTGAGACCAAGAGTCACATGTACCACCAACTGAGCCAGCCAGGTGCCCCTGAAACACCTGCGAATTCTAATTTAGTAGTTTTTTTCCAGGACTAAGGATTAGGGAATCGTATCTGTTAAACTTTTGGGGCGTCTCAGTGGCTCAGTCAGTTACGCGTCTGACTCTTAGTTTCAGCTCAGGTCACAATCTCACGTTTCATGGGTTCAAGCCCCATGTCAGACTCAGAGCCTGCTTGGGATTCTCTCTCCCTCCCTCTCTCTGCCCCTCCCCTGTACATTCTCCTTCAGTCTCTCTCTCTCTCTCTCTCCCCCTTTCTCTCAAAATAAATAAACTTAAAAAGGCTTAAAAAAAAAACCTTTTGGAGATAATGCCAGATTTGGGAAGCCCTGAGAGGCCCTGGGGAAGCCCCTGGCCTAGTTCTAACCTACTTCCTGTACTCAGTTGTTTGTATCTAGAAAAAAGGACCTCGGGCCAGGCAGTACGTGTTCCGCAGCTTTGGGCGTTCTCATGAAGTTTGCATTTCTGCCCTTTGTTGCGCCAGTTCGGTAAGTCAGCACCCCAGCTGTGTGAAGGCTACGGCTACAAAATGTGGAGAGACAGCTATGAGCCAAAGACATGTAGCTGTGCCCTGTCCCGCAGCTGGTGTACGCAGCTTTCTGCTCCCCGTTCTCGTGAGCGAAAACTGCAGCTCAGCTGGTAGTTTGTCTCTTCCCACCTTTCGCCGTGAACTCACACGGAATAGGCACAGCTCATTTCTAATGAGCGCTCTATCCTTCAACCACCCCCATTTTTACTTTTGCTTCCTAGCCAGCAGGAAAAATGCTAACACACAGTGAAGTTCAGAGCTTAGGTTTCTCTGACAAGTTGAAGCTGAGTGAAGGACTTGAAAATGAGCGCTTTGGGCCCCAAACCTTCCCAGGTCTCTGCACCCCATTCCTTGTTACATCTCCTTCTCACTGCTCTGGGTCTGTTGCTGTGGTCAGGTCAGACTGGTCAAGACCACATTCCCAGACCTCTCCGTGCCCATCCCTGCTTACATATTGCATATTCAGCCCTCAGGGTCCTTCCTCCTTGCTAAACTAATTCAAAATCAGATCAGTCTTCATGTCTGAAACTAAATTTCTTAGGCAATATGCCATTTTAATATCAGCCCGCAAGCGCTTATAGCGTTAAAAGTGATGTGTTGCTGGAAGTTTTGTTTCTCTGATTTGGTTGGTTCTTAAAGCAAATTTGCCCTTCTGCGTACTTCACTTATAAACGGGGCTGGTGCCATCAAAGCCTAGAGAAAGTTACAGATCTGGAAAATCCACGAGGCAGGCAATCAGTCACTGGGTAATGGGGTCAAAACCATCTTTGGGATACCACTGTTTGTATTTGAATAGAATCCCGTCCGATCATCTCCAAGAAGGTTATGGATACCACTGTGATCTTCCTTCTGCTGAAGCAATGTTCTCAGAACACAGAGATTTGATGAGTAACCCCACCTGGCTCTGAAACATATAATCCATTTGGATTCCAGGCCCAGGGGGCTTGGCCACAAGAAAGCATATTTATCCCGACATTTTCCTGGAAGCTGTGCTCTGTGAACACTGGAAAATCCCCTTTGTTTACAGTGTCTTGCATTTCTGTAAATCGCCTTATTTCAATAGCTGAAAGGAAGAGATTGGGTAATTACAGCTTTCCTTTGGTGCAGCTTTCTATCGAAAACATGTGTCTACAAGGTTAAGTGAGGCTCCAAGTGGATAGATGATACATTAAAAAAAAAAAAAATTAGAGATCAGAAGGATTAGGGGTTTCCTGTACACTTTTATCTAGAGGGAAAAAGTCAGTTACAAATACAAAATTATTATTTTTGGGGTTGAAGTCTGGGTGATTTTATTGTATTGGCGATCTATATTTTCTGGCTTTTGTTTCCAGTTTCTTGAAATGGGATAATTTATTTATTTCAGTTATAAATTTTTAATGTGATGTTATCTAAAATAACTGGGTTCAGAAGCTACTGACAAGTATAATTATTGGATATTTTGGATAGTCAACTTTGAAATTATCAACTTAATACCTATATTGTTGTTAAATATTTGAAATAACAAGAGAGGCTCTTTTAGTATTATTTGGTTCTTTATTTGCTCACAGAAGACAAATGATTAAAATGAAGCATAAAGGTAACCAATGAAAGGCGTAAACAATAGTAAATAGAAATATAGATTAAGATAGCGAGGAATGACTACGCTCTTTTTTAAAAAAAAACTCTCATTAACTATTTCTGTACTTAAGTTAGGTGGAATCTAGCCACTGAGTTTCTGAGTTTGCTATTTAAATGAAAAAAAAAAATTTTTTAATGTTTTATTTACTTTTGAGAGAGAAATAGAGTGTGAGCAGGGGAGGTGCAGAGACAGAGAAAGAGGGAGATAGAATCCTAAGCAGGCTCCGATTTCTGAGCTGTCAGCAGAGAGGCTGACGTGGGGCTTTAGCTCATAAATTGCGAGATCATGACAGGAGCCAAAATCGGTAGCTTCACTGACTGAGCCACCTAGGTGCCCCTGACTTTGCTATTTTAAACAAATTGTGCTCTCTTCGTTCCTTTGTGTGTGTGTGTGTGTGTGTGTGTGTGTGTGTGTATTTCATATGCCTGAGAATTTAAGTTATACTGATATCATCACTACAATCCTGAATTTAAAGTCTTTATCACTTTGACCTTAACCTGAATTTAGTTTTCAGTGGTATCTTACTTGCATTTAATTAAAAGTCTTCGATATGATGGGGAGCCTGAGCGGCTCAGTCAGTTAAGTGTCCAACTCTTGGTTTCCTGTCAAGTTTGTGATCTCATGGCTTTGTGGCTTTGTGGGTTCGACCCCTGCATCAGGCTCTGCACTGTCAGTGCAGGTTCTTGGGACTCTCTCTCTCCCCGTCTCTCTGCCCCTCCCCCACTTGTGCTGTTTCTGTCTCTGTCAAAATCAATAAATGAACTTAAAAAAAAAAGTCTTCAATATAACAACCTAGAATTTAATTTAGTCCTCAGCATTATAACCTATATCATGTTATTCACAGATCCATCATTTTGGTGTATAAAAAAGTATGCATTACATTGTTAATTAACAAAGGGTTCTTCACATGTTTCATATAATCTAAATTTGTAAATACTGATTCTGTTTTGTGTATCCTTAATACACTGGACTGTCTAACTTTGTGGTCAGTGACATGAATTTTATATTAAGATTAAGCACGTTTCTTTGAAACCTGGATTTTTTTTTATATTTATATAATTGAGGATTTGGAAAGAGATCCTCCACATGGCAAAAACTCAAATTTTAAAAACAAAATAAAAAAAAAAAACAAAAAAAACAAAAAATTTGTTTTCTACCCTGTTACAGAAGCTTATCTTGGTCAGGATTATACAGAATATTTTACTGGTGTGTACAGTGTTTTAAAAAAAAGTACTCAGGACTCTTGTTAAGGGTGGTAGACTTTACTCAACGGGTTATTACAATGGAGTTTTGTACTAGGAGAGGATGGAGCTCAAGTCTTGGAATATAATAAGGACAAAGTGACGTTTGTAGACAAGGGGCAGGGTGGGCCTTGGTGGATGGGAAATTGCTAAGAGGAAACATTGCAAGTAGGGGGATTCTAGCTTTATAGGAGTTTTGCCAGGGTGATAAGATACCAAGGGTGGGGATGAGGAATTTGGTCAGATATCAAGAGTGGGGGATTTTCCCTAAACTGACACAGCAGGATTCTTGCTAACACTGGATTAACTAGGCCAAAAGGTCCAAAAACGCAAGGTCAGGGGCCTAGTTGGAGGAGCCTGCCTCATTTTAGTCAAGGAGAGCGTCTTTATCAGTGGTAGGTAAGTCTTGCTTTGTGGGTGAAGTTAAGCCTACTGTAATTACCAAGGGAAGTTAGCTATTTAGACATATATATCTACTTGGTATGAGTTTACAAGTTTAGAGAGAAAAACAGTTTAGCCTTTCTCTCTGATTAGACTTCTATGAGATTGCCTTGAAAGGGGCCGGAATGGTGAATGTTAGGGTTTCGGGTACCACGTGGGAAAACAACGGTTATGAAGGAGAGACATCATGTTCCATGTTGTGGAATATTATCTTCTGGGTTCTGCATTCTCGATTGTTTTCCAAAGCCCAGAATTATGCTTTTTACAGTGAGATTTATGGGCTATTTCCATCAGAACCATGAAGTTTACTGTTAAGACTGCAGATTCATGGGCTCCATTCTATATGGATTGAGTTGGAATCTTTTTTGTTGAAACCCCAAAATCTGTATTTAAATAAGCAGCCTAAACAGTAGAGTGAATCATAGCACCCAGAAGTGACTTGTAACGAAGATGGCATGACACTCAGTGGGTAAGGGATAAACAAGTCAATAAATAAAGTGAGAATAAATGGTTTTCCATGGAAAAAGGTATAGCTGGATCCTACCAAACACCATGAAGAATAAACTCCATATGAATTAAATATTTAAGTGTCAAAAGTAGAACTATAAAACTTTAAGAGAAAATACAGGAGAATATAATTTTGACATTGGAAGAGAGATGTAGATGTTAAATCTGTAAGAAACACAAATTGTAAAAAAAAAAACAAAAAGGAAAAGGAAAAAATTTACTAGATTACAATGTAATCATTTTGTATGACAAAAGGTAGCATAAGCAAAGCCAAGAGACGCACCATCCACTTGGATAAGATATTTGTAACGAGTGTAACCAAAAAAGAATTAATATCAAAAATCTATAAAGAACTTCTCTAATCATTAATGAAAATAAAAGCCAACCAAAGGAAAAATGGGCAAATGTCAATCATATCCAGCACAGAACAGGAAGCCTGAGAGGCAAATACATATATGTAAAAAAAATGCCTAACTATGTTTGTATTTAGGGATAGTGCAATTAAAAATTGAGATACCAAAGGATTCATGATATGTAGAGGAAATGAAAACTTTTGGATACACTGTTGGCTGGAAAGTGAGTATAAACACTTTAGAGATCAAATTGGTAGTATCTAATAGCTTACTATCTAAGCTATCCTCATTGTATATATTCCTATGAATCTTTTTCATGTGTGCAAGAAAAACGTGTGGAGACATTTATGGCTGTGTTTATATGAGTAAAAAAAATTGGAAAGAACATGGATATTCATCATTGAGGGATTGCATAAATACATTATAATATATTCACAGATTGGACACTATATTGCAGTTAAATAATGAATTATGTTTAAGCATCAGTATAAATATATCTAGAAAAGGTAACGCTGATAGTTTTGGGAGAGGAAGAATTTTCTCTTCCTTTTAAAGTCCTTCAAGCTGGACTAAGAATCAAATTGACATGAGACAGATTAATAGGAGAAAATCAAATTTAATCATGTATGTACTGGGAATCCATACAGACGTGGAAATTCCAAAGACAACGAGGGGACACGAAGCTTATATGAGCTAAGGAGAGGGGCTGAGAGGGGTCTAAGGATACAAATGGGAGAAAGGCCATTAACAAGAAGGCGAGAGGAGAGAGGAGATATTTGGAAAACAAAGGTTTCCCTGTTATGTAGATACGTTTCTTAGGTAAGGAGGAATCTCTGTTAATAGCTTCCTTCCTGGTGTAAGCAGGCAGTTGAGGGGGAGATAAACAACTTTTCTGCATTGTGCTGGGTTTGATTGCTTTTAACTCAAAATAACGTTCCTGCCAAAGTGGCCCATCTTGGGGTGGCCTGCCTTGGCCCCCACATAGACAAGGTACAAGTAAATACATAAGTAATGATAACATGATATTTGTGGATGCAAACATATTGTTGAAGCTGCATGATCCATTTTTCTTCTACTCTTGCTAACCTTGGAGATTCATTATATTTAGATATCAGAATCTATATATAGAAGAGGCTAAAAACTCTCTGAAAAATAATCTCATCCAGTTTTTTAAGATCTTTTTAAATGAACTTTTAATTTTAGAATAGTTTTAGATGGATAGAAAAATCGAGAAGATAGTACAGTACGGAGAGTTCTCATATATCCCCACACCTAGTTTTCTGTATTATTAATATTTTCCATTAGTTGGTGCATATGCTACAGTTAATGAGCTAATATTGATACATTAAGTAGAGTTTATGTTTTATTCTATGTTAGTTTTTAACTAATGTCCTTTATCTGTGCTAGAATCCCATCTAGGATACTATGGAAATTTATTTGTCATGTCTCCTTAGGCTCCTCTTAATTGTAACAGTTTCTCAGACTTTCCCCCTCCTTTTTTTTTAAAGTTTATTTATATTTTATTTTGAGAGAAAGAGAGAGAAAGCATGAGCATGCAGGTGGGGGAGGGAGGGAGAGGAAGAGGGAGAGAGAGAGAATCCCAAGCAGACTTTGCACTGTCAGCACAGAGCCAGATGTGGGGCTCAGACTCATGAACCATGAGATCATGACCTGAGCCAAAATCAAGAGTTGGATGCTTAACTGAATGAGCCACCCAGGTGCCCCTCTTTTTTTTTTTTTAAGTTTTATTATTTCTTTAAGGGATCTTTACACCCAATGTGGGGCTTGAACTCATGACCCCATGATCAAGAGTTCCATGCTTTCCTAACTGAGCCAACCAGATGCCCCCCAGAGGGCTGTGTCTTCTTGGGCTCCTGGATTCCTTGATTCTTGGAGATGACCACTGTGGATGGAGGGCAAGAGAAATCCTCTGAAGTGCTAGGTCACATGTCAGGTCCCCGATATCCAGTTGTGAGGGGGGGTGCTGTAAACAGCCATGGGGACTATACTTCAGGGTGAAGAAAAATGATTTTAGAGTGAGGCTATGGAGTACAAGAAGCAATGATGAATAAAGAAAGCAGTGAAACACAGAACATGGTTTTATTTTATTTTTTTTATTTTTATTTTTTTTTTAATTTTTTTTAACATTTATTTAGTTCTGAGAGACACAGAGACAGAGCATGAGCAGGGGAAGGGCAGAGAGAGGGAGATACAGAATGCGAAGCAGGCTCCAGGCTCTGAGCCGTCAGCACAGAGCCCGACGTGGGGCTCGAACTCACAGACTGTGAGATCATGACCTGAACCGAAGTTGGACGCTCAACCAACTGAGCCACCCAGGCGCCCCAGAACATGGTTTTAAAAAGTACTTTCCATAAAATAGCAAGCATAACAATATTTGTGTTTGGAAACAAGCTGGAAGTAAAACACTCCGTAACTTGGAAGTCATTGTTACTGAACTCGACTTGTCCGTGCACTTGATGTGCAGTAAGCCGATGTCTGAGACACTTGTTTTGAAGCAAAGAAAGCTTTATTATCAGAAGGGCAGCCCGAAGAGAAGGCAAGGGATCATTCTCAAAGCTGTCTTGCCCTGTTGACCCCAGGGGCAGCTTACTATATGCTCATGGAAGGAGGCAGTTACATGAGTGGAGAGTGAGGGGTTTCCTGAAACTTTTAAGGTGGGGAAGAACTTGAAATAACCTAGAGGGATGCATTCTTCTGGACAGTGAGGCACCATTCAAGAGCTGGTTCAATGTGGTGCATCGGATAATATCAAGACAAACGGTACCGTCCAGTCCCCAGTAGGTTTATACAATCAGTGGGTAAACAGGGAATAGGGGTGAAAAGGCAAAGCTAATGACTGTGTGTGAAGTTAAGAGGTGCATAAAACATATTTAAGTAGAGGGACAAACAGAATGTGGAGCTAAATTAATAATGCAACTCACACAACTATAGTTCTGCTTACGCTTTCAAAACAGGTCTGGGAAGCGAGTGTCCGGCCTCTTCATGAGGCAGAGGAAGTCTCTGTGTGCCAAGGTCCTTGCCTTTTTCAGCAGAGAAAAGAGATACTGATTAACATTGACTTTGTCAGCATATTATAAATGTAAGAATGTATGCTATAAACAAACTTCCAAAGGCATAACTTCCAAACTGGAAACTAAAAAGAAAGTCAAAAAAACGGATCTATTTAATGAAAGCAAAAAGAAGAAAAACAATTAAGAATGAATTGCAAAAAATGATATATAAAGATGGTAGAAATAAATCCAAGTACATCAATAATTACATTGGATACAAAAATCTCTGAATTTTTGGGTCAAAAAGTGAAATTTATAAGAGGGTAGATCTTAAAAGTTCTTGTCATAAGGAAGAAAAGGTGTAATTATGTATGGTGACATGTTACCTAGGCTTGTGGCCCTCATTTTGCAGTAGATACAAATATCGAATCATTATGTTGTACACCTGAAACTAATATAATACATGGCAATTACACCTCAATTAAGTAAAATATATAAGAATTATAAGCTGTTTATAAATATACTTCAAACAAAATGAGATGGAGTGATCAAAATGAAAGGAGAGAAAATGATAGAGTAACCAAGAAATTTGATATCACAATGTTAATATTGAATAACGCTAATACTAATAGAATTCTAATGGGATATTTAGCAAGAAAATGCATAGAGAAGGAAAAGGATAACATAATGATAGGAGGAGGTATTAAGAGACAAAGAAGGAGGGGTTGGCTCATTTGGAAGAAATACGATTCTTGCTCTTGGGTGTCATGAGTTTGAGCCCCATGTTGGGGGTAGAGTTTACTTAAAAAAAAGGGGGGGGGAGAGGGGTGCCTGGGTGGCTCAGTAAGTTAAGCCACCAACTCTTGATTTCAGCTCAGGTCACGATCTCACAGTCATGACATAGAGTCCCCCATCAGGCTCCACTCTGCATCAGAGTGCAGAACCTGCCTGGGGTTCCCTCCCTCTCCTCTCCTCTCCTCTTCTCTCTCTCTCTCTCTCTCTCTCTCTCTCTCTCTCTCTCTCCCCCCTCCCCCTCCCCCACTTGCACTCTCTGTCTCTCTTTCTCAAAATAAATAAATAAAATTTAAAAAAAAGAGAGAGAGAGAGAGACAAGAATATCTCTCTTAGAGACCGATAGGTCAAGGAGGCCAAATTAAGGAGTCGCCCTGATGAATCATGCGAGTAGGAAACAGACACTCTCTTCTTCTCCAATTCGGGATCCACAACTTGGTTTGCTCTACGGCGTAGGCCACATATTTCCCCTATATTTCTTAAGCACATATTTTCAGTTCTCCAAACCACCATGCGTTCTCTCATCTTTGGACTTCATACATGCTTTGTTCTCTAACCAGATCTCTCTCCTCCCCACTCCTGTTTTTGGCTAATGCCTGCTTTGATTTCTTTTCCCTCCCAGATCTCTGTTTAACTGTCATATCCTCTGGGAAACTGTCACTGTGCCAAGGGCTCCCTTAGCACCTCATACGTCTTCCACGGTGCCGTGTATAATTTTGTGTCACAATTGCCTGTGGCTTTTCTTTCTCCCCCATGACACAAGGGTTCAAGCACTGGGGCTGAGCTCTTTTCTCTTTTGCAAACAGTGATTTGCTTCGTGAGTGCATAAATCAGTGAAGACACGCGATTTGGAGGAATGAAATGTGATCACAGATGGAGGGCTTAATTTTACCTAAGGAGATGACTTCAAAGAGGAAGTGCCCCTTAAGAAAAATCTTGGAGAATGGATAAGGACAATGGTTGTTCCTGTTAAGGGAACAGCATGAACAAATGTCCTGAAGCTATAGAGAGCCTGGCTTGGTTGGGGATTTTGAGTCCTTAAATTTTGTGTTGCTAGAGCGTCTGTGGTAACAAAGGAGGGAGAAATGAGGCAGAAAGTCAAGAGTGGGGGTCACTGTATAGAGCCCGGAATGCCCACCTAAGGAGTGTTCACTTCCACCTGCGGGTAATATATGTCCACTGAAGATACTCAAATAGTACAATGATTGCGGTAGTCATTAGAACTATACACTGAATATTTCCAGTTCTTCCTACTTCGATTGTACTTCTCTGCTTCCTTGAAGTTAGGCCTGGCCCGGAACTTACTCTGACCAACACTAATGAGTGGACGTGGTACGTGCCACATCTAGGCAGAAACCCCAAGGGACACTATCTGGTTTGTCATCGAGCCTTTTCCTGCCTTAGCTCTTAGGGCAACATGAGCCTTTGTCCTCAGAGAAGAATGCCATAAAGAAGGTCCTCAGCTATTTTGTCATGGCCACAGATAAGACACAAACCATTGTTTCAAGACACGGAGACACAGTGGTGGTTACTGCAGCACAGCCTTACCTGTTCGGGCTATTACAGTTCTTTGTTTTGTTCTGTTTCAGATGTAACACTTGTCAGACTTGAAGCCAGGAGAAAAAATGAGGAGACTATTCCAGTGGGGCATTGGCAGGAGAGAAGGTGAAGAATAGTCTGTGAGCCTGAGGATAAGGACTGCGTTGATTGTACTCATTTATGGGTTTCTGGTGGCTGGCTCAGTTCCTGGGATGAATCGGAGAAGGGGGTGGAATTTTTGTTCTCATGCGTCCATAAGGACTGTGTAGTGTCTCCCAAAAGATCTGTCCAACTCTTAATCCTCAGTGCCTGTGAATGTGACCTTATTTGGAAATTGGGTCTTTGCAGTTGTAAATAAAGTTGAGGATCTTGGGATGAGATTATCCTATAAATAGGATGGGCTCTAAATACAATGGCAGGTGTCCTTTGTCCTTTTTATTTGAAGTTTATTTATTTTGAGGGAGAGAGAGAGAGCATGCAAGTGAGCAGGGGAGGGGCAGAGAGAGAGAGGTAGAGAGAGAATCCCAAGCAGGCTCCACACTCTCACCACAGAGCCTGATGTGGGACTTGAACTCACAATCCGCAAGTTCATGACCTGAGCAGAAACCAAGAGCTGGACACTTAACTGACTGAGCCACCCAGGCGCCCCATGACAAGTGTCCTTCTAAGGCGAAAGGCAAGAAGATTTGCCACAGAGGTACAGAGGAAAGACCATGCAAAGATGGGGACAGAGACTAGAGTCATGTGATCACAAGCCAAGGATTGCAGGCAGCCATGAGAAAATAGAGAAGTAAGAAATGGGTTCTCCCTCAGACCTGTAAGAAGGTACCAACACTAATGACAACTTGATTTCAGACTCCTGGCCTCTAGAACTGGAGGGCTCAGGTACGGAGAAATAGCAAATGCTTTAATTCTGTTTACAAAAGTATACTTTACAAAATTGCCTATAGTTTAGGGAAAAGAGAAAAGGCTTTCGTTAAATCTAGAAAAATGAAACATTAAAGAACCACAGTGTTTCCACTTGAATGACAGCGAGGTCCAGATCACGATCACATTATTAACTTGCTTCTTTACATCAGGGAGAAGATTTTCAACTAAGACAGAAATCAAAAAACTCCTGTGTTCTAGATTGAGAGCTGTTTGTGTTTAGACTGTTTTTCTTTCCCTCTGGGTACGTAGTCTCATTCAGTTTAGGGGAGAAGGCCTGAAAAAACTTTCCCACCAGGCTCTGAATATCAGCTTCAAATTGGGCCAATTTCTGCCAATAAAGCTGCTTAAAAAAAAAATCCTTCCGAATATCTTATTAGGTTTCAGCTGGGAAAAGCAATAAATATTCTTGGCAGTAGTGAACAATCCCATGGGTGCAAGAGGTGTCCCTGGGGAGGTGTCAAAGAGATCTTCCTCCCAAGATCTGTAGCTACTCCCAAAATAGCCAAAGACAGACAGGTCATAACCCTGAGAGCCAGCAAGAGCTGGTGGGACTTTAGCCACAAATGGAATGCAGGCCTGTCCGGCCATATTTCGGGGCTCCCAAACTAACAGAAACCTGGACACAAACCAAAATGAACAAGAAGGCAACAGCTGTCCCTGGGAGAGAAAGGCTCTACAGTGGGTACCCAAAGGCAAATTCATGAATCACAATTCAAAGATCTAATTTTTACAAATGTTTTTTGCCTGTTGATCTGAATTTGAAAAGGAAGGGACAACAGGAAATATTCTATTTCTCGGTCAACCATGAACCACAGACAGATCTGGGATAGCTGACTTTGGGAAGAAATTTTGCCCTTTGTCCGCTCCTGCCAGTTTTCCCAGGACCCTGTCTGCAGGTCTGGGGCAAGTGACTGTCCCAGAAGGTCCCATCCTGGTCACCAGAAACTGAGAGGAGGAAAAATAATTTCCCCTCCACCCTTTATGATGAGTGCTTGGTTGAGACCCCTTTTTTCCCTCTTAGGGCACCTCCTAAATGGACAAGCTTACCTAGGTTAAAGCTTCTCCACAGCGGCCAGTGTAGTTTCAGAGTTTCAGTAAGGTTAACCCACGTGTTTAGCCTTAAAAGGAAATTTTATTTACCTGGGGCCTCGCAAAGGACCCAGTCCAGTTTAAGTGAGATTCAGTCCAGGTTTTAAGTCAGACCCTGTCTTTTTTCTAAGTCTGACCCAGTCCAACCCCAAACTTGGTCCATTTTTCAAGTTGCACGCAGTCAGACCTAGGGACACCCAGGTCGAATTTGGTTTCGAAGTCAGTTAGTCCCACTGAGACCCCTACTGGTTTCCAAGTCAGACCCAGACCCGGTCCGGTTTTCAAGTCAGACCCAGACTCAGACAGGTTTCCATGTTGGGCCGTGCCGGTTTCCTAGTGAGACCCAGACCCGGATCCAGTCCGGTTTCCAAGTCAGATCCAGACCCGGACCGGCTTCCGTGTTGGACCGAGACCCGGTCCGGTTTCCAAGTGAGACCCAGACCCGGACTGGTTTCCAGGTTGGACCCAGGCTAGGCTGACACTGACCAGCTTCCAGAATCAGTCCCAGAAAAAAAAAAAAAAAAGAAACGAAAAGAAAAAGCTCAAGTAGTCTTCAGGACTGTAACAAAATCTGTGAAGCTAGCGTGGAAGAGGGCCCTTCCGAGCCGGCCAGACTGCAGCGGGCTGAAGGGCTTCCACAGGTACTACCCTGGGTTGCTCACTGCTCCTGGGACACGTGGTGGCGGTGGGGGTTTGGCGGGGGCTCAGCAGGGTCTCCTTCAGTTCCCTCTTCTGACAGCAGAACTGGTAAAAGATACACCGAGGCACATTTAAAATTTTTTTTTAATGTTTATTTATTTTTGAGAGAGAGAGAGAGACAGAGTATGAGCAGGGGAGGGGCAGAGAGAGAGGGAGACACAGAATCTGAAGCAGGTTCCAGGCTCTGAGCCGTCAGCACAGAGCCCTACTCGGGGCTCGACCTCATAAACTCTCAGATTATGACCCGAGTTGAAGTCGGTAGCCCAATCTACTGAGCCACCCAGAGGCCTCCACCAAGGCACATTTAAAATTTTAGGAGTTTATTTGAACAAAAGGTGATTCAGATCCAGCAGCACCAAACCACAAGCGGTTAGGTACGCTCTACCCGCAGGCCCGGGAGAGATTCTTCTAGAGAAAAGCGGAAGCAAAGAAAGGAGATTATTGATTGGCTACAACTTAAAACCTCGTTGGCTGTGATCGGTGTTTTGATTTTGTCACCTTGAGGCAGAGACAGATCTTCCTCCACGACGTTGGGGTTATATCTCCATAAGCTCATTGTTAGTTGAAAATATCTTAAGTTGAAGATATGGGGCACCTGTGTGACTTAGTCATTTAAGTGTCTGACTTTTGATTTCAGCTCAGGCCATGACCCCAGTTTGTGAGTTTCAGTCTGGGGTCCTGCTCTGCTGACCCTGCAGAGATCGCTTGGGATTCTCTCTCCACCCCTCCGTCTCTATCTACCCCTCCCCTCCTCAAGATAAATAAACTTAAAAAAAATGCATTTGGTATACCTAATGAACTCCATAGCCTAGTCTCGCCTACCTTGAACGTTCTCAGGACATATTAGCTTTTAGCTGGGTGTAATCATCTAACACAAAGCTGACTTTATAATAAAGTGTCGAATATCTTAAATAATATGTTGTATACAGCTTTGAAAATGAAAACCAAGATGGCTAAATGGGTATAGAAAAGTTGTAAGCCTATTGGGTATTTACCCTCATGGCTGTGGGGCTGGCTGGGACCGGTAGCTTGCTGTCCCTGCCCAGCTCCTGGAAAGGTATCATGCTGCATATCGCTAGCCCGAGAGGAAATCCAAATTAAAAACGCGAAGTACTATTTCCACTGAATATGTATCACTTTTGCACCATCCTAAACTTGAAAAGTCTTAACTTAAGCCGTGAGAAGTCAGGGGTAGTCTGTATAAGCCTGGAGTTTGGATTGCCTACATAAGCCGCCCTAGCCTTGGCGCCACATCGATCTAATGGCCTCCTTATTTATTTAATTTAACAGAAGCCAGGGTTCTAAATGCTGGTAAGGTGCTCTTCGTCGTCTGTTACACATTCCCAAGAACAAACTCTCTCCTCCCTCCTTTGTCTCTGTATGGTGTCTTCCAACAATCATACCTACCTCTGGTCATTTCATTTTGCTTGGCTTTGTTTTTGTCCAGTGGTTGGTTGGTTCTGCAGAAATAACAAATGCCTGATTTCCCTTCATTAGAGCTCTGGGGTGAGTTAAATCTACAGATGTTTATGCCCAGTGGCAATCCCCATTGGTGGGTGTAGGACCAGCACTTTTGTTTGGAAACAGGGCTATACTAAATAATGCCGGCAGAAGGGGAATTTCAGGAATTTGCTTTCATGTAGATCATTCATTTAAACACATTGAAGAATGGCCCCATGTTCTCTACCTTCTGTAAGCCCTTATGAGGCCCAAATTTTTTTGTGCAGTCTGAGATTTTTTTTTTTTTTTTTTTTTTTTTTTTTTGCTTTCATCTGATGTGGCTGAGCTGGGGGGAGTAGAAGACAGTTGTTCAAAGGGAAGCTCTTTGTTCATCCTGTCAAATCTGTTTCATAGGAAATTTTCCATAGGAATTCTAGGAAGAGAAACAAATGGCTTAGGCAGAGAGCAACATTTGCTCTATTAAACATTCCAGTGGCTCTGTCTGTGGCCAGCAGGGCAGCCAAGCCTAAGGAATTTCAAGGAACGCAGCACTTTTTAAAATTGGAGCCCTATGTCTGGCCACAATGCTAATTGTTTCACAGGAGCAACTTGGGATATAGTGCTGTGGGAGCTTCAGTGGTTTCTTTTGTCTGAAACAGGCTAACCCCTAGTGCTTATTCCAAAAGGTTACAGTTAGAAAGGATACTGGAACAGAGCTTGAGAAAGTAATCATGGGTACCAATATCCCCTCTCGTTATAAATCGCTTCCCTTTCCCTGCTTCTGTAGTTGTCAGATCCTGAATGCTTGAATCCTGGGGTTCTCTCTTGCTAGGGAAGGACATGGTGTAGACAGGGGCCAGCAGTTATCTGAATGCTGTAGTCTAAACAGCTGGCACAGGGAATAGGCTGGTGGTGATCTGAACAAAGCCCAAACATGCGTAGGGTTAGCTTGATTTACCAGAATCCACAAACCTGGACAAGAACCAGGCGGTGAAGACTTTGGAAAGTTTTGCAGGATAAAGACTAGCCAGACTTAAGCTTTTCCATCAGGATTTCTAAACAAAACATTGGGGAAAAGAAAAAACAACAACAGAGGATAGGATGCCCTCTCGCTTTCCTTCCTACTGGCCAGTTAGTGAGTTCGGTGAGGGGACCAGTGAGTTTGGAGAGATGTAATCAGTCTCTTTGAACAACCCAAGAATCTGTTCCACCCCGGAACACGAAACACTGCGGGCTTGGCTTTGTTTCCATTGCTTAAGGCAAAAGCTAATTGATTTTTCGTGATGTTTTTATTGTGGTTGAACATTTGGTTGAATAGAGGTTGGAGGTAATGTTTGGTAGACGCAGAAAGTATAAGTGACCTGGAAATGCTGCACTAGAAGTGCGGTCACGCACCTTCCATCTCGAGCTGCCTTCCCCAGCACGGCCCCCAAAGGAAGTTTGCGCCTTGGTGTGCTTTTCTGGGCAATAGTGGTACTAAAAATACCAGTTTTAAAACAAGTCAAGTGAAAAACGGCATGCAAATGTCAACTGTGAAGGGCTCGCAACTTTGCATGTGTCTGTGCCCTAAATACCATGGTCTCCCACGCAACACATAGATTCATCTGTGTGGAGCCAGAACACACATAGTAGGCTCTCAATTAGTATTTGTTGAATGAAAGAAGTTTTCTGTGGCAAAGCATCACTGGTATCCTCTGTAGCAGGAACTGGCCGACTACACTCTCAGGGCTCTTTTCCTAAATAAAGTTTTATTGGAACACAGCTACATCCGGTGTTGACTCTGGCTGCTGTTTTGCTACCACAGCAGAGGTTAGTAGTTGTGACAGAGGCCTCCTGGCCTGTAAAACCCCAAATACTATCTGGCCTTTTATAAAGTTTGTTATCACCTGCTCTATCTGCAGACTTCTCTCCTTTCCCATAAACGATGGATCCATGAATATTTCTAGAACCATATTTCTTGAAGTCTGTTCCAGGGAGCACTCATTCTATGAGCTGCTTCCTCTGGTTTAGGAAGTTCAGAAACTAGAAATGTATAATGTACATTATGAAGTTTGGCAGGTAAAAAAACTGTATAATTTTGATTCAGTATTTTCAAATTTATTTGACCTTATAAAAAGAATTATTATTCTTTTTACCATTTAATGTTTTATAGAAGGAAGCTGCCCCAGACACAACTTAGGAAATATTGAGAACAGAATTCATTTTGTATGCTCACTGCAGTAAATTGGAAGCGACCGTGCGGGGCATTGCATTGAGAGGGGTCCTGATGTACTGCCAACGCAGTGTGGGAGGAGTACAGCCACTGGTGACCAAGATGGGCCGCGGTGTGTGTGCCAGTGTTTGCCAGCCCTTACTCAGTGTTTCAACCTTACTCAAGCTACATTATGGTGATGGTCTGTATGGTTTTTGTATCTATCCCTGCAGCACCTGAGATGTGGCTTCAAAGGTGCTTTTCTTTTTTGTTTTGATAAAAAAAATTTTTTTTAAGTGTATTCATTTTGAGAGAGACAGCGAGAATGAATGAGGGAGGGGCAGAGAGAGAGGGAGAGAAAGATTCCTAGGCAGGCTGTGCTCTTGTCGGATTGGAGCCCGATGCGAGGCTTGAACTCATGAAATGTGAGATCATGACCCAAGCAGAAACTGATAGACACTTAACTTATTGAGCCACCCAGACGTCCCATTAACTTAAAAAAACTTTTTTTAAATCTTTATTTATTTTTGAGAGAAAGAGAGAGACAGAGTGAGCAGGGGAGGAACAGAGAGAGAGGGAGACACAGAATCCGAAGCAGGCTCCAGGCTCTGAGCCGTCAGCACAGCTCCTGATGCAGGACGTGGCCTCAGGAGCCATGAGATCATGACCTGAGCTGAAGTTGGACCCTCAACTGACTGAGACACCCAGGTGCCCTTCAAAGTTGCTTTTCATGTATGGCTTATGATCTTGTTATGAAGAAATTTCACAAAGAGTTACAGGGAGAGTACCTGTCTTATCTTCAAGAGACCTGCTTGGAAGTTGCAATTTAATTCTTTATACAGATGCAAACTTGATTATCATACATCTTTCTGCTTCTGACATTCTCATTACACTTATGTTACGCTGTTGTAATTGTTCCAAGTCCTTAAATATTCTTTTTTTTTTTCAATCTTTGTTCTATTTGCTTTTGATTTTGAAGTTCCTTCTGACATATGCTCAAACCTAGAGGTTCTTTCCTCAGCCATGTCCAATCTGCCAATAAGCTCCCCGAAGGCATTTTTCATTTCTGTTACAGTGGTTTCGATCTTATTTATTCTTTTTTAGAATTTCCATCTCTCCGACTACCTATGTATTCTTGCATGTTCTCAATTGTTTTCCATTAGAGCCCTGGGTGTATTCATCAGTTGTTTTAAATTCCTGGTCTTGGGGCGCCTGGGTGGCTCAGTTGGTTGAGCGGCCAACTTCGGCTCAGGTCATGATCTCACGGTCTGTGAGTTCGAGCCCCACGTCGGGCTCTGTGCTGACGGCTCAGAGCCTGGAACCCACTTGAGATTCTGTGTCTCCCTCTCTCTCCTCCCTTCCCTGCTCACACTCTGTCTTTGTCTCTCAAAAATAAATAAATGTTAAAAAAAAAAATTCCTGGTCTTGTAAGACCTATTACGGACCTAATAATAGTTCTCCTTCCTGGCTTATCTGACTCTGGTTCTGATGCTTGTTCTTCAAACTGTTTTTTACTTTAGGATGCCTTGTGCTTTCTTGTTAAAAGCCAGTCATGATGTACTGGGTAGAAAAACAGCTAGTAAATAGACCTTTGGTAATGCGGTGGTAAGGTGTGGGGGTCGGGAAGTGTTCAGTAGTCTTCCAGTTAAGTCTTTCAGTGAGCCTGCGCCCCTGCGCTGTCAACTTCACGTGTTTCTGCGGCCCCACCCCTCCCACGTGGGTGGGGTAGGATGGCCAGAGTGGGCTGCAGTTAGATGGTTCTCTTCCCAGGAGTTGGTCAGGCTTCCTTGAGAGCAGGCCTTGTTGAGAACAGGATTCTCTAAACTATTTCAGGATGGATCCTTTTCCCCTGCTGGAAGCATGAAAGGACTTTTCTCTGAGATTCACTGTCTGCTTGCCTGCGCTGAGCCTCCAGCGGTTTGTCGGGTACAGTTGAGGTTTTCCTACCCTGGTCTCGGTTCTGATGGAGGTGTCTGCTCTAGTAAGTTGTGAGTCTCTGTATGCACCCGTCTGTCTCTCCAGTTTTGGGGGCAGGGTTTTGTCCTGCGACTTCACTTCTCTAATGAACTCGAAGAAAAGTTGTTGATCTTCAGTGTGTTCTGCTTTTAACTTGTCAGGATGGAATGAACGACAGCTTCCAAACTCTTTACATGCCAGACTGGAAACTGGGAGTCTACATTGTTCTGCGTCCCTTCCTGGATCCTAACAACACAGCAAAGCAGGCTCCTTGTCAGACCTGGAGAATCAAGCAGGCATTATAAGTTTATTTTTTGAAATTCCATCTTTTCTCCAAACATAGAGCAGTATAAAAAGAGCAAATTAAAGTAATAGATACATTAATAAAAAAGAATAACATTTTCCCATACCAGAAACACAACAAAAAGACAAAGCTATAGTTGGGGTTAGTGTCGAGCCTTGCTGGGCTGTATGTCTGAAAGCAGAAGGAGCTTCCTTTTTTTTTTTTTAAATATTTATTTATTTTTGAGACAGACAGCCCACGAGCTGGGGAGGGGCAGAGAGAGAAGGAGACACAGAATCTGAAGCAGGCTCCAGGCTCTGACCTGTCAGTGAGATCGTTACCTGAGCCAAAGTCAAACGTCAACCGACTGAGCACCCCCAGACAGGAGCTTCTTGAAACAAGAGTCTTGAGTGATGCTCCCCTAGTTTCGAAAGGAGACTTGAAAGACCCTTAGCGCTCCCACTTCTATGAAACTTTGTATCCAGCAAAGAAAGAGGTTGTGCAAATTCACCACCACAAAATGAAGCAAGCTCCAGGCAGCGTGAGGTCTTCAATGTCTGCAATACCATCAAGGGCACGGAGGGCGAGGGGCGGTTGTAGGTCCACCACTAGAAGTGAGAGGCTGCGCTCAACCTATGACTTATATGGTTTGGTGTATAAGTGCCTCAATTCCTCTTTCTATAGAGGGGGCTAAATACGATGTGTTTTTTATACACCTTTTTTCAAAGTTTTCTCTCTGAGATAAACTCCAATTGCCCACTGTGGCAGCTAGCTTAATAAATGTACCTTTTCTTTTTGGCCATCTTTCCTTCTCAATATCATTTCTCCACTTCCCTCCCAATGTTTCTTGTACCTCCAACCACCCCTGAATAAACTACTTGCACTGCTCCCCCCCAAAAAAAATGTGAGAGGCTGTCTGGAAGGGAAGAAAAGAAAAAGAGATTTCACCAGAGAGAACTCGAAGTGCAAATTCTAGAACATATGAAGAAATCTAGCCTGTGACTACCAACAGTTGGAGACAAGTTCACTTTAGGTACAATTAAAATAATAGAGAAATATGAAAAAAATTTAAATTTTTTTTTTATTTTTTTTGAGAGAGTGTGCATGAGTGGGGGGAGGCACAGAGAGAGAGGGAGACAATCCCAAGCAGGCTCCATGCTCAGTGCAGAGCCTGATGTGAGGCTCAATGAGCCGAAATCAAGAGTCAGACGCTTAATCAACTGATCCCCCCAGGGACCCCAAAAGGACTATAAATACTTGTTTTTAGAATCCTCAGAGTGGTAAATGAAATAAAAACTTCTATAAAAAAAAAGCAAGGATTAATCAGACAAAAATAAGCAGAAATGAAATTAAAAAGTATATATGAAATAGGACCACTTAGATATCTTGTACATGAAAGATGAGACTGAAATGAAACAACATATTGCATCAACTGTAGGCTGACACATCTGAGGAAAAATACTGTGGTCTCAATAGTTGTATTAGAAATTCTCCAAGAATGCAGCACAGAGAGAAAAGGGGAAAAATAAAGAAGTAGAGGAAAGACATGAAGATACACCGAGAAGCTTATATCCAACAGGAAATCCAGAGGAAAGGAAGGAGGGTGAAAAACAATATTCAGAGAGAGAGTGGTGGAAGACTTTTCAGAGTTAAAATCACAAACCCTCACATTTAAATGAACACAAAGAATAATGAAGAGGTTAAGGAGAAATAGATGCACATGTAGACACGAAACAGTAATATTGTGGAACTCTAAGCACAGGAAAAAAAGTCCTAAAAGCCTTAAGAAAGACAGAATTCCTGTTAATAAATAGTTATTAGATGAACAACAGACTTCTTACATGCAACTGATGCCAAATTATAATGAAGTAATATTTTCAAGGTGATGATAAGAAGTGTAAAATTTGAATTCTACATCCAAATAAAGTATGACTCGAAAAAGAAGGACCATACAGTTTCAAAATATGTTAGGAAAATTTTATTTTAAGATTCTCAGTGAAAGAGCTATTAACAGGTATGTAAGAATTGGGATGCAAACCACCCCCCCCGCCATACACTCAAACCTCTTATATAAGAATACCAAGGAAGAGGGAAAAGCAGAAATGGGGATTGAGGTCTTTCCAGTGGGTACGAAAAAAAAGACTTTGGTTGCTTAGGAGATGGGTAGAGACGTTAAGTAATTCTAGGCCAGTGTTTCTCAACCTTTGGCATGCATCAGAATCACTTGGGGGGCACCTGGGTGGCTCCGTCGGTTAAGCTTCTGACTTCGGCTCAGGTCATGATCACCATTTGGGAGTTCAGGCCCCACGTTGGGCTCTGTGCTGAGGGCTCTGTGCTGACAGCTCAGAGCCTGGAGTCTGCTTTGATTCTGTGTCTCCCTCTCTCTCTGCCTCCCCCCCACTCACACTCTGTGTCTCTCTCTCTCTCTCAAAAATAAAAGATTAAAAAAAAAAAAAGAATCACTTGGAACACACCAGGTGTGGGCCCCACCTGGAGTTTCTGATTCATTAAATCTGTGGTGGAAGCTGAGAATTTCCATTTCTAACAATTACCAGCTGATGCTGATGCTACTGGTCTGGGGTCCACACTTTGGGAACCACTTCTCCAGACTTCATTAGAAAAATATTGTAGCTACCTCTGTAAGTCAAAAAATTAAGTGGTATCCTGAAAAGAGTAGAAACTATGTATTGCTTTAAAGCCACAAAGGAGAAAAAAAAGCATGTCCATAAAAAATGTTACAAGTATAGCAGAAGGCAAGAAAGGAAAAAACATAACGAGGAGGAAAAGAAGAATAGTAAACACAGATTAAGCTGATAAAATGAAATCTATAGACCAAAAGACCATTTTTGCAACACATAAAACTGAGAAAGAATTTGTATCTAGGATATATTAAGAACCCTTGCAAACTTTGAAAGAAAAAACAAAAGCTTGAGAAAATTTGCAAACGATATGATCAGGCAATTCACAAAAAAGGAAACCAGTGTGGACAGTAAGCACAGAAAAGTGTTTTGTCTCATTAGCAACTAGAGAAATACAATTTTTTTTTAAATTTTTTTAACATTTATTTATTTTTGAGAGACATAGAGACAGAGTGTGAGCAGGGGAAGGGCAGAGGCAGAGGGAGACACAGAATCTGAAGCAGGCTCCAGGCTCTGAGCTGTCAGCACAGAGCCTGACGCGGGGCTCGAACTCACAGACAGTGAGATCATGACCTGAGCCGAAGTCGGCCGCTTAACCAACTGAGCCACCCAGGTGCCCCAGAAATACAAATTTAAAACATGGTTCATACCTAAGAGATCAGTGAAAACTTACAAGTCTGATAATTCTAAGTGCAATGGGGATACGGAGAAACAAGACAGAAGTGTCACACTCAGGTGGTGAGAGGGTGCATGGGCACAACTCCTTTGTGGACAATTTGATAATATCTAGTAAGGATATGGTCCTCATATTATATCCAGCTAAAGATGCATATTCTCTGGGACCCAGTGGTTCTGCTTCCGAGGGACCTATCAAAACCCTTGCACATGTGCGTGCACATGGGCATGAACGTTCTTGTAGCATTGCCTGTGATAATGAAAAACTGGAAATACCCTAATTCTTTCACTAACAAGTGGATGAAAATGTAAGCTCTTCAGAAAATAAAATACTGCAAAGAATTAAAAAGAGTTGGTACTATGTGGAGATAAATTCTACCTATAGATTCTTTAACATTCTTTACAACACTATTGACTCCAAATACTTGCAAGCAGCCTCAGCTAAAATTATCATCAAAATTCTACGTGTTTCAATGATGGGAAACTTCAATGAAGTCATTGGCATAAGGGCTTTTGAGAACGAGAACCCAAAACACTGGGTTAGCCACTATTCTTTGTTTAGATTAGATAGATAATGAAGGTTGGAAAATATTTATGTTCCAGTAACCACAATTTTTAAATTAATCTATGCTTCTTTTGTATTTTGTTATCATAAAATTATCTCTAAGTCTCTTTACTAAACAGAGCAGAGAACTTTGTATAATTTGCAGAAGTTTGTTTAATAGTTATTGTCCAAAGACTGTTGACTTATGATCTTGAAACAATGTCTGTTTATTTTACATTTGTTAAAGAATTTTTAATAGAGAATTATATTTTTCACTTAAAGAAATAAACTTATTATGTCCTTGTTTCGATGAATACAACCAGTATATTAGAAAAAGTTCATTAAAATGAAGAAAGCATAATTAAAAACCTTGCTCTCTGGAAAGGATTTTTTCAAGTAAAATTAGTGTTTCTAACATTCACTTAAAACTATTAATAGTAAATCTAATTTTCCAGTTGTATGTATTAATATGGTAAATCTCAAAAACAAAGAGTGAAAAATGCAGATTATTGAATATGTACATTGAGGCGACACTTATTTAAACAGCTTAAACATTCAAAACAATACTATGTTTATTCTGTATAATATTTTACCGGAAACCGTAGGGTCAAGTAAATATCACTATTGCTTATAGATAATATACCTTGGTGATAAATTATGAAAATGTGAAGGTAGTAAAAGAATCTGGTGATTTCTTGGAAGGGAGGAAGGGAGAGGTGCTAAGAGGTTTCAGTGATACCTATTTTTCTATTTTTTTTTCTGGGTTTATTGAGATACAGTTGACATATAACCTCATGTAAGTTTCAGGAGTACAGCTGTTGACTTGATACCCTTCTATATGGCAATATGATTACCACCTTAGCACAAGCCAACACCTTCATCTGGTCACATAATTACCATTTTGCGTGTTTGTGGTAAGAACATTTCAGTTCTGCTCTTTAGCAACTTTCAAGTATGTGATACAGGATGATTACCTATAATCACCATGCTGTACGTTAGACCCCAGAATCTGTTAACCTTATAATTGAAAGTTTGTGCCCTTTGACCAATATCTCCCCATTTCCCCTAGCCCCTGGCAACTGCCACTGTCGTGTCTTAAGGCAAATGATGAAAATATGGCAGAAATAACTTGTGTTGAATGTAGGTGGTGAGAACTTAGATATTTGGATGCTTGGATTTTAAAAGGAAAACCCACCGTGTATTCTTATCTAGATTACAGAACATGAATAAAAATAGGTCAGAAAATGTGTTCTTTCCCTCATAAACATAATTCTTATAAACCAGTAACACACAGCAGGGTGTTTTTTCATCGTTCTACCCCAAATCGTGTTTCTTATTCTTATAGATGCTCTGCAAACACACAAACTCCCGCAACGGGAGCCCTGTAGAGGCGGTCGAGGGCTGTCGGCAGCATCGAGCCCGCAGCGCCTTTCATATTACTCCGTTAACGTTCCTGTGTGTTTCTAGTTAGAAGCTTCTTTTGTTTATCCACAGCTGTACACACCTTCGCTCGTCTCCTAATGCTCCCTAGCAGTGCCCCACACTCAGCAGTGACGCCTTCCAGCATTTTCAGGAAGATAAAAGTCAGTAGGCATTCCTTCAGCTCCATGAGCTGCTCGTCCTCATCTTCCCGAACCACAGATCTGAGTCCAAAGCCTTTTTTTCCCTCCCTTCTCCTCAAGTTTCTGTGAGAACCATGGTCTTCCTTCTACATCTATTTGCCAACCTGTGTTCTGGATCTCCTCTCGTTTTACTTTCTCAGAATATCACTTCATCCATGGTGCCTCTGACTCCGGTCATTCTCTCTTACGTGTTTTTATTTCCCTTTGGTCTATAATTATGCTTAACTGTCTTCCGACTTAAAAAAAATTCCCCTTGATTTTTCATCATCTTTCCATTTCCACTATTCCTATTTATTCCTTCTTTAACAACGTTAATTTTTGAAAATGTTGTTGCTAAATGAAGAGCCATTAGGGTGAAAATCCTTTCCTGGCCAGCTGTTACGTGCTGTAACATAACCCTTCACCGTCAGCTTCCTTGAAGAAGAAAGCTGCTTGTGCTTTCTCCACTGTCGCCATCCACTTCCGTGGTTGTGTGGTTTCTGCCTCTCTCAGTTCACTAAGTTCTCTTACCAGGAACGTTGTCGACTCAGTCTGTTTATAAGTACAATGTTTTGACTTGGCTTCTTGGAAGTAGTTCATAAAGTTAATTATATCCTCCTATTGAATGCCTTTCCTCCCTTAATTTCAGCTTCGTCAAATGAACATTTACTGACAGGGCAGGTATGATGTGCCAGAAGCCATCCTAGGTTCCAAAGGTACGGAGATGAGTAAGACATGGACTTGCCTTGAGAGCTTTAGAGGCTGGAGACTAGGGGTGTGGGGGAGACAGGCAAACGCTGCTCGTAGAATGTCATGGATGCTGGGCCGTCACTCTGCTTATGAGCAAAAAGCAAAAGCAGTTAGCAGGGTGTGGTAGGGAGAGACCAGGAGAAGGCTTTTCTGGAGAATATGGTACCTGAGCTGAGTCTTGAAACTTGATGATTAATATGGTTTCCAACTCTTAAATCCTTTCTATCCCTTTGGCTTTTTCTTTCCACGTCTCTTCTCTTTTGATATTTGTGTTCCCCAGCCTTTCCTCCTTGACCCTCCATTCTCTACTCGTTATACTCATTCTTTTTTTTTTTTTAATTTTTTTTAACGTTTATTTATTTTTGAGACATAGAGACAGAGTGTGAGCAGGAGGAGGGCAGAGACAGAGGGAGACACAGAATCCGAAGCAGGCTCCAGGCTCTGAGCTGGCAGCACAGAGCCCGACGCGGGTCTCCAACTCACAGACTGCGAGATCATGACCTGAGCCGAAGTCAGCCACTTAACCGACTGAGCCACCAGGCGCCCCTTGTTATACTCATTCTTGATGAGTGTCTGTGATCTTCATCCTCACTTATCTCCTGCCTAGATCTGTCTCTTCACTCCAAACTAGGTTTATCTCACCATGTCCGCACCCTGGCTTTGTTGAGATATCATTGATTTATAGCACCGTGTAAATGTATTAAAAATTTTTTAATGTTTATTTATTTTTCATTTTTAAAATGTTTATTTATTTTTGAGAGAGAGAGAGTATGAGCAGGGGAGGGTCAGAGAGAGAGGGAGACACAGAATCCAAAGCAGTTTCCAGGCTCTGAGTTGTCAATAAGAGCCCGACTTGGGGCTCGAACTCACAAACCAGAAGATCATGACCTGAGCTGAAGTTGGACACTTAACCGACTGGGCCACCCAGGTGCCTCTAATGTTTAGAGAGAGAGAGAGAGAGACAGAAAATGAGTGGGGCAGGCTCATGTAATTTAAGAAACAGCAGCATGATTTATACACATATGTATTGTAACATGTTTACTGTACCACTCTGTCTATCTGGTCTGGATATTTTATGAGCAGTTCAATCTAAGATATGTAAAATGGATAAATATTTAACCCCTTAAATCCACCTTCCTCCTGTGCTTCCTGTCAGTGAATGCCACAGTAGTCTGTGGGTCTGGATGCCTAGGCCAGGCATTTAAGCATCAGCTTTGATCCTTTTGTTTCCTGTACCTACCAAGTCTGTTTGGCGAGCAGGAGTTCTTAATTTCGTCACTTCCTAGCTCTTTCAGCCCTCTGCTTCTCCAAACTCCACAGCTCCTGCCTGGGCTTAGACTCTCCTCATTTTCTGCCTGTTCTTCTCACCTGCTGAGTGGTGTCTCCACCTTCAAGCTTTCTCCCTTTTAAGTCTTTTTTCCATATTGCTACCACAGCGACCTCTCAAAGCGCAGAGCTGGTCTCTTCATCCCCTTGGTGAAGGTCCTTCGATGACCCCCTCCTGACCTCAGGATGCAGTATAAGCTGGTTGAACGAAGCCTCACCTCTGGCACCCCCTTTCCCTGTTCCTGACTTCTAGCAAATCAGACTGCACGTGGTCCTCCAAGCACACCGGTCTCTCTCGTGTTTTCGTAATTATGCATCAGCTGTTCCCTCTGCCTCAGACTTCCTTGTCCCCTTTCTTAACTGACTATACCTCAGTTGTCACTTCCAAACTACAAAAATACTGCCCCATCTCCTCCTTTCCCAGTTTAGCTTACTCTTACCCGCAGGGTCTGTAGCATCACAAGGATTTTTGTATCAAGCATTTCTCACACCATACGTTTAGTACCAGCTTACCTGTCCGTATCTTCTACTTACTGTCTGGGATCCTTGAAGCCGGGGACTGTGGTTTTGTTCTCTGGGAGCTCAGTTCCTAGAGTGGTGCCTGGCACGTAGGCCTAAGACATGGATGCAGCAGATGTGGGTGAAGGGATGATGGATCCAGCCTCCCCTAAAACTTTCCCCACGGCCCTCACCCTGGCACTGGTTCCTTCTCCATCTGCATTATAAAAATAAAGAAAAAAAGGGAAGCAATAGAAGTAGGATAAAAAGATTTTTCAAAAAATGTTGAACAAATGAATCTTGAATGAGGTTTTTATTTTTACGACAGTCCAAACTGACATCTACAGCAAAACCACACAAAACAATTCCTGTCAGGGAAAATGGCATGAAGGATCCTAAAAGATTTTTTGGATAAATTAAAAAATAGCAACACAGTGAAACAAGTCCTGAGTAGTAAGTTTGAGGTTTATTTAAAGGCACGTGTTTTAAGAAAGTCATAGGTAAAGCTTCTCAGAGACTGGAAAGATAGTCTTAACAATAAGCAGATGTACTTAATAATATTTGAGCTAACATTTATGAGCCTATCCTTTTAAACATTGTTTTAATGTTTATTTATTTTTGAGAGAGAGAGACAGAATGCAAGTAGGGAAGGGGCAGAGGCAGAGGGACACAGAATCCGAAGCAGGCTCCAGGCTCCAAGCTGTCAGCACAGAGCCTGACATGGGGCTCGAACTTCTGAACCATGAGTTCATGACCTGAACCGAAGTCAGATGCTAAACTGACCGAGCCACCCAGGTGCCCCCCCCTTTAAAAAAATTTTTTTTAATGTTTATTTAATTTTTGAGAGAGAGAGAGTGTGAGGAGGGGAGTATGAGCCTGTCCTTTGTGTGAGCCACTATACTAAGTGTGTTACATACATGATCTGAGTTTGCGTTTATATAACACTGTGAAGCGTGTATAATTATTATGCCCAGGTTACTGATGAGAAAACTGAGGCCTTTGTATAGGCCTGGTCAGCTGGATCCAGACTTAGTGCTTTCTGCCTTCCCGTAAGGTTTTTCCTCAGCAGGCAGAGCTCAGCTATTCAGGGAACATACAGGCAGGGCTTTGTCTAACATGGGGCCACATCAGCACAGGCATACTTCTACCCTGTCCTCTTGACTGCTTTTTGCTGATTTCCTTATTTAGGAGTCTTTGAGGAGAGGGATTTACAGGGTTACTATAATAATGGGCCAAAGGCTATGGAGAACGTGAACATTCTTACTTAATCCTGCCTGCTGTGGAAAACTTCCTTCTGAGGTCTCCAGGCCAGAGTGCTAAGAATGAGCTTCCTCTTCCAAACGAGGAGGCCGCAGGGCCAAGAGCCAGAATCCCTGGTCAGAAGTCCCCATGAGGTTAGGACTAGAGCAGGGGGCTGAGTTGTCACTCCTGCGCATTCAGGCGGCTCAAACTGGGAGAAATAGGACCTGAGAGAAGGCAACGCACCTTCACAACCAAGTTACCTAGTGACCGCGGACACAAGCCTGTCTCAGTTATTTCGAGGCACCTCAAAATCTCTGTTTCAGGGTTCTGCTCACAACAGACCCTCCGCTGTATGCATTTTTGATGAATTAGGAAGATTTTAGACTAGTCATGGTCTGATTTAATCTTCACATATTTCCTTCTGCTAGATGCCGTTGATCTTCTTATAAAAATGAAAATCTAGAGACTAAGAGGGAAACTCACTTGTTCAAAGCCATTCTGAAAATGAGGGCTGAAGCTCGGGTCCTAGGGCAGCAGCTGTCGTGGGCACAGGCTGACAGGCTTGCCTTCTGCTATCTTATCTTGGCTCACAGAGCCCACTGGTAAACATTCGGGACTTTTCAAGCTGGTTCTTAGATGGTTAGTAGCTTGAAATCACACAGCGTGAGCATCCCACAGAGTGTTGTGAACCCTACAAATCAGGGCTCCCCTCTACATGCTGCGAGCCAGCTGACAGAACTGGTTTAGTGTGTCTCAGCTGTGACTGCTCCCATGACTCTCCCAATAACAACTGTGGGGCTGTTAAATTTTACATCACAACCCACCTAACATCAGCCTCGCTTAAAGCTCCAATGCAGCGAAGCAAAGAGCCTGCCTGTAATGCACTCTTTTGTAGGACTGGATTCCTATCAGTAATTGATCCACGGAGTAACAGGTAAAATTTGTGAGAGAATTCTAAACAGCTGTTATTTCCTGCATTTTATTTCTGTTGAAATACTCTGAAACTTTCCTGTCTATCTGTGTTAGGTGGTCTTGTTGGTTGCTTTATTTATTTTCTCCCTCCACTAGAATGGGAGCTCTCTGAGGGTAGATACTTCATTTCTGGTGCTTCTCTGTTACACAGTGGTGTGAAGAGGATCAGAACAATCTCTGTTCCTCAAACAGCAAAAACTAGCATGAGCTCACCAGCAGCAATCACACAGGAAAATGGTTACAATCTCACTCTCTAACCATGAGAAGCTGGTAGCCAGAAAATCAGAAGATTCTACAATGGCTGTGCACAGCACAGCTTCTCGCCCACTCCCACCCTCCGGAAGAAACAGACAAAGGAAGCGAGTAGGTAGCATAGGAAAAAGTCTGGGCACCCTTGTCCTCTGGGAGTAGTTTTAGGGGGGACAGCGCGCACAGTTAGGTGAAGTGAACTCTTAGGATATTAGGAAAATCTCTGAAGAAAGAGAAGAACTTGTGTCTTCATATTAACGTTGCACAGAGTTTCCCCTGGCACCACAGACTACAGAAAAATGAATCTAAAACCATATTCCCTCTTAAACCCATAGTTCAGAGGAGAAAACAGTGCAGTCTCAAATGAGCTGTGGCCTGTGTCAATGAATACTGACATGCATCCTATCTGAGCAAAGAGAAGTTGGGTTAGAGCTGTCCACCTTAAGCTTGTGTCACAACAAAACAAAACATGGTGTTAAATAGGTTGAGAAGAAGGAAGGAAGGAAGGCAGGAAGGCAGACAGACTAGAAGGAACAAAGGAATGAAAGGGGAAAAGGAAAGAAGGAAGGGAAAGGAAGGAAAGGGTAAAGGAGGGAAGGATCTGGAACATACTGAATAAAACATAGATGAATAGCTTGGTCCATAAATCCATGGGTGCTTTGGGTCATAAAAGAATTATGAACAGGGATTCCTTATTAAGAACAGGAATATAAAACATAAAAATTCAGGGACAGCATGGAAAAAAAAAAAAAAACAAACCAAAACACAAAACAACAGCATGAAATGCAAAAGGAGATTCCAGAGCTAAAGGAACAAATTAAGGACCAAAACAACGTCATTACAAAACTTACACATAAATTAGAGACAATAAAGAACAGAGTACACACAGCTGAAAATCAAATTATTTCCATAGAGAAAAAGCTCAAGATTTCAGAGTGCACACAGAAGGAAAATGCAAGAGTTGAAAGAAACTAGAACAAAGAGTCTCCCCACCACTGGTCTTCTGGCTCACTCTCGTGTCCACATCCTACCAATTCTGCTTCATTGGGATTGTCAGTCCATCGATCCTACCATGTTTTGTAATACATCAAGCTTTCTCACTTCACTCCCTCTGTATCCAGGTTAGATTTACTTAAAAATGCACTCCTCGAAAGTAGGAATGATACTTTTCTTATTGTTTTATTTTATCTTTTTGGCAAATTCTCCCTGGAATGATAGCCTTTCTGGGATAGCTGGTGCTTGGCTTAGAGCAAGAGATATCCCATATTGAAGGCTTTGATGCTATGGGCTGTCACTACTATCAGCCCTTAGGAAACTAGGATATGAATTCACTCCTTTGCCTCCCTCTCTTCCTTTATTATATTCACTTGGCAAAACTTATAAACAAAAAATAAAACTCTAACCAAAAACCCTACCATGATTAAACCCAGACATCTGCTACTTTGAACACATGAATGGGGTTAGAGTAACTAATACAAATGGATTGACTATTACCACTTTAATCTTCTGACCATAATTTTGAGAAGAGCACTTGATACTTCCTGGCTTTCTTTGTGTGTTCTCCTTGCCTGCTAACTGTTCAAAATGATCTTTATATACTTTCTCTCATACAACCTGTAGTATCATTCTGTTATTATACTGTCTTACCTGATAGCTTCCCTTTACCTGACTGATGAAAGCAAACAGACAGTAACTTGACTTCGTCCTCCATATGTAGCGGTTCTCATCTTTAATGTCTTGGCAGAATGACCTCTCCTTCCTTCATGAAACACTTTCTTTTCTTGGCTTCTAGGACAACACCTACTTTTCCTTTCTCTCTGGCTACTCCTTCTTGGTTTTCTTTACTGGATTCTCCTCTTCCCAACCTCCAGATGTGAGTGTATCCAAAGGCTTAGTCCTGCGTCCACTTCTCTATTTAAATCGATGCCACATTCCATCCTCACATATGCTGTTTATTTGGGGGATAAAGAACTGGAAACAAGTATTTCTTAAAGCTCAGATGACTTTGTCGCACAGTGAGGACTGAAGACCACTGTCTACCCAAGGTGATTTTGCTTCTGGTGTTAATTTTATCCATATATTGATCACTTCTAAATTTCTCTTTCCACTAAACCCTAGGCTAAGCATAGCTACCTCTCACCTACTAGATTTCTAATATCTGTCTCAAATGCGACACTCCTGTTTTTAATCCAAATTATAATTTCTCCAGCCGTCTCATCTTGGTAAGTGGCACTAATTTTAACCCAGTTGCTCAAGGAGAACAAAACCGACTAACCAACCAATCAACCAACTAACCAAGCATTAGAATTTGTACTTGATTCCAGTTTTCTTCTTCCTCCACCAGTCATTCCATCCACTCTAGGCAGTTCATCCATTCTACTTGTGATGTACATTCCAAATACGTCACTCTGTTTCTTCACTGCTATTACTCTAGTCCACATCATCATCTCTTGTGTATATTATCAGTATTATCTCCCAATTGGACTTTATGCTTCTAATTTTTCAGACTAGTTCTTCTTTCTTAAAAAAATTTTTTTAATGTTTATTTATTTTTGAGAGAGAGAGAGACAGACAGAGCATGAGTGGGGGAGGGGCAGAAGGTGGGGTAGACACAGAATCCAAAGCAGGCTCCAGGCTCCAGGCTCCAGGCTCTGAGTTGTCAGTGCAGAGTCCAACATGGGGCTCAAACCCACGGACCGTGAGATCATGACCTGAGCTGAAGTCAGATGCTTAACAGACTGAGCCACCCAGGCGCCCCTAGCCTACATCTTCTTTCAATTCATTCTCTACACAGCAAGTTGATCTAAAAATGTGTATCAGTTCACATCCTTCTTTCCCCCCTCTTGCTTACACTTTCTAAAAGTTTTACATTGCATTTTGAATTTCATTGTCTGAAATTCCCTGTGTGAAATGACTCCTGACTATCCCTCTGACCATATATTTCCCTCTCCTACTCTCCCACTGAGCCTGAGCTACGTTGACCTTCATTTTGGTACTCAAACAAGACACACTTTTTTTTTTTTTTTACCTTAGGCATTTTCTGTTCCTTTCATGTAGAATTTTCTCTTCTAAGGCCTTTTTTTGATGGAGTCTTTTGAATTATTCAGGACTCAGCTTGCACATCACATGTAAAGAGAAGTCTTTCTTTGCTAAAATAGGCTTTTCCTCACTTATTCACTATGTGTCCTTACGTACATAGCACTTATCACACACAATCTGAGAAGTATCTTGTTTTGTTTTGCCTCATTTATTTTCTTTCTCCTCCGTTAGAATGTAAGTTCTGTGAGTGCAGCGATCTTACCCATTTTTACTCTCATCTCTCCAGTACCCAGATGCCCCAAACATATGTATTGAATATACTCAGGAATAGAAAGCCTATGGTAAAAATTATCAATGTTCAGGATTGGATACATTTTTTTTTTTACTTTTTATTTTTATAATTTTTTTGATAATGTTTATTTATTTTTGAGAGAAAGTGACAGAGCATGAGTCGGGGAGGGACAGCAAGAGAGGGAGATATAGAATCTAAAGCAGGCGTCAGGCTCTGAGCTGTCAGCACAGAGCCCGATGATGCAGGGCTTGAACTCACTGACTTGTGAGATCGTGACCTGAGCCAAAGTTGGATGCTTTACCGACTGAGCCACCCAGGTGCCCCCAGGATTGGATATATTTAAATAGAAAGCTAGGACTTAATACTTGAAGGATTATAATAACAAAACAGAGTTTATTGAAAATCTTGACAAAGTTAAAATAATAATATGACTTATGAAACTAAAAATGTGAAAGGAATTACAAAAAGCAAATTTCCTTCTTGTTCAAAGTAAGGAGTTGAAATTACGGGTCTTAATTTCATTTTCTAAACATTTCTTCTGTTAAATTCAAGCACAATGAAATTATACTTTAAGAAGACTGCATATAGAATACAATTTCATTTTACATTTTACATTTCCTTCCCTACCTATCCATCTTTTTGATTGAAAAATGTTAAAAAGAGAAACAAGATGATTATTTTGGGGTTGTGAGAGTTCTAGTAATTTTTTTTCTTGCTGTCTTTTAAAATTTTTCCCCTATTACTTGAATTAAAAAACTGAAGTCATTTTGAGAATAGTGAATGAGACATGAAAAATCACAGACCATATGTGCGGAGAACACATTCTCACAAGCTACCTGTAAAGGGGAGCATTGAAGTAGGGATCAAACTAGAGAGGTTTTCTCTAAGATTTTGCTAGCTTGCTGCTTGTTTTAGAAGGAGGGTCCTAGAATAAACCTGAGTGCAGATGAAATGAACTCAGAAGCAAGCATGTGTGCATGTGGAATATTTAGGGAAGAGAAGTGATCTATGGAGTGGGGGGTCCCTTCCAGAGGAGAGATGTCTATTCTGATCTAGCCTTTGTTAGGAGGTAGGTGATTTATTTCCTGTAAAAAGGGGGAAAGGGGAAGATGAGGGTGGGCAGATGCAAGAGGTTATGTAGAATCAGTTGTGGAAAGTTGAGGGGTTCGATAGCTAGTTCCTTGTATTGCCTCTGTGAAGTTGGAGGTAAGTCATTACTTGAGAATGGGTGGTGGAAAGTGTGAGGAAGTTGGAAAAGGTATAAGATGGTGGAAAAGCTACTACTAGAGAAAAATAGCAAGATTAATGGGCACTTCTGGGGTTTCAGTTGAGGTTGCTGATTTTAAATGTAAAGTGATAGCGACATATCCAACTGAGTGATTTTTTTCTCCAGTTTTACTCAGCTGTTAGGGTGCAGGTATGGAGAAGGTGGGTGGTTGAGTTCAGTCATGGTAGGTGCTTTGAGAAAGGGTCCTGGGGAATGTTCAGGAGTTCGCAGGAGGAGGATTGTCATGGAATCCAAGATGATGAAGACAGAAGTGAGGAGGCTCGGATAAGGAGAAATCGGTTTGGCCTGTGGGTTGAAAGATGGTGATGAGTTTGAAGGGATTTTGGTCTTGGGGTATTTGAGCTGTATGTCTTCCTTTCATATACAGCAAAACGAGGTTAGCCAGAGCACTCATGTTAAGGTCTGAGCTGCTCTCATGTGTAACGTTATGGTTTAGCACATGCTACTTACTTGAGACTCAGTTTCTTTATTTGTAAATAAACAGATTCGAGATCCATATATCTCAAACGTAAGGGTGAAAACTTGAGTATCTTGTTAAAATGCAGATTCCAATTTAGTAGGTCTTAGGATCTGAGGTTTCACATTGATAATAGGCAACCACGTAATTCGATGCTGCTGGTCCAGGGATCACACTCTTTGTAGGAAGGAACAGAGAGAGTCCATGGGCTTCAAAATTCTGATTATAAAATCTTTGACCTTGAAATGTGTTTCCCTCTCCTTCATGTCTTTATTTTCTAAGCTTTGCCAATTCATCTTGAAACCAAATCTTTGGACACTTCTATAGTTTTCCCTTAACTGAGCAGGAAGTCAATTGAGAAAGATGCAAGCCCTGCAGAATACCCCACGCCCAGCAACGGAAATGGAGAGGGTTCTGATGACGTCCTACAGCCCGTGCCTGCCTGGGGGTGGGGGTGGGGGTCCAGGCGATACTGCCTTTTCCCAGGCCTGGTGTGTCAAACAGGAACGTACTATCATGCAGGAAATGGCTCCAATACAAACAGGGACACCAGAGATCAGGCCTGAATGAGAGACTGATCACAGCAAATGGCACATTACAGACAGACACTTAGATCAATTTCCTTCCTTTGTTGTGTCAAAAGGTTTCACTGTGTCAGGCTTCCTTTCCTTAAAAAACACATGTTCCCAATCTAATGTACAATACAACCTCCTTTACTCTCCCAATTTCTAGATTTCATTTCGTCTTAAAGCGAAAGGCTCCTGGATGGTCAGCTGGTACCAACTTAGGAAAACCGACCTAAAACTGGTCCCATATTGTATATTTCCATATGTAACCTTCCCATTTCAAAAAGTCCCACCTACAGAGATGTGTTTTTCTGGACTGAACATGTGTCGTTTTTTTGTTTTTTTTTTTCCCAGGCAATCAGTTCACATTTCAGTTACTAGAAAATAATGAAGTGCTTTAACAGATTGAATATGATGTATTTGACCCAAAGGGAAAATTTGTTATAAGGAGAAATAGATGAAAAAAAGGAACATAAAATTCTTATAACAGCTATAACTGTTTGAGGACAGTTTTCTTTTAATGAGATGGGTGTTAGTGATCTTAGGAAATGCTGAATATGAGTAATTGAGGAAAGAGTCAGAGTCAGTATTTCCTTTCCTTTGGGTCTGTTTCAGGGGAGGAGGAAATCATTCCGAGAAGTACTTTCTGGCTTAAGTTGTGCATGAAATTGCCCATAGGCCAAGTTTAGAAAGGATTGGTAAAGACACATTCAGGATCTAAATGTCAGCTTCTAGCCTTTTGTCCTTTGGGGCCCCCTGTCACCACTGAGACTGAAAAAGGGGGCCGACGTTGTCGAATGGAGGTGGCTTGACCCCATTTCTGAGGATGGCAAAACACAAAAGAGCAAGAACCCTCTTATCTAAGGGCTGTCTGTTAGGTTTTCTTTAAATATCCTAACTCCATTCAAGAAATGTCTTGGAATATGTTTTACATTGTGCTGAAAGCCGAGCCACTTTTATCTCCAGGAACTGGTGGTTGGGTCTCGCAAATGAAAGTCAGGGTGTTTATTGATAGCAGCCATTTGCAGTGGGGCAGGCAATCCGCTGAACTAGGAAAAGAACAGTCACCGAAGCCCATTTCCACAGGAAAAGAACATTGGATGCAATAAACACAAATGAACTCCCTGCCTCACCCCTCACACCCACCCCACCCCCTCTTACCACGCCTTCATACTTACCATTGAATCCACAGGCTGTGGGGTAGGTAGATGACAGCAGTGAATAATTAAGCTGAAATAACATGAGAGGCCATGTTAATTACAAAGCCAAAGCGCATCCATACATTGAAATGAGAAAAAAGAAACTGGAATAACCTTGCTTGAATTGCATTAAGTTACTATTTTGCAAAGCCAAAAAATTCCAAGGGTCTTCACAATAGGCATTGTGGAGATTTTTTTCAAGGAGGGTGGGTGGGGATAAGTGTGAGTGGATTATAAAAGACTGCAAATTACTTTGAATAAAGAAGAAATTTTTTTTTTAATGAAAAGTGTTTCTACTACATGTAGCAAATTAAATTCCAGATGTTCATGGCTACAAAATCTCTACCAGATGTGGAAACCTCATGGTGGCTGGGGATGTTTATTGCAAGTAAGGCATTCAGCACCTGTTTAAAGAGACCCCCCCCCACCTTTTCATGTGTGCTAGCACATTAATTATCAGGAGTGACGAAATATTTAGCCTCTCTCCATAATTAAAGAGGGAAGGAAAATTTCTAAAACTATTAATTATTTTACTCTAAATGCCAGTTAAGTAAATGACTACAGTGTTTCTCCTGGGATGTTTTTGAAAATTCATTAATCACAGTGTTCCAAAATATGGGATCCATTTTGGGAGATTATTTCGGAGTGGAATAAGGATTTCAGATCACATAATCCGACCCAAAGGAAAGATCCTGATTTTGAGCAGCCTGGATTGTTGCTTTAAGGTAACGCATTTGCTAAAGAGTCCTTATCGCAGAACTTCTCTGTTTACAAGCCACGGTTGTTGGGTTGTTGTTGTCTCTGCCTTTGCATACACAAACGCTGTGTCCTCAGCACGCTGTCAGTCATCGGAGCTGGACAGTCCCAGGCTGCCGGAGGAGGGTGCGTAAGCAAGCCACTGCCCCTTTCAGGGTCACACTGCAATCTGAATGTCAGTTTGAGTTCTACAGCCTGGGATGCATGTTAAAAATAAGTTAATTAAGATTACAGCCTTTGTTACTTTGGAGTGTTTCAGTCTTTACTAAATGAGTCATAATTTAAGCCACATGTAACGATGGTCATTGTCTTTGGGATTGGTTGCTTGGTATGGAGGTTGGGCAAAAGGAAAGAAATCAGGCGGTACTTTTTTGAACCACACACCACCATACTTCGCACCACACATGCATCCTCTCTTCCTGTCTGCAACCCCCTTAGATGACAAAATAAATCACCTTTTTATGAACTTATTTTGCCTCCTGAGGCCTGCCCTTATGAATTTAGATGGAATTAATATTTTCTATTTTTTAATAGACTTATTCTTTAGGTTCACAACAAACCTGAGAATAAAGTGTGAGAGTTCATCATCCCTTCCCTCCTCCTCCCCAGTGTGGCTTCCTCCACTATCAACATCCCCACCAGAGTGGTACCCTTGCTACAGTCGGTAACCCTACATTGACACACAATTATCAGCTGAAGTCCACAGTTCAGGTTAAAGTTCCCTTTCGGGTTGTACATTCTAGGGGTTTGGACAGATGTATGAATGCCGTGTATCCACCATTATAGTATCATGCAGAGTAGTTTCTGCCCTATTCATTTCTCCCTGCTAGCCCCTGGGAACCACTGAGCGTTTTCTGTCTCCATAGTTTTACCTTTTTCAGAACATCATGCAGTTGGAATCATTGTGGCATGTATACTTCCCAAGTCAGCTTCTTTCATGTAGTCCTATGAGGTTAAGCGTCCTCCACGTCTTTCATGGCTGAATTTCTTTTCATTCACATAAAATGTTGGGATGGGAGAATGAAAACACACAGTGGCTTGCCAGGAGTTGAGGCTCCAGTGTTGAAGTCATTCTGTGAAAAGGCCCCAGGCTAATACACCTTGGATTTTGATAGCCCACTAATCAACCTGGAAAGTTTTTATGTGCTGGTTCGTTTAAGCCTGTTCTGCCACACCATGTTCGCAGGTGTTTGATGTTCTTAGTCCTCCTTTATTGCCTTCCAACCCATATAAACATAAGAATCCAGTGAGACTCTAGATGTACTGTTGATAGGGAAAGAGGATATTTATTCATTACTACAATGAAAAGGGCATAGAGAGTGTTTTTATGTAGATAAAACTAGAATAGTTTGTCTTCTGATTCCAGCTTCCTGTTTCAGCAGAGGGCACTCTGACCTTACCTAGAGCCCAGTGTTTTTTCATTTGACCAGTTTTGGAAAGTAGCTATCTTATCAAATCCATCCTTCAGTTTAACAGTCAGCAGTGAGAGTACTGGCAAAGTAGAAACTAGAGGCACCAAACCAGGGCCCAGCACTATCCCCTGTGATCGTGAGGTCTTTCGTTCATCTCCACCCTAAAGCCCCTACTGATCTCTAGTGTAATCCATGCATTTACATGTAGCCTTTCTGACTAATCTGTGCACTCCTTGGGGCTGGGACCCATACATTTCATTCTTAGGATATGGCATAATGCCTGGCACAGACCACATGCTCAATAAATACTTATTGAATAAATTAAAAAAATAATAGAGTCTAAGGGGACTGTAATGATGGGAAGATGGGCATGTATTTGATGTTTCTATAGAAGGTCACCATTTTGCCAAAGGATTCAGTAGTGTTCCTGGTTAAGGTCATACCTGTGTTTCATATTGCTATATGTCAAGAGTCAAAAAATGGCATTGGCCTTAGATCCAGAGTGGAAGAACCCACTGTGTCACCCTTAGCATAACATTATGTTTGATGCGCCTAATGGCCTGGTAACAGCAAGTCATGTAGGTAAATAAATGCTAGTTTTTTCAGCAAAGTTTGGACTGACAGAAGCCCAAGAGAAATCCAACTTCCAAATTTGCATGTACCCTTCCCTGGTCCTAAAGTGTCCCCCCCTCCTTATCTCTGAGCCTCAAAATCTTCCCAAACATTCAGTCACCAGCTCAAACGCCACCTCTCGTAAAGTTCTGTTTCAAGCCACCAGGAACCTTCTTTCTGCTTGATCTATAGAAATCAAAACTTTGGGGTCACCTAGGTGGCTCAGTTGGTTAAGCGTCTGACTTCAGCTCAGGTCATGATCTTGTGGTTTGTGAGTTCGAGCCCTGCATCAGACTCTATGCTGACAGCTCAGAGCCTGGAGCCTGCTTCTGATTCTGTGTCCCCCTGTCTGTCAGTCCCTTCCCCACTCAGCCCTGTCTGTGTGTGTGTGTGTGTGTCTCTCTCTCTCTCTCAAAAAATAAATACACATTAAAAAAAAACAGAGAGAGAGAGAGAGAGAGAAAGAAGTCAAAACTTTGGACAGTCCTCATGGCACTTAATCAAGTTCTCTCTTGCCTTATAATTTTTCGTATGTATGTCTTATCTTCTGGAGTCTTACTTCCTGTATGTAGTAAGAGACTTGACATTTTTGTGAGTGCCAACTGCATGTTACTTCATTTAATCCTTAGAACATTTCAGTGGCAAATTACTATCCGCAGCCTGCCGATGAACTGGAGCTCAGATAAGTGAATTTTCTTGACTGTTACCACTGAGCTAGCAAATGATGGAGCCCTACTTTGAGACCAGCTTGATGCCAGGGGCGCCCGGGTGGCTCAGTCAGTTAAGTGTCTGACTCTTGATTTCGGCTCAGGTCATGATCTCCCGGTTTGTAAGTTTGAGCACAATATTGGGCTCGGTGCTGACAGTGCGTACAGCTCTACCTCAAAAATGAATAAACATTAAAAAAAAAAAATAGAAAAAGAGACCAGCTTGATGCCAGAGTCCATATTCTTTGTGTTACATTATGCTACTTAAGAACAGAACCCGTTATGTCCCTGAGAGAGTTGAGCCTTAGTAGGTTGAGGGGGTAGAGCTCCTGTACCTTGCTGTGTTTGTAAGCCTCCAAAACCATTAGGGTTTTTTTAATTTCACTACTCATGACAACCTGCTCATGGAAGAGAATCTGTGGACCTGTCATTCATATTATCTATATGTTTAAATTAAAAAAAATTGATATATAATCTACATGAAGTAAAACACTAAAATTGTAAATGTATAGCTTCGTGAAGTTTTTTTTTACATATTGTGCAGAAAAAAGTTAACTGGGAAGACTTGATCGTTATCCTTAGAAAGGCCCGCTTGCAGTGTTGCTAGGAACTTGAATTTCAGGAGGATTTGTGTTTCCTGATAAGAATGGCTCATTGTGGGGGGTGCGTGGCTAGCTCAGTCGACAGAGCGTGTGACTCTTGATCTCAGGGTTGTGAGTTTGAGCCCTATGTTGGTTGTACAGATTATTAAAAAAATAAACTTAAATGTGTATTTATGGGAATAATATGGTTTATGCTGAAGACTTGCTTTTCTTCTAGGAGTTTGAACTTTGGTACATGCTAGGCAGAAGCTACTTATGTGAGTAGCTCCTAATAAAAATCCTGGTACTGGTCCTTAGTGGGTTTCCCTGGGAGACAGCACTTCACGCATATCACATTTGTTGCTGTAAGAATTAGCAACATCCTATGTGACTTCACTGGGATTCTTAGAATCTTCTTCTGGCTTACTCTGAATTTTGCCCCATGTGCTTTTTCTCTTTGGTGATTTTACTTTGCATCTTTTTAATCTTTTTTGTAATTAAGTTATAGCCATTATTATGACTCTATGTTGAATCCTTGGAGCCCTACGGCAAACCATTGAACTTGGGAGCGGTCTTGTCCTGACTTACTTATGTACACACCTGTGTAACCATCAAGCAGATCAAGATATAGAACATTTCCATCATTCCAGAAAGTTCCATCATGCTTCTTTCCAGTAAAACCCCTTACTTCCTAAAAGAGGTAACAATTATTCTGACTTCTATTGCCAGAGATTGGTTTTGCCTGTTCTTGAGTTTCTAATCACTGGCATAATTATATATACTTTCATGCTTGACTTCTTTCACTCAAGGTAATGATGTTTGAAAATATTAAAAAATATCCGATACAATATCCAGTCTCTTACAAAATCTTACAACAGTTCATGTATACACCATAATTTGTTCTTTCTTCTGCGGATGAACATTTGTGCTGTTTGCAGATTTTGGCTAGTAAAAATTAGAGCTGTGATGAACCTTTTTTTTTTTTTTTTTTTTTAGAGAGAGAGAAAAATCATGTGCACGTGTGGCAGAAGGAGAAGGAGAGATAATCTTAAGCAGGCTCCATACCCAGGGTGTAGCACAATCCAAGGCTAATCTCACAACCCTGAGATAATGATCTGAGCTGAAATCAAAACTTGGACACCTAACTGACTGAGACACCCAGGCGCACCATGATGAACCTTCTTGTGTAAATCTTTGTGAGAAAATACACATTCATTTTCCTGGAAAATATCTGGGGACCAAATTGTGGGGTCATAGGGCAGATGCATTTTTACATGTATTAGAAGATGTTAAGCAGTTTTGTAAAGTAGTTGTACCATTTTACATTCCCATTACCAGTGTGCATGAGTTCCAGTCTCTCTGCATCCTTGCTAGTGGTTGGTATTATCAGTCTTTTTGAGTTTAGCCGTTCTAATGGGGGGTGAAATGATATTTTGCTGTGGCATAAATTTGACTCTGATGAAGAGTGACATGGAGCATTTTTTCACATTATTATGGGCCATTTGGGTATCTTCTCTTGTGATGTGATTTATGTTACATTTTGAAATGATTAATTTTTTTTCTTATTTTGTCCTTCATTCTGTCACCTCATTTCTGAATTTTTTTTTCATTCTGATTGATGTTGGGATTTTTTTTTTTGTATACTCCATCATGAGAAAATGTCCATTAGTTCATTTGAAACATGTTAAGTTATAGTTTTCATCTGTTCTGTGGCCATTTTTCTGGAGAGTTTTCATTATATACAGAGATATTTTCCTGTGCCTAATTTTGTATTTTCATATAAAACATTGTATGTAATTCAACTATAAGTCTTTTCCATTGCCCATTTTCACATGAGATTAATTTCCCTCAACTTTTAGGGGGAAGAGATGGGTCAGGATAGCTTGTCCAGTTTTATTGCTGTAGAGTTCTGTTTTTTGTTGCTTTATTGTTTTTATTTTAAAATATTGTGTCAACCAGAAATCTCCTGTTTCTCTGCATCCCCACTTTTTAAATTAATTAATTAATTAATTTTTACTTTTTTATATAGTTTATTGTCAAATTGGTTTCCATACAACACCCAGTGCTCATCCCAACAAGTGCCCTCCTCAATGCCTGTCACCCACTCTCCCGTCTCCCACACCCCCCATCAACCCTCATTGTGTTCTTAGTATTTAAGATTCTCTTATGTTTTGCCTCCCTCCCTCTCTGTGTCTTTTTTTCTTTCCCCTCTTCCCCTCCCCCATGGTCTTCTGCTAAGTCTCTCAAAATCCACCTATGTCTGAAATCATATGGTATCTTTCTCTGACTGACTTATTTCACTTAACATAATACCCTCCAGTTCCATCCATGTTGCTGCAAATGGCCAGATTTCATTTTTCTCATTGCCACATAATATTCCATTGTGTGTGTGTGTATATATATATATAAATATATATATATATATATATATATAAATATATATATATATATATATATGCATGTATATATATACATACCACATCTTCTTTACCTATTCGTCAGTTGATAGACACTTAGTCTCTTTCCATGATTTGGCTATTGTTGAAAATGCTGCTATAAACATTGGGGTATGTGTGGCCCTATGCATCAGCACTCGTGTATCTCTTGGGTAGATTCCTAGCAGTGCTATTGCTGGGTCATAGGGTAGTTCTATTTGCATTTTTTGAGGAACTTCCACACCGTTTTCCAGTGTGGCTGTACCAGTTTGCACTCCCACCAACAGCGTAAGAGGGTGCCTGCTTCTCCACATCCTCGCCAGCACCTATAGTTTCCTGAGTTGTTAATTTTAGCCACTGTGACTGGTGTGAGGTGGTATCTCAGTGTGGGTTCGATTTGTACTTCCTTGATGGTGAGTGATGTTGAGCATCGTGTCATGTGTCTGTTTGCCATCTGATGCATCCCCACTTTCTTTGGACCTTCTCTTTTCTTCTCCTCTTTCTTTATCAATTTAGGTTATATCCCCAGCAGTTTCTCCCAGCAGAAGAGCTTTGTCCTGGAATAGCATTTTGGCAAGTTCACTTCCATAGCTAAGTCCTAGATTAATCCAGCTTAAAATCTTCCTGCCATCTCACTGCACTCACCTGCAAACAACCTTTCTGATTCAGCTGCGGTCCTCAAATTGGCCACCCATACTTTCCAAGTCAATAAGTGTTGGTAATTCTGGGGTTATCCTGTTCTCAGATCTGCTGGATACCCCCTTATTTCCCTTGGCTTCTTCCTGTATAGATGTTGAAAATACATGACTCTTGATGATTTTTCCTCACTCCTATTCTTGGGTTCATGTGAATAACTTATTACTTAATTGGATAGATACTGTATGTGGCTTACTGGTTTGGCTCGGCATGTCTGTTTTAAGGGGTGATTAGGGATATTTAAAAAGCTACGTACCCTCACCACTGTCTTCCCATATTATACTTTGAATTTAAGGCACTTTTTTTTTACCCCCTCCAATGTTTATATTTTAGATGTTATCCTAAATTGTGGAAAATCTCCAGTTAACGAGCTCTCAGGAAACAGATATCAAGTTTCAATCTCTGGAGATCGTACATGGTAAATCGATGTCTACAGGGCCTTTGCATCAGACTCTTGAGAGAAGGAGCTTGAGAAGAATATATAACTCTATGTTTGGCTTTTCTTTTTTGAAAACTATTCCCCTACTTCCTCCACTTGTTTTTCTTCCCTTGATTTAAATTCCTGGGAGTGTATTTCACTGGTTTCTTATGTAAGGGGTGGCAAAAAGAAACTTCTTAAACTCTTTTCCCACTTCCCAAAGCAACTATTTGACAAAGGTATAGATTTCAATCCAAACATACAATGGAACAAATGGTACTGTTTGAATCTTTACATAATGAAGTTTCTCTGTAGGATTCTTGCTTTGTTTCCTATCTCTTTAGGAATTCTCCTATACTGAATTTAGATAATGAGCCTTCTGGTTAGGCAAGTTTTTCCTTATTCCATGGTTAGTGATCAATTTCAGAGTACTGCAAATTGAGGTAACCGCATAATCTAACTTTGTCGACATAAGAATCTCCTGGGATTTTTTGATTCCACAAACTGGAGATCCAGAACAATATTGTAGGGTGGGTCTAGGAATCTGGATATACATCTCAGATGATGCTGATACAGTTGGTTGGTCTAGGAAACATCAGTCCAAAAAACATTAGTGTAAGCCAAAACTATTTTCAGAGACCAAATTAAAACTAAGCTTGGTGGCTATACTATCTAAAATAGGCAGCGAGGTTTCAGAAAATGCTCTGTGTGAACATTCATTCCGTCCTTATTTCGGTTAACGTCTTAAATGCTGTGTGTCAGGGCCTATGCTTCGTTTTGAAATAAATGAGAGAAGGATTTAGACTTTACAGCTAAAATGAGAGAAACATGCAAAGGAGTAATTCCAAAATTATGTTAAAAGGTTAAAAGTGTTGACCTTTGGCATTCTCATGGGAGGCATCTGTGACTTTCCAAATTGGCCATATAATTCCTCCCCCAAAATATGTCTGTAATTAAGAATGAAGAGTGGCAATTTTAGTGATATGTAGGGCCTGAGCTATTATAATTTTTTTTTCATTAAATGACCTCCAATTCTGTTCTCATTTTTTTAAAAATATAATTTATTGTCAAGTTGGGTGACATACAGTGTATACAGTGTGCCCTTGGTTTGGGGGTAGAGTCTTGTGATTCATCGCTTACATACAACAAGTGCCCTCCTCAATGCCTATCATCCATTTTCCCCTCTCCCCCACGGCACCCATGAACCCTCTGTTTGTTCTTTGTATTTAAGAGTCTCTTATGGTTTGCCTCTCTCCCTCGCTGTTTGTATCTATTTTTCCCCCTTCTCTTCCCCCATGTCTTCTGTTAAGTTTCTCAAGTTCCATATATGAATGAAAACAGGATATCTGTCTATCTCTGACTGACTTATTTCACTTAGAATAATACCCTCCAGTTCCATCCATGTGCTGCAAATGGCAGGAATTCATTCTTTCTCATTGCCAAGTAGTATTCCATTGTATATATAAACCACATCTTCTTTATTCATTCATCAGTTGATGGACATTTAGGCTCTTTCCATAATTTGGCTACTGTTGAAAGTGCTGCTGTAAACATTGGGGTTACATGGACCCCTATGAATCAGCACTCCTCTATCCTTTGGATAAATTCCTAGTAGCGTTATTGTTGGGTTGTTCTCATTTTGTTCGATAAGACGATGGCTCCATGTCATGAACCTTCTGGTCTGTCGAAAGGATCACATCTACAATTACCAAAAGTTATTTGAGTTGAAATTATTGTGGAGCATTTCTTCTTAGACTCAAACAAGCTTGTTAAACCCCAGATTCCCAGGCCCTCCCTTCAGATATAATGATTCAGTATGTCAGAAGTGGGACCCATGAATGCTCAGTTTTAGTAATCTCCCAAGTGCTGCTACTGCTCCTGGTCTAAGGACTACAGTTTGAATTGCACAGTTTTAGAGGAGCAGGTGGTAACACTCAGGAACTAGTAATTCAAGTCCTAGGTTGGGGAGGGACAGAACATGATGAGCACAGGCTCTTCACAAAGGACCTGGGTATTGGAGGTTCAGTAGGGGTTTGTAATGTGGGAGAGGGTGGATCGTGAGTAAAGAGAAGATGTCCAGGCAGATGGCAAAGTAGGTGCAAAGACACAGGCACAAAACAGCACCAAGTGTTCAGGGACCTGTCTATAGACAGATCTTCCTGAAGTCTCAAAGCCCACAGTGACTCTGGAGACATGGAAGAACTAAGCTCCTACTTGAGCAGCAGAGGAAATGAAACCAATGGAAAAGCTAAGCCCCTACTTGAGCAGCAGAGGAAATGAAGACAATGGTATGTGAGCTTCAAGGAAGCAAACTGTGCCAAGAGATAGCAGGATGCACCAGTGTGTGATGCCCTTTGAGATATTTCTGAGAAAAGGATGGGTGGGTTGCTTCCAGAGATGAGTTAAGTAGAGTTCGGTCTGTATGGCAGGGCTTCCTGTGTTTAGAGGTTCCATCCAAATTTCTGATTCTGTGATATCAAACATGCATTTAAAATTTAGGGGCTCAAAGAAGCAAAATATATGTATTTCTGTTTGATTAGGCTTGAAACATGCAAATGAGTAGAAAGTCAGCTTCTGCCAGAGAGGAGGGGGAAAAATGTCCAAAGATCTCTTAACTATACCTGTGAACATACGCATTTGTGGTTTCAAGTTCAACTTAGCCTGTGACTTCTTGACTGTATTCGTGGGCAAAGAATCTGCAATAATCCCATTTCTCATTAGAATGAGCCGCCAGACAATGTTATATTACTGGGCAGCGAAGACTACTGCCCTTGGTCCACGGATGTAATAATTGGGCATCCTCATTAGCGGTATCTGGAGTTTACAGGAAAGCAAGTACCACATGAGAAAGAATATCTCTAATTGTGGCCCCGAAGACTTTCACATGGCTGGGTCTTCATTTCTGTACCCAGGAGAACTGCCCAGCCTTTTGCAAGAGGAAATAATAAGGCCAACCAGGCCAAACAGTTTCTGCATGTGTTTTTAAAGAGAAAAATCATATCCACTTTTACCGCAGATTTTTCTGATGAAAGGTGAATCCCCCCCGCCAACCCCCACTGCTTGCCCCCACAGCTGCTGTATAATTCTGGAGCCTGAAGTACTTCCGCTGTAATAAAAAATTTCATCTTATCTCTCAGCAGCAACTAATAGCAGACCCTAGGCATATGTGAATAGCCCGACACACTCTCTTTCTTCAATTTTAACCATCCAGAACCACAGGCAGAGTAGCACTGCAGGCTTAGCTGTGGAACAAAAGCCAGGGGCTCTTTATTTGCTACTGATTGGCTTGATAAATGGATTTGTTACAGAAATCCTCTCTGAAAGGAAGTGACCCAAGTCTTTAGGCTTTTATGTATTTACATTATGCTGCTAAGAATTGAGTTTGACTCTAGAGTTTAAAGAGAGAGCCCATATGGCTCATTCATTCGCTCATTTATTCATTTATGAACATGTATTGAACATCCGCTATGTGCTAACCGCTGTGCCAGGCACAGGGATACTAAGAACAGTGAGACTTGGCTTTCTAGTGGGAGAATTAAGTAAGTAAGCAACTTTTTCCGTTATCTTGAGGTACAAGGGTAGACTTAAGTCTACCTGGGGAAGCTCCACAGACAAGGAAAAATGTAATCTGACTCCTTGAAGAGGGAAGAGTTTGTCTCACAGATAAAGGGTTGACTGGGGTCTGGGAAGCTGAGGAAGGCATATGGGACAGCAGCAATAGCAAATGCAAAGTCTTAGGAACTCTGCAGTTCCTATGGAGATCTAGAGAATTTGGATTGGGTTTGCATTGAGAAGGGTGGTGCTAGGAGTTGAACGTGGAGACCCAGGAGGGGCCACACAGTGACGCACTAAATACACACAGTGACACACTTAATGCATGAGGAAAACCCCTGGGATTTTTTAATCTGTGTGTGCATTATCTCTACATCTGTATGATGTATGATCTGTATGATGGGATAACAGTCGTGCTTACTTCACAGGGTTGTTGTGATCCTACAGTGAGGTAACATGGGGTGTCAAGGTCTTAGCCTGATTACTGGTGATTTTTTGTTCTCCATAAATTGCAGTAATCCCAGTGGTAGCAGGGACAGTAGCTATTCTCATTGGTTATGCCAGTTCTGTAGTGTTTTCCTTCTGGGCCTGTGAACAACTGTGGGGCATCTGAGAAAGAACCCTGGGGCCGGAATGTTAAGATACAGATTGGAGGAAGCAAGAGATTTCTGGGTTCCCAGAGTTGAGAACGAGCAAAACCTTGATCAAGATAGTGAGATGAAGATGCAAATTTGCTAACAAATAGGTCCCCAAGTCTCCATCCGAAACTAGACTCTGCTGAACTTGACACCGCTCCAATGGTGCTCTCTAGTGGCCCACAGGAAAAGAACATTTCCTACCATGGGAGCAGGACTGAATATAGCAGCACCCCTGACCCCCAGCCACCTTATCCAAGGTTTTGCTTTCTGCCCTTTTCAGTGACTCATGGTCAGCTGCATCCGGAAGCGGACCATCTTCCTTCTGACAAAATGCTACGTCACAGGCCTACGTCATTCACCACACTTCATCTCATCACGTTGGCATTTTATCATCTCATTTCATCACAAGATGGGTGAGTGCAGTACATGAAGATACTCTGAGAGACCACATTCATATTAACTTTTATTACAGTATATTATTATGATTCTTCCAGTTTATTATTAGTTGTTGTTAATCCCTTACCATGCCTAATTTATAAATTAAACTTTATCACAGGTGTGTATGTATAGGAAAAAACGTAGCATATATAGGATTTGTTACTCTCCATGGTTTCAGGCAACCAGTGAGGGTCTTGGAACATATCTTCTAGACAGGTGGGGGGTGTTACTATAAATTATATGCAAACCATGGTTTACTATGCAACCATTAAAAAAATTAATGAAAGCAATCCCTGTCAACTTGGAGGGATTTCCATGAGGGTTTAAGGGAGAAAAGCAGGATGCAGAAGAGCATAGATGATGTGACCTCCCTCTTGTAAAACGACCGAAAAACATGCCTCTGTCATATATAGATGTGTATGTATAAGTGTATATATACATATATATATGTGTGCATATATATATGTGTATATATGTATGTGTATGTACATATATAGGATTAAATAGAATTATGTGAGCATAAATAATACATGAAAGGATGTAGACGAGATTGGAAAAGTGGATTCCCTTAGAGTGGGAGTAAGGGCTGTAGAAGGAAGATAAGAGATTGCAAAAGTCAAACAAAAAAAGTTCCACATTTATACACTTATGTAAAATTTTGTTTAAATACATATATATATATATATATATAAGTCCATTTACAAGTAAAATAATCCCAATGTTGGAATTTATGAAAAAAACCCCAGAAAAATGAAATTGTATGGATGATAATTTACTCATCTATTTATAATTTATTTAGTAACTTTTTTCTTTTTTGCAAAAGCCTAAAATGGCTACTGTTTTAAATTATGGTATTGTAGAAGTTCAGTTTGTATGGGAGAATCTGTTGAGCTAAATCTAAACCCCTCCCAGTACAAGTTTGTTTTCTGAAATCTTCAGCTTTGGTTTCTTACCACAAATGTGTGAAAGAAATCTCAAGTCTGACCCTGATACTGTGTTTTCTTACACTCAGCAGCCTTTACATGTGATGAAACTATGTTTGTGATTGTTTGCTTGACTTACAGTGACTTATTCTTCACTTTCATGTGAACGGTAGTAGTTTTATTTGAAGATGCCGATTGACATGTATAATAGCAATATGGGGTAGTGGAAACATACCAGACTTGGATCTCAGATCTATCACTCACTATATATGTGAACCTTGGCAAGCTATTATATTTCTGCTCTTCAGCTTCTTTATTTGCAAAATGGGGATACAAATAGGAACATAAATCCATAGGTTTGTTCTGAAGATTGAATGAGATAATTAGGGTAAAGCGTTTAGCAACCCTCCTCGTACATGGTATTCATGTATTCATTCATTTATTTGTTCATTCATTCAAGAAGTACTTACTGAGTGCCTTTGTATGCCAGGTTCTGTGCTGGGCCCTGGGGATAGGAAACGACAGATCTATGTAGCCTACAGATTAGACAGAGGAGTCTAATGGCCACACAGTGAGTAGTTGGAAACTGTGATACAGGCTGGGAAGAAATGACACAAGGCAAAATGAGAGTGCTTGAGCTGGTTGGAGAGTCAGGGAGGGCTTTTCTGAGTAAGCAATGTTTATACTGAGAAATTAAAGAGGAATTAATAGCCATTAGTTGAAATCGAGCATGCAGAACATTCTAGGGAAAGAGAAACATTTATATGATGGGGAGAATGATCCATTCTAAGACTGGCATTTCAATAAATGTCTTATCAGTTACTTAACCACCCCCTCTCCTAGTTTTCTCATGACACCTATTTTGCAGGGGCTGTGGAGATGAAATAACACCCACTTTGTAGTGTTGTGTCGATTAAATGAGAAAATGTATTTAAAGCATATGACTTAATATATAGTTGATGTACAATAAATGCTCCCCCCTCCAGCATCTAGGCTTTGGCACTGAGATGTTGAGTGTAAATTAATTGTTATTAGCTATAAGTGTAAATTAATGATATCACACACATGTGCACCCCCCCCCCCACCAGCCATTGTGTGGATATCTTGTGCTATCCCTAGAGACCTGGTTTTATTTGTGAAATGTGAAGTTTTAACCCAATAAAGTCTGTGCCTCCCATTTTTGAGTCCTTCTTTTAAAGTTTTTGTGTTACTAGTTTCCCTTACCAAACCCCAGATATTGGGTGGTATAGGGAAAAGAAAAGTGGTATGACCACTACCCAAATTCTCCAGATTTCAGGCAATAATCTTTTCTATGTTGAGTATTGATGAAACACTAATTTCAATTCACTATGATTTCAATGTGTACTGACTATGTGTTAGGCATTATATTAGTTTCTGGGTAATAAAACCTTACAACAGAATCCTTATTCAGAAGAGATTTATGTAATAAAAACTAGTAATTTTTTAGTATTCTACTTTTTTTTGGAGGGCAGTAAATCAACCTTAGATGCTAATAGTTGGAATCATGCAGCCTGAAGAAATCTCCAATCCTGCCAAAAACTGTCCTTGTGCATCCTCCCTCCAATGCTGCTTTCTGCTCCACCTCGCTGGTTTTAGGAATCACGCAGTAAAATCTTCATGATTTTAGCTCTAAGAAAACCAAACGCTCCTGTCGCTTGTCGAAATATCTAATCTCCTTGAGTGTTGCTCTGTTTCCCTTCATTTACTTCTACTCTCAGGTCTTGCCCATTGAGAAGTGTCTAGATAAAAATGTCAGCTGACATACACAGAGTAAGTCATATTGTCTACATGATTATTGTTAAACATTCTAAGGAGGGGACTTTGGATGGATATTATGTACAGATGTATTAATACTTGATTTATTCTGAAAAGATCACACATATACTTCCTTATAGTTAACTTGTAATAAATCCAAGTCCACAACTATATAGACAAAACCAATAGCCTTTACCTTCTATGAATTATTGTATATCTGAGTCTTCAGTCATTTCTCCTCTATACATTTTCCTCCTGCCCATCTTTAAGGTCGCCCCTAAGTGAAGCTGTACTTAAACAGTAGTCCATTTGTAGCTGATGCCAGGATGCTGAACAAGACCATTTGTAAGTCCAACTAATACTTTTTTTTCTCGCTTTAATCAACTTCTAAAAGGCAACTTCCCGGAGCACCTGGGTAGCTCAGTTGGTTAAGTGTCCGACTCTTGGTTTTGGCTCAGGTCATGATCTCATGGTTTGTGAGCCCCTCATTGGGCTCTGCACTGACAGTGTGGAACCTGCTTGGGATTCTCTCTCTCTCTGTTTGCCCCTCCTATGCTCTCTCTCTCTCTCTTTCTCAAAATAAATAAATAAACTTAAAAAATATAAAAGGCAACTTCACATCATCAGTTCATATGGAAGTGCAATAGGAGTAGGTATATTAGGAATATGTATATAACAGTACATGCTCATGCAACTTACTTGTGCTTTATGGACCTACCTGAGCCTGGTATTAAATATAAAACTTCAGGGCACCTGGGTGGCTTAGTCGGTTAAGCGTCCGACTTCAGCTTATGTCATGATCTCATGGTTTGTGAGTTCAAGCCCCGCATCAGGCTCTCTGCTGTCAGTGCAGTGCCTACTTCGGATCCTTTGTCCCCCTATCTCTTTGCTCCTCCCCTACTTGTGTTCTGTCCATCTCTCTCTCTCAAATAAATAAACATTAAAAAAAAGTATAGATATAGAACTTCAGTGATTATGAGGCTGCTGCTGGGCACATTCAAGTCTGTCTTTAGCAGATCAACAACCCCAACTTATCTCATGTATTTCAGCTCTCATGGTTACTTCGTGTCCCATTGTCCAACTTATCCAGGCCTAGGACCAAGTCAAACTATTTTTTAGAAGGAAAACAGTGATTTGCTAAAGAGTTTGTGATTATTTTCCAAATTCCAGATTGCTTACACTGTGATTGTCCTTTTTAGACTTGCCCCTGTTACTACATAACATCCTGATTTGTGACAGATATTTTAAACACCTTTGAGTTTGTTGGTTCATAAGGGCCAATTGGAAGAATTGTTTGCCCTGCAACCAGTTGGCCGAGAGCCTTCTCTTGCTATGCCCCCTTATTCAGAGCTGGCAACACTACAAATTACTTGGTGAGGGAGTAGGAGCAACATACTGAAATGAAGTATGTGTTACCGCCAATTGTCCCACAGCATGATTCCTTCCAGAAACTTTACTGGGGTGGCAGATATCTGAGTATTCATGAAATTTATCTTTAATGTTCTAACATGCATGGGACTCATAATGGCCTCTAGTGTACCAGTGCCTCTCTGTCTGTAAGTTTCTGTCATCATCATGCCATTCACGTTGTGGACCAGCATCATGTCCTATGGAATGGTGAGACAGAGTCCCTGCAGAATAAATTATGCCACAGAACCAGGGGTCACATAGAGCCCTGTGGCAAAAGAATGTAGGCAATCTGCTGACTCCACTAGGTGAAAACAAACTGCTTCTGGGGTTTCACAATGGAACAGAAACCAAGCATTTTTCAGATAAATAGTTGCAGAGCACGTGCCAAATGCTGGGTTGACTTGCTCTAGTAAATTGTCTCAAATGGAAACAGCAGCAGCAATTGGAATTAACATCTGATTAAGTTTATGATAAGGCACCTGCTATTCACCAAGAACAGCTGGGTTCTACAGAAGTCGAACAGGCAAGTTAAACAGAGTTATAACAGTATTACCATCTTGCTCACGGATTCTCTTATGTATGTAGTATTTTTTAAGCTATTGTTTTGGAAGTTATCCTAGTTTAGGCTGCTATAATGAAATACCATAGACTAGATGGCTTAAACAACAGACAGTTTTTTCTAACAGTTCTGGAGGCTGGGAAGGCTAAGGTCAAGATGTTGACAGATTTGGTTCTTGGGGAAGGCCGTCTTCCTGGTTTGCAGGTAGATGGTGGCCATCTTGCTGTGTGCTGATATGACCACTTTGTTGTTCATGTTCACAGAGGAGACAGATCAAGCTACCTTGTGTCTTTTCCTCTTCTTATAATGGCATTAATCCTATGATGAGGGTACCACACTCATAGGCCCCACCTCCAAATACATCATATTGGAGCTTTTGGCTTCAGCATATGAGTTTTGGGGGTACACAAATATTCAGTTCACAGAGGTCTTTACTCAATGGTCATGAAAGCAATGGGGAATATTTTATGTTAATTTCCCAGTATATTCATTTCAATCATAAATTTGGGTGCATGGGAATGACCACAGAATGGATTTAAAGATCCTCTGAGCCCACTGTGGTATTCAGTACAAAAGTAGTTTATCATCCGATTCACATAGGCTCCCACTGTGGCAGGTTTGATGGCAGCGGTGTTCGGGGCTGCCAGAGATTAGAATTAGCTTCATTGAATCTCCAAGCGATATAAATATTTCCCTTTCCCTTGATAAATGGCCACAGTGAATGTGCCTTTGAGAGAACTTCTTTAAGAGTACCGACTTCCTCTTGACTCAAGGAGATGCTGGTACTGGGGCTGCAAACTGACTCAAGTCTGAAATTGGTTCACAGACCATAACTGTCATTGCCAGATGTAGAATTTTCTGTTATACTGATCATGAAAATGAATGTGCTGCCAATTTTCATCTAAGGGACCTCAAGGTTTATAAGCCACCTTAGAAATTTTTGCAGGTCAAATCATTCTCATTACCACTTAAGTCTTGCTATCATTATCGTAACTGCTCTCACTTTGCTTCTTATAGTTAAAAGATGTTACTTGGCCTCTGTTGCTCCAGGATCTCACCATTTCCATTGAAATTGGGAAATTTGTCTCAGCAATAATGTCTCCCATCTTCATTTTTGGCCTATAGAAGGCAGACACTAGGATACTTCAAAAAATCCTGGTACTGAGTGTGTTACACCCAATATATCCATTTTAATATTCCTATATCCTCGATCTTTAGATTCCTTCATCTACATTTCACCAAGGAATTTCTGGGATCTCAGTTACAGTTAGCAGAGGGCCCATTAGGCTGAGTCTTATTAATTAGTCGAGCAATCAGAGTTACTGCCAACTACTCAAACCAGCATAGGGAATCCAGAATCTATTAAGTACAATCATATAAAAAAAAAGATTGGCCTTATCTTTTTCCCCCCTGAATTTTGTTTATTACTCTCTGAATCTATCCCCACACATATTCAGGATCATGTTAGTATAAATTTATACAACCTTGAAATTTTGTTAAGCTGTGTAAGGCCTTAGCTTCTGAATGAGCCTCCTGAAACATGCTAGGATCTGACTTTTATATAGGTTCTGAGGTAATGAGGAGAGGACAGGGAAGGAATAGAGACTTGACAACTCCTTTTAAGGAAACATGGTGAGGTCTTCAAGTGGGACAGCAAAAATCTTATCAGACATATTGGCAAAAGCTGATAAGGGATGTTCAATGGAGCTTGAAAGAATGGGTAACTTGAAGTCTTCCAAATTCCTCAAATTTCCCATTCCTATTCTTTTTATTTTTTAATGTTTGTTTGTTTGTTTGTTTTGAGAAAGAGAGTGGTGGAGGGGCAGAAAGAGGAAGAGAGAATCCCAAACAAGCTACATACTGGCACAGAGCCCAACTCGAGACTCAATCCTACAAACCTTGGGATCATGACCTGAGTGGGCGTCAAGAGTCAGATGCTCAACTGACTGAGCCACCCAGGTGCCCCTCTTTATTCCTATTCTTGAGGTTCCACTCTTTCCAAGTTAGTACTTAATTCTCATATAAGACTCTTGGATGAGGCTGGAATTGAACTTATATTGTATTTTAACAACCCATAGGATCAGACCCTGCAAGTTTTGTTTGACTATATCTGCCCAGCAGCAGCAGAAGGTAATGTCCATGTTGGGGAAGTCGTGGTTCTCTGACTGTGACTTTGGCCAAGAATTTAAAATCTCAAGCTTATTATTTCCTTTATTAAAGCTTCCCAGCACAGTTGAAATAGCTAGCTTACATCCCACAGAACCATTGCATGCCCCATGTTTGTCAGACTAGCTTTTCTTAGCAGTAACTTGGTCATCCAAAGTCCTCTAGTAGCCCCTTCCTTGAAGGTGACCATAGTGACAATTTGACACAGAGTTTCATGAAAATCCATTAGAGAGTTAGTGCCCCAACCTCTAATGCTAACCAGCACTCACTGATTTTATACCTAACCAGAATAGATAACTATTGGAGACTAAATATCTGTGTTCCCCCCTACTCCCATTCATATGCTGAAGCCCAGACCCCAGTGTGAATGGTATTTGGAGGTGGGATCATGAGGTCATGAAGGTGGAGTCCCCATGATGGAATCGGTATTTTTATAAGAAGAGGAAGAAAGACCAGAGTTCTTTCTCTCTTTCTGCCTTGTGAGGACACAGCAAAAAGGAAGGCATTTGCAAGCTAGGAAGAGGGCCCTTACCAGGGAATCAAATCAACTGGCACCTTGATCTTGAACTTTCTGGCTTCTAAACTATGAGAAAGTAAATTTCTGTTGTTTAAACACCCACTGTTTGGTGTTTCGTTTTGGCATCCTGAGTGGACTTATATAATAACTAACATTAAGGTCCCATTTCTTCTTTTTTTAATATTTCTTTTTTTTTAATTTTTATTTTAAGGAGAGAGAGAGCGAGAGCAGGGGAGAGGGGCAAAGGGGGAGAGAGAATCTTAAGCAGGCTCCACACTAGTGTGGAGTCCAACATGGGGCTGTAACCCATGACCCTGGGATCATGACCTGAGCCTAAAATAAGAGTCAGACGCTCAACTGACTGAGCCACCCAGGTGCTCCAAGTTCCCATGTCTTAAGTGGTCCATTTATGGCAGAAATTTCTGGTACAAATTTCCATATGCGCAAGTATTATTAGTTGCAGATAACAAAATCTACTCTAGGTAGTTTAAACAGAAAGTGATTAATTTTATAGCATTAAGTAGCATATGATATTTCCAAGAGGACCAGGGAGCTAAGTTTGGATACTGTATAATCAGGAAACATGGCTTAGAGAAACTCTAAACCACTTTGGAATTATTTTAATGAATTTTTTTTGGTTGCTATTGCTTGCCACTTAACATCTATGATGAGGAGAGGACAGGGATGTTAATCTATGATGTTAATGGCATGAGAGTGGAACCTTGGCCATAGTTGCCCTGGGAGATCCAAATGCCTCTTCTTGTGGGGAAAGCTGATCTCTGCACCTCTCATTGTTTGGTTTGCATTACAAGTCTCTAAAAGGTATTTTTATAAGAGAATCTGGGTCATGTAGACATTAGCTTTCTAGTACATGAAGGCGTATACTAAAAAGAGCCTGAAGTGGGTGTTGAGTGCATCAGTCTGTAGTATCTACTGCCACTTTCATGGAGTCTAATGAGAAATACTTGTGAAGACATAAACAAAGAAGCTTCTTGGTCTGGTCTTTTGTTATCTAGTTTGAATATTCAAAAAGACCTCTATTTTGGGAATGTAATTCACAGTTATTAGCCGAGTCTCTGTTGGGAAACAACCCATTATTCTAATTCCAGTTTAGGGGAGGCAAAAAAGTACCATCCTTTAATTTTAATGAGTTGCCCATTAGCACTACGATATTGGACCTGGATGCCTCATTTCCTGACTAGAAGGAGAAGCCATCTTTTGTAAGGATGCTTTCGGGAAATCTGGTCATAGGGGAGGAAAACTAGGTTGAAGCTTCAGCTCTTTTTTTTCTTTTTTTTAAGCATTACCCGCCATTCGGAATCCAGCCTGTGTGCGTTTCTCAGTTCTCTAAGATCTAGCTGGATGGTTCAGGGCTTTGTTGTTGCTTTCACAGCAAGGAGAAAGTCATAGCACAGGTTGGCAGCCTGTCGCCCACTGTCTCCCTCTGCGGTCCTCCTGGATTTTGTTCTTCCAATGGCGCGTCGGTTCCTTTTTAACCATCCTAACAATGAAGTGTGTTTAGCAATGAATGCTGTTTTCTCATAATCTTTCATCTTCTGTGAAAAAGCGATTTGTCATCTCAAATAATAAACTGCAGGGACTCTTGTCCCTCCCACACGCCATTTTCCCACATTCTTCTTAGGTCCGAGTGTTGAGAAAAGATCTACAATATTTTTACAAAAATATGATTAAAACGTATTTCTCAGAGCTCCAGTGACTCTAATAGGAGCAACATGGCCTTTGGATAAGGGCAAGAGCTAAGGGGAAACTGAATGTTTCAATGCCTGAAGGATTTTTCTTTTCTTCTTCCTCCCTCTCCCTTCCTTCCTTCCTTCCTTCCTTTCTTCCTTCCTTCCTTCCTTCCTTCCTTCCTTCCTTCCTTCCTTCCTTCCTTCCTTCTGTTCTCTCTTTCTTTTCTCTTTCTCTCCCTTTCTTTCTTTCTTTCTTTCTTTCTTTCTTTTTTTTCTTTTCTCTCTGTCTTTGTTTGGTAGGAAAAAAAACATTAAAAAATATCCACTTATGAACCTTGTTCAGGCAAGGAAGAGAAACTATAGACCATATTTTAATGAGAAATGTATTCTGCCTAGGAAAGAAATGTTTGGACAAAACAAATGGTCAGGCTATTGCTTGGTTAAGAAATAGTAATGTATTCTTTTCTGGAAGGAAAACAAATGTTCTTTAGAAAGGAAATTTGGAACAGAGGTTTTTTTGAAGTAGGTCAGATTCTAACTACTCTACTTTCTATCTATGTAAATTTGGGCTAGTTATTATCTTTTCAAAATGTTCAAGTTTCCACATCAATATAATGGATATAAATATTAATAACTGTCTATAATTGTGAGTTATTGTGAAGATTAAATGTAATAATGTTTGTTGGTGCCTGGCTGACTCAGTTGGTAGAGAATGTGACTCTTAATCTCTAGGTTGTGGGGCGCCTGGGTGGCTCAGTCGGTTAAGCGTCCGACTTCAGCTCAGGTCATGATCTCACAGTTGGTGGGTTCGAGTCCCACGTCGGGCTCTGTGCTGACAGCTCAGAGCCTGGAGCCTGCTTCGGATTCTGTGTCTCCCTCTCTCTCTCTCTCTCAAAAATAAATAAAAATGTTAAAAAATTAAAAAAAAAAATCTCTAGGTTGTGAGTTCAAGGCCCATCTTGGGGGTAGAGTTTACTTAATAAAAAAAAGTTTTTAAAATATGATAATGTGTAAAATATTTTAGTGCTGGGATATATATAGCCAAGAGCTCTCATTATTACTGGTGGTTTTTGTAAACATCTTGAACAATGTAAGGTTGCATAGGAACTTTAAACTTTTTTTTTTTTTTAATGTTTGTTTATTTTTGAGAGAGAGACAGAGTGTGTGTGGGGGAGGGGCAGAGAGAGCGAGAGGGAGACACAGAATCCGAAGCAGGCTCCAGGCTCTGAGCTGTTAGCACAGAGCCCAACATGGGGCTCAAACTCACAGACGGGGAGATCATGACCTGAGCCGAAGTCAGAGGCTTAACCGACTGAGCCACCCAGGCGCCCCTGCATAGGAACTTTAAACTAGACAGCTTTAAGACCATATGTGTGTCTGTGTGTGCGCGCACATGCACATGTATGTATATGTACACACACACACAGATACACATACACCAACTTTTTTTAGGTATATATGATTGATCTCTTAGTTGTCTCTGTAAATAAAAATAATTAACAGATACTGAGTCTTTATATGGTAGATAAATCTTGTGTCTACACAATATTTTTTCTTCCATTTTCCTAAGAAAGTTGTATTGTGCCCTGCTGAAAAAACAAAACAAAACAAAAAACACCCCTAGCATTCTTATAGTTAGAAGTGGTTGTGTGACATAGTTCTGACCAAGGAAAAGACAGCAGACATTTATGGAAAAGTATTTTCTGGAAAAGTCTTCCTTTCCTGATATTGCTATCCCCTCTTTCTTCTTGTCATTTCTGGTGCTACTTTTTTTTTTAATGTTTATTTATTTTTGAGAGATAGAGAGAGACAGAGCAGGAGCAGGGGAGGTGCAGTGAGAGAGGGAGACACAGAATCCAAAACAGGTTCCAGGTTCTGAGCTGTCAGCACAGAGCCCAATACGGGGCTCAAACCCATGAACCGAGAGATCATGGCCTGAGCCAAAGTTAGACGATTAACCTACAGAGCCACCCAGGCGCCACCCAGTGCTGCTTTTTGAGTGAAAGGTTGAGATGAGAATAGACGTAGAGCCCCCATCTGGAGGCAACAAGGAGACCGTAGGATCAGGGCCACTCACTGAGGCTGGCAGAGCAGAGAGAAAGAAAGAAGTAACCCAGGACAATAGATGACGCTGTGAGGTGTTTTGGGATTTTTGAGATTTTTTGAGGAAACAATAAATTCTTATTTGGTAACCCTTGAAGTAGGTCTTCTGTTATATGCAGCTGGAACCAATCCCCAACAGGTGATTCTTTCTGTTTGCTAGTAGCATGCTAATTTGCTTTTCGTGAATTATCTGATTTAACCCTAACACTAGTGCTATCCGTGAAGTACAAATATTACCCTCACTTAAAAGATTAGAAAAGCTCAGAATTGTTAAGTGACTTGTCTGTGGTCACAGAGCCAAATACATGAAACAGCCGAGATATAAACCAAGGTAGTCAGATACAGAACCATTGTTTATCTATTTATGCTTTCATTTCATTCTACAGTGGATTTCAGGCTGCTTTTAAGAACTATGTAAAATAAAAGAAACAAATATCAATAAAAGATCAGTCTAAAAAACCCCAAAGTGTTGCTGTTACAGGAAATAATACATTTCTTTCTTCTTTTTTTTTTAAATTTTTTAAAATTAAATTTTTTTAAATTTAATTGAGAGACAGAAAGAGAGACAGAGCACAAACAGGGGTGGGGCAGAGAGAGGGGGAAACACAGAATCTGAAGCAGGCTCCAGGCTCTGAGCTGTCAGCACAGAGCCCAACGCAGGGCTCAAACTCACAAACTGCAAGATCATGACCTGAGCTGAAGTTGGACGCTTAACCGACTGAGCCAGCCAGGCGCCCCTGGAAATAATACATTTCAGTAGGAGGCAAAAACCAAGGGGCAGTGACAAGGGGGATAGAACACGGGTATATAGACCATACGGTCACCCAAGGAAAGATCCATAGTACTAACGTCTGAACTTTCTGGTAGCTAAGGAAAGGTAGAATATATTTTTGTGAGAGAAGAAAAAACAAACCCATTTTTAATGGGAAACAAAGCTTTTCCATAGTAGGTTCTAAAAACAATTGTCAGGGTGCCTGGGTGGCTCAGTTGGTTAGGCGTCTGAATCTTGATTTTGGCTCAGGCCATGACCTCACAGTATGTGAGATCAAGCCCCATGTCGGGCTTTGCCCTGAGTGTGGAGCCTTCTTGGGATTCTCTGTCTTCCTTTGTCTCTGCTCCTCCCCTCCCCAAATAAACAAACAAACTTAAAAATAAATAAATAAATAAAAGCAGTTGCTAATTTAGGCTTTCGTATGGGACATAAATGTGATTAAGGACCCTAACCTCAGAGATTTTGATTCGGTATGTCTGTAGTGGGCCTGAGAATTTGCATTTATTCCATGCTTCTAGGTATTACTGATTCTGCTTGTCTGTGGACCTCATTTTGAGTGGCATAGATACAGGACACAGGTCACAAACTTATATGCCCAGAGGTACCAGCCAAGTAATATCAAAGATTGAAGTGGACCTTATGGAAGACAGTAGGGAGGGGTTGCTGCTGTAGCAAATTAGGAAGTGAATGCTTCATTTTAAAGGGGTAATAGCTGCTTCTCAACATCAGCCAGAGGCTGTCTTGTGAAAATTTAGTCAAATATTGCTTGATTTTCAAACATTTCAAGAGACACCCAATTGTTTCAAGATATCCCAAGTGTTATCAAGGGAAAGTTATGTGAAATTTCTATTTCTGAAACAGTGTTCAGGCCAAATACACCATCTGTTGGTAAGGGGGCTGTAGGAGGTGAACATATCTTATTGCTTTTGTTGTAATTTCTCTGTATTTTTTGTGAGTTTTGAAAACTATTTTTCTGCATGTTACTAATATAACCGTTCATGATTAAGGAGTTCCTCCTGAGATAATGTGTGTTTATGGTTTTATTTATGTCAGTGACTTAAGACCACTTTTTGTTCCCAATGGAGGTTCTTATTTAAGGGGTAGGTAGGCGGCTAGACTGCAAAAACTCACTCCAATATCTTGAAGCTGAGGTGTTTGCCTCTATTTCCGTGGAGATCAAGGTTTAATGGGGAATAATTATAGGGATCCGAGATCTTGCAAATGAAATTCTTCTAGATTTTGGTCACGATTTCCTGTAAATATGAACTATTTTTCACATAATCTTTTCTTCAAGGTAAATTTTTTTCCTTTCAATAAATGGTCAGAAGAAAAATCTCTGTTCAGAATTTCTAGAGTGCTTTCTCTTTGTCGGCTGGTAATATGCTAACACATGGTGATAGCACCCTTATTATTTCTTTGATAATTTCTTCCTTTTTGTTTTTCGTTCTCTGTTTCTAGAACTGCTAATCTTCAGATATCGACCTCTTACACTGACCTTTTAAATGTTTGCTGCGTAGCTTTTATGTGGATACTCATTATAAGATTAAGGAAGTTCCCTTCTGTTCCCATTTTGCTAACAACTTTTTTGTTTTAAGTCGTATATGGAATTTTAATTTTATCAAGTGATCTTTTTGAGAAAGAAATCTCTATTGAGATTTTCATGATTTTCTTCTTGTTAGTATGAAGGCTTTCTTAGACTGATTTTAGATATTAAATCATCTCCACATTACCGAAAGAAACCTTATTTGATTAGGGTGTAATCATAATTTTTATGTATTGCTGATTTGATTTTCTAAAATTTCTCTTTATTTTTTATTTTTTTATTAAAAAAATTTTTTCTTAATGTTTATTTATTTTTGAGAGACACAGAGACAGAGTATGAACCGGGGAAGGGCAGAGAGAGAGGGAGACACAGAATCCGAAGCAGGTTCCAGGCTCCGAGCCATCAGCAAAGAGCCCGACACGGGGCTCGAACTCACAGACCGTGAGATCATGACCTGAGCCGAAGTCGGCTGCCTAACCAACTGAGCCACCCAGGCGCCCCTAAAATTTCTCTTTAAAAGGAACTTTAGTCTATCATTTTCTTTCTTATAATATATTGTCAGATTGTGGAAGTAATTTATACTGGCTTCATCAAATGAATTAGAATTGATTTTTCATATTTATTCTTGGGGAAATAAGGAATATTAAATGATGTTATTATTCCCTCCTTAAATATTTGGAGGATCACTGTTGAGGCCAGGTGAATGTACATATTTCTTTGTGGAAAGGTTCTTAATTAAACATTCAGTTTCTTTAATAGATATAATACTATTCAGATTTTCAAAGTTTTCTTGTGTTAGTTTTGGTAAGTTTTATTTTCCTAGAACTTTTCCATTTCACTTAAATTTTCAAATTAGCCTAAGATAATTTATAATATCATCTGTTTTCTTTTTTTTTTTTTAATCTCTGTTAAATCTGTGATGGCCTCTTTTTATTCTGGTAATGGTAATTTGTAACTTTCTGTTTTTTCTTGATATGAGTTAGTAGAAGTTTATTAATTATTAATCTTAAAAACAAAACAACTTCTGGCTTGGTTAATTTTTTTTCTACTGAATAATTTGCATCCACTTCATTAACTATTTTTTATATCCTTGTCATTTCCTTGTTTCTTCACTCTTGGTGTGTAATTTGTTTATTTTTCTAACTTGGAGATGTAGTTTTAGGTCACTGATTTTCAGTCTTTCCTAATAGATGCATGTAAGGTACTATGGTTCTCCGTATGGACTGTGTTAGCAGCAAATCGTGTTTCGATATGTTATATTTTTTGTGATCACTCAGTTAAAATACTTTCCACTGTGATTTCCTCTTCGGCCTATATATTATTTAGAAATATATTGCTTAATTTGCAAACATTTAGAGTTTTCTTGTTATCTTTTGATACTGATTTAATAATTAACTCAACCATGGTTAGAGATTGTTCTCTGTATGACTTCAGTCATTTCAAAATTTGTTGAAAGTTGCCTTATGGCCCAGCATACAGTCAAATTTTTGTATGTTTGCATGTACCCTTGTGAGGAATAAATATTCTGCAGTTGTTAGCCGAGTGTTACATAAGCGTTACTTAGGCCAAGTTGGTTAATAGTGTTGTTACAATCTTCTAGATTCTTATTGACTGTCTACCTTCTTGTTTTATTGATTACTGAGAAGTGTTGAAATCTCTAACTACAATTGTGGATTTTCCTGTTGCTCCTATTAATTTCATCAGCTTTTTTTGTCGAATACAAATTATAAAAAAATTTTATATCTCTATAAAACTTTATTTAAAGTATATTTATTTATTTTTGAGAGACAGAGAGAGGGGGACACAGAGAGAGGCCAGAAGCCAAGCCAAGCCAAGCATTTGCCATTAGTCATGCCTGCAGTATCTGTAGATTTGGGTGAATTCCTCTTCCTGAGGTCCCCAAAATACCCTGAGATTCCTGCACCTACCTGCCAGGAAGTGTTACTCTTTACTCACCTGCTAAGGCTGCTGGGAACTCTTTAAGCAGAGTATCAGGCCAACATTTCCAAGGCACTTTATTGACTTCATGTCAACGTTAGTTCCTTAGAGCTGTGTGGTCATATTTGAGTCTGTGCATGTTTCTCTTAAATATGACATTCCAGTCAAACCCTTGGTAAAATAACTAATGTTTCCAAAGATGTCCTATTACAAGGAGAAGATTCTTATTGAACATATGCAAATAACTGTAATTGCCATGAAAGAAAGAATACTCACTGAGAGTTTTTGAATTTCAGAGGGTTTCAGGTAGAGAGAAAGCCAAACACTTTAATTTATTCACAAATGAATACTTTATTCTATTTCTGTAAGTCATAGATCTCTTCTTTAAAATTGTTTTAAAGTTTAATTTTGAGAGAGAGAGCAAGTGGGGGAGGGGCAAAAAAAGAGAGGGAGAGAGAGAATCCTAGGCAGGCTCCGCACTGCCAGTGCAGAGCTTGGTGTGGGCCTCAAACTCATGAATGATGGGATCTTGACCTGAGCTGACGTCAGATGCTTAATGGACTGAGCCACCCAGGCGCCCCTCTATAAATCATAGGTATCTTAAAAGAAAGTTCCCTTAATCTGGAAGAGCAAACATTAGAGAACCAGCAATATTTCCAACAAGAGTCACAAAAACTATCTTCTTTTCTCTTAATTTACTTAGTCCCATGTTCCTAATTCTTGTTCAGTTGGAATGCAGCTTTTTAGTTATGGAAATTCTTACTCAGTTAATTTTATTATCTTAAAGATGTCTAACACTTGTATTTGTCGAAAGCCCTTTTTATGAACCTATTTAGCACAAAGCAGGTTTTTCATAGTATAATCTTTTAATAAAGCACCAAGAATGTTTACCATCAGACCCAAATATCCTTAGTTTCTTTGCAATAAAAAGCCAAAACCCACAAACCTACATTCAATAATCAATGCTTTAGCACTCCAATCTATGTGGAAAAGACCGAGATGCCTAGCAAATTCAATCCAGGTTATCGTGCATGCAAGCTTTAAAGTTTCAGGTTACTAAAGACTTTGAAAGCTATCTGAACAATTATCCATGAAAACTTTGAGACAGAATTAACTATCATTTTAAGTCATCTTTTTGCCAACAAATTGCAACAGAAACCATGAGCTTATTTGACCTTCAGTAAACCTAGACAGAATGAGAATTTTATATTTAATGCTGATAACTCTAAAGACACATCTACTTTAATTAGAATTTTAGTTTTTAAAATTTAAATGCAAGTTAATTAATGTATAGTGTAATAGTGATTTCAGGAATATAATTTAGTGATTCATCACTTACATGTAACACCCAGTGCTCATCCCAAGAATCCTCGTTAATTCCCCTCACCCATTTAGCCCCCACCCAACACACCTCCAGCAACCTGCAGTTTGTTCTCTGTATTTAAGAGTCTTTGATGGTTTGTCTCCCTCTCTGTTTTTATATTATTTTTGCTTCCCTTCCCTTATGTTCATCTGTCTTATGTCTTAAATTCCATATATGAGTGAAATCATGTATTTGTCTTTATCTGGCTGACTTATTTCAATTAGCATAAAACATTCTAGTTCCTTCCATGTTGTTGCAAATGGCAAGATTTCATTCTTTTTGATTGCCAAGTAATATTCCATTCCACTTTATCCATTTGTCAGTTGATGGACAGTTGGGTTCTTTCTATACTCTGTTGTTGATAGTGCTGCTATAAACACTGGTGTGCATGTGCCACTTCGAAACAGTACTCTTGTATCCTTTGGATAAATACGGAGTAGTGGAATTGCTAGGTTGTAGGGTAGTTTTATTTTTAATTTTTTTGAGGAATGTCCATACTGTTTTGTAGAGTGACTGCACCAGTTTGCATTCCCACCAGCAGTGCAAAAGGGTTCCCCTTTCTCTGCATCCTCACCCATATCTGTTGTTGCCTGAGTTGTTAATTTTAGCCATTCTGATAGATACGAGGTGGTATCTCATTGTGATTTTGATTTGCATTTCCCTGATGATGAATGATGTTGAATAAATTTTCATGTGTCTATTAACCATCTGGATGTCTTCTTTGGAAAAGTGTCTATTCATGTCTTTTGCTCATTTCTTCATTGGATTATATGTTGTTGAGTTTGATAGGTTCTTTATAGATTTTGGATACTAATGTGTTCTTTTGTTGTTTTTTTTTTAAAATTTTTTTAATGTTTACTTTAGAGAGAGACAGAGTGAGTGAGGGAGGGGCAGAGAGCAAGGAAGACACAGAATCCGAAGCAGGCTCCAGGTTCTGAGCTGTCAGCACAGAGCCCGACATGGAGCTCGAACCCACGAACCGTGAGATCATGACCTGAGCTGAAGTTGGACGCTTAACCAACTGATCCACCCAGGTGCCCCTAATGTTTTATCTGACGTGTCATTTGCAAATATCTCCACCCATTCCGTTGGTGAACTTTTAATTTTGCTGATTGTTTCCTTTGGTCTGCAGAAGCTTTTTATCTTGATGAGGTCCCTTGTTTCCTTTTGAGGTCCCTTTTGTTTTCCGTGCCTCCGGAGATATGTCAGGTAAGAAGTTGCTGTGGCTAAGGTCAAAGAGGTTGTTGCCTGTTTTCTCTTCTAGGATTTTGATGTCCTCCTGTCTTGCCTTTAGGTCTTTCATCTATTTTGAGCTTATTTTTGTGTATGGCATAAGAAAGTGGTCCAGGTTCATTCTTCTGCATGTCACCGTCCAGTTTTCCCAACACCATTTGCTGAAGAGACCGTCTTTATTCCATTGGATATTCTTTCCTGCTTTGTCAAAGATTAGTTGGCCATATGTTTGTGGGTCCATTTCTGTAAACCAACACATTTAAATTCTCTTAAATACCGAATATGTTCCACCTGTGTCCACTTAGAAGTCAATTTGTTTCTTATTGTCAGTTTTTACCTGGGACACTGGTGGGAGAATCTGAAGTGGGTGGTATTAAGTCCAGGGGGTGCTCTTTGCTCCTTAACAGTGAGAGGAGGAGTCAATAGTGCCAGAAGGCAGTTATGCAAGCCACACCTAAGGTGGTGAAGAAACAGAGGAGACAGAAGAGGCAAGGTGCCACCAGAAGGCAAAAGAAGAGACTTCTTGGTTCTAAACCTCATCAGCTTGTGTGGATGAGCAGAAGTCACACTTTTTTTCCCCCACCAAATTGGAAATATGCAGTCCATGTCAGGCCAGAGAAGACAGAGAATTTTCTGAAACAAAGGGAATTTCGGCAGCTACTTGGGAATATTACTTAAAGTCCCTGCCTTGAGGTTGACTTACCAAAGACTGTTAGTTCCAATTATAGCCATTAGCCTGGGAAATTAATGAGGAGAAGCCCCCACATCTATTAGAAGGAGGAACAGTACGAGAATCAGGGTCCCCTTCATTAAGAATGATCTGTGTTCCCTCCAGCAAGCTGGGTTTATTTGGAGGAGACTTGTTTAGAGCCTTAGGTCTGGGTCCTGGTTTCAAGCCATGCAGGCATGGAGCTAGGGTACCTTCTTCCATTTGCCCTGTTTCCTGCAGAAGAGATCAAACCTATAGATCCTACTGAGGCCATGCAGTGTTATAGGAGATCAGTCCTTTCCTAAAGTTTGCAATCCAAACTGTTTCTAGTGGGTTAAAAGGCATCCCAAGGGAGAGTCCTTGGGGACTGAAAAGAGAAGATCCATTATGGAGAAAGCCTCCCTCATGACTCTCCCCCACCTTCCAACTCCCAGGTGGCATCCCAACATGCAGGATATGTCAGAGGTTCCTCAGCCAAACTGATCCTAGGTGTCCCTGGAACAAAATCGCTCTGATCACTACTTGCTGTAACAAACTATAGAAATGATCCCTGAAAGTATAGTCTTTGATCACTACTTGCTGTAAAGGCCCTGTGGAAGGGAGGCCAGCCCTTCTCCTCCTTCCCCGTTGCATTCTAGACTACAGTGGGTGCTCATATGGACCTAGGTTTCCTTGATGCAAAGGCCGTGCCATGGCAGCCTTGCTGAGAAGGCCATGTTGCACCTTGGCTTGCCTTGTTGAGAAGGCCAGGAAGAACCTGCTGTTTTTAACCCATGGAAAACTCTGGAAAAGTTTAACAAGGTGAAATTACCCAATTCTATAGTAGAGGACCATGATGGAAAACAGTAAAGCTTGAAATCAATCATGATCTCAGCAACATTCCAGTGCATGTAGTCTTTATAGCTGACTTCCTAGGAAATGGTCCCCAGTGGGGTTTTAATTCATTTGGGTACTGGTTTTGACCATCTCTGAGTGGAGGTCTCTTGACCAGAAGTGGCTAGATGAGGGATATGGAGGGGATCACATTAGACCAATGAGGAGGAAACATCACACCGGAGTCATAAGATTGGCAGCCATGCTAGTCACTTAGGTGGATATCCCACACCCAACCAAGACAGGCAGCTTTATGTAAGGACTGAAACAGAGGGCATCAAGTTTCTTGGTCTTATTACCGTTCTAGCCAGGATACTAACTTCCAGCCAAAAGGTGGGATTTCTCCTCCCCGTGGAGTAGCCATGGGCTAGAGGATTGCAGCCTGAACAATCAACATGAAAGTGTTCCAGTAAGACACTGGAAAAGCCCCTAAAATGAAAGAAAGCAGAGAGATCAGAGGAAGTACTCACTAAGTTTGCACTGAGGCTCAGAGTTCGCATGCAAAGACTAGAAGCCCCATGTAAGGATGCCAAAATGATGAGGTTTTAGACTGGTGCGTGTCTGGAGCTGATGGCCAAGAAAGAATTTTGGAGATGTCTTTGGTGCAAAAAGGTGATTTTATTAAAGCACAGGGACAGGGCCTGTGGGTAGGAAGAGCTGCCACCGTCATTTAACTTTTATTCTTTTTATATCTTTATACTTAAAGTGTGTTTGTTAAGTAGCATGTAGTTAGGTCTTAGATTATATCCACCCTGACAACTTTGACATTTAATTGTGGTATATAGTCTGTTTACATTTAATACAATTATTGATATACTTTGGTTTGTGTCTATAATCTTATTAGTTTTTTATTTGTCCCATCTATTTTACATTTCTTTTTCTCTCCTTTCTTGCATTTTAATATTTCTCATTATTCCATTTCTACTGTATTTGCTTGTTACTGATACATTCCTCTACTCTTCTTCTTTTTTATTTTTTTTATTTATTTAAAAAAAATTTTTTTAACGTTTATTTATTTTTGAGAGACAGAGAGACAGTGCATGAGCCGGGGAAGGGCAGAGAGAGAGGGAGACCCAGAATCCGAAGCAGGCTACAGGCTCTGAGCCATCAGCACAGAGCCTGATGCGGGGCTCGAACCCACAGACCACGAGATCATGACCTGAGCTGAAGTCGGCCGCTTAACCAACTGAGCCACCCAGGCGCCCCACCTTTACTCTTCTTTTAATAGTTACCTAGAAATGACAACATGTGTTGTTATTCGTTAGAGACTAATATAAATTATTACTTTTAATACATCCAGGACAATGCAAGAAACTAGAAGAGTTTATATCTCTTAACTTCACCTAGTGACGTGCTAGTGCTGGCTCATATCAGCTCCTGAAGGTTGATTGATAAAATTTCAGAAATTTTGTGAACTAATCGGTAAAACAATGATAATTTGAAATTGGCCATTGTGGGGAGTATTTATATCACAGAAACTAAAATAGTCAACGTAGGATTTTTTTTTTAAGTAAGCCGTACACCCAGCATGAAGCCTACCGTAGGGCTCAAGCTCACAACCCTGAGATCAAGAGTCAGATGCTTAACCGACTGAGCCATCAGGCTCCCCTATTTTGGTTTTTTTTTGAGAACTTGTTAAATATCTACTAGCACATTACTGTCTCCATCCCCAATTCTGTTACTATTTCCATATGTTTTCATGTTTATTTATTTTTGAAGGAGAGAGAGAGACAGAGCGTGAGTGGGGGAGGGGCCGAGAAAGAGGGAGACACAGAATCCAAAGCAGGATCCAGCTCTGAGTCTTCAGCACAGAGCCGATATCTGGCTTGAAGTCGTGAACTGCGAGATCATGACCTGAGCCGAAGTTGGGCACTTAACCGACTTGAGACACCCAGGTTTCCCTGTTTCCGTATATTTTAATCATATATTTAATACAACCCATATTATTTTGCACAGTTAGTATTCATAAATAAATGGAATGATTGGGATCAGATCCTAGACAAAACTTCCTAATTATGTATTTTAAAATCAGCATGTTTTCCGTAGCACAAAGAATTGAAGTACAACGAATAGTTAACTAGTTGAACTGACATGAGTTGTGGGCCAAGCTTTGCCTGATTTTGATTCATTTTCATGTCAACAATTTGGGGAATGTCAGCTATCTTATTAGGTATTCAGTCCAGTGTTTATTGAATGAAAGACAAAATTAATAAACATACGATCTATAACTGATTAGAGAATACTATCTTTAATATTACTGTTACTACTAATATAACATTGAGAAGAGAATCCCTTTGCTACATACCTGAATAAATATTTGTGAAATTAGTAAATGAGTAATAAGCCATAAACCAGCACCTACCCTCACCAGCATAATCTTCTCGAAAACTGGGAATATTCTTATTTTATCTCAAAAAGTGTATTCAGAGTTCAGGCTCCAGCTCCCTTTTAGAAAGCCTTTCTTGACTTTTCCAAGCTCATGGTAGGTGTCCATTTGTACCCCTACGCCGTCCCAGACTTTCTCTAGTATGACACATAACACAATGAATTGCAATTGCTTGTTTAATTATCAATCATTCCACCATTCTGCGTGCTCTGTGAAGGCAGGGATCATGGTTTTCTTATCCTATAATAGATACTAAATACATTTATTTGGAATGTATAAATTACAGATTCTCAGGGGCAGCTGCTAAATCTCATTTGCATGTTTTTACTTTTCAGTGAAGGCATTGTACTACATTGCTACATGGTTTTCAATTAATACTTCTCATTGAACTCCCCATTTGAACATGTGCTCAGAAAAAAGAAACTGCTTTCAATATTGACTTGGGCAAAGCAGAGAAAACTAAGCTTGGCTTAAACTACCATGAATGATACTTGAAGTATTTTCAGTTGTAGCTTTTCAGCTTTTGTTACTCTTCAAAAACGTAGGTGACTGAGCCTTTTGGGCATTTCCAAGAAAAAAAAAAAAGGAGAAATGTGGTTACAGAACACGTTCATGAGAGGATTTCCAAACATTTTAGTGGTCCTGGATAGTGGTTTTAGCAAAACTTAGGCATAAGTGAATCAAATAGGGTATCGGAATTAAATTCCAGAGTCTTGACTTCCAATTTCATGGTTAGTCAGCAGGCAGAAGGCCTCGGAAGCTGTTCGTTGTGCCCATGTAGTACCTTGATCATGTCAAACCCAAGAAGGCAGGATCCAAGTTTTTTAATGCAGTTATTCTTCCGCAAGCCTTGGCTCCATTGGACAGTTACTTTAACTGCAATAACAATTTTCCCTTCATCTTGCCATTGTCAAAAGCATATTGTGAAAGTTTGGAAACCAGGATTATGTTTTTGGCACTATGCAGCGTTTACAGAACACCCCGGACATAGCCTTCGGCTCAGACACATTTGGCAACTCCAGTTGGTTGGAAGGGTCAGTCACATTTGTAAAGGTTTTAGTTCTTAGAAAATCATACTCTGGGAATAATGAGAGTCAAAAAAACAAAACAAAACAAAACAAAAAAACCACCCAAAACTAAAAAACTAACCCCCCATTCCCCCCAAAAAAAAAACCGAAAAAAAAAAAAAAAACAAACCCTTGTCTAACTCGACTGGGATGAGTCTAGTCATGTCATCTGTCTTAAATTTAAATTTGTGGGGAATGGAAAGACATTAAGCTGTATTTTTAAATTTTTAATGATTACAGGTCATGATTTCCATAGCCTGACTGCATTTGGCAACATCTTAATGTGTTATATGGCACATAGACAGTTTTGAAATCTAAACTTCGAGATTTTCCTCTTTATTTTTTTCTTTTTATTTGCTAATCACAGCTGCTTTGTCTAGAACTTCTCTTTTGCTGTGCAGTTAGAGAACGTTAAGCAGAATCTCCTTAGGGAAGATTCCTCTTTGGATTGGTCACTGAATACATTCTTTCTACTTAACAGAACACTTTTAATGACTAATTGAAACCAGTAGATGGTCTTTTGTCTAGTTTGGAGGACTGGCTCAGTTTCTGGTGGCTGAAAGTGGCCAGGGCTTTGAAGCAAGATGGGGCCCCTGTTTACTCTGAGGGAGAAAGGTTTGCTGCCAGATCAGGTTGGAAGTGTGCGCTCTAAGTCACATGCCGCATTATTTATCTAGCTCGGACTTCTGTCATCTCTACTGGTGAGATTTTTCCTGTCTCACGCACATAATTGTGTGGGTTTATTTTTGTGCGTATGATATGGAGATACAATGGGGATCATATATTGTTTTGATTTTCCAACAGCGTGTGTGATGCCCATTAAGTACAGAAGAAAACTGAGTGGCAATTTGGGCTTTCTCAAAGGACAGGCTGAAAGACCCTCTCTTTTAGGCTTTCTTTTCATCCTACGCACCAGATAGGCTCCTGCCTTCTCATCTCTGAGCCTTCAGCCCCAAGAGAGAATGCCGACACACACCTGCATCCTTTGCCTCATTTCTCTTATTCTTCCTTTAACCCCTCCAGAAGGCACGGCCTCAGGATAGATTCCTACTGTCGGAAGGAGTGCCTTCTGTGCACTACAGCAGAACCTGTCTGAGGCTATCCGACAGGGATCTTGATATTGGAGTCATAGGGTGACTTGGAATTATGGATGACTGAGAGTGAAAACACATTGGTTTAATTCCTACTCTTTGAAAATAAAGCTCTGTTGCATACTTTTAAAAAATGGAGTCATAATAGTCATACTTTTAGCTTACTTAAAAATATGTATCATGGACAGCTTTCTGTGCCCTCAAGTACTTGACCTTTTGTTGACATAGAAATAAACTATTTTATTAACTGAGCTTATTTGTAATAGAGTTTATACTAGTTGCTATGATTTATTTCAGGCCAAAAGTTGTTACCCCTATATTTTGGCATATTCTTTTTTAAGACTTTAAAGGCATCCTAAGTCCCTTATGGCTTTTCGGAACATTCTAAGTAAAATTAATGTTCATATCAGCTATTAATAGTCAATTGCTGGTGAAGTTTAAGGGCCCACAGAGAAGGTTGTAATGTATTTCAGAAAAACTTCCTAACTTTCAAGATATACTGATTAACAGAGTTTAGATACTCAAATCTGGCGAAATCTGGGCCTAGATTCTCTGGACAAATGTTTCATGGCACCACCATTATTAATATGATGTCAGGAACAGCCTCTTGCCTCAAAATATTTTGCTAATATTTGAATGCCCTGAGACCCTATTTAGAGTAGCCTCATTATATTACCTTACAATTTTTGTCTTTTGGTTACAAAATGCCATAATGCCATTGCTGTTGGCCTCATTTATACTATGGGATGAATGAGTTTCTGAAGCCTTGTGGATTTTTTTCTCAGTTCATTTCTTGGAAAAATGTGAGAGCAGAAGAGGATAAGCATATTGGGTACCTAATATAGAAAGGTGGCCTGACGGGGTGCCTGGGGGGCTCAGTCAGTTAAGCGTCCAACTTCGGCTCAGGTCATGATCTCACAGCTTATGAGTTCGAGTCCTGTGTCAGGCTCTGTGCTGACAGCTCAGAGCCTGGAGCCTGCTTCAGATTCTGTGTCTCCTCTCTTTGCCCCTCCTTTGCTTGTGCCTTGTCTCTCTCTCTCTCTCTTAAAAATAAATAAACATTAAAAATATTTAAAAAGAAAAGAGGGGCGCCTGGGTGGCTCAGTCGGTTGGGTGGCTGACTTCGGCTCAGGTCATGATCTCGCAGTCTGTGAGTTTGAGCCCCGAGTCGGGCTCTGTGCTGACGGCTCAGAGCCTGGAGCCTGCTTCCGATTCTGTGTCTCCTTCTCTCTCTGCCCTTCCCCTGTTCATGCTGTGCCTCTATGTCTCTCAAAAATAAATAAACATTAAAAAAAATATATTTAAAAAAGAAAAGTGGCCTGACAAGTGTGATGGGGTGGGTAGGCAGGGGTGGAGGTTTTATGAACTTGGGGTCTGGGATAACTACAGGGCAGTTTGCCCAATCCTAGTTTTGTCCAATCACTATTTCTGATGGGGTCGTAGATAAGGGTATGGATCTCAGGCCCTACTGCAAGACGGGGCAATTCTCACAAAACCCCTGGACAGATCTGATAAGGACCTTAAAGAACAATACTGATTTCACAAAGTTGCAATGAGGAGCAATTCTCTTTGACATTCAAAAGATGGCAAACAGGGGCGCCTGGGTGGCTCAGTCGGTTGGGTGTCCGACTTTGGCTCAGGTCATGATCTCGCGGGCCATGAGTTCAAGCCCCGCGTCGGGCTCTGTGCTGACAGCTCAGAGCCTGGAGCCTGCTTCGGATTCTGTGTCTCCCTCTCTCTCTCCGCCCCTCCCCCATTCATGCTCTGTCTCTCTCTGTCTCAAAAATAAATAAACATTAAAAAAAAAAAAAAAAAGATGGCTAACAGTCCCTTTTACGCAGTATGCTGTTGTAGGCCTAGGAACCGCAGGCAAAAAGATGCCATGCAGGTGCTAACTTACTGACAGTTGAGTGCCCTCTAGGGGCTGGTCCCTGGAGAAAATGGTCCAGGTTCCTGAATTTTGGCCCCTTTTCCATTTTTCCAGTCCATGGGGCAATGTTCCTGGAGACAAAAAGAGCCTCCAGGCTCATAATCATTCATAATGGAGCAACAAGAGTTCCAGCTCTGCTTGGTCCAGCAGTTGTGAGAATTAAGGTAAATGGCAGTACTTTGCCATTTATGAGGTGCCACATAGATGTTAGTAGTCATTACTGCGATGACCGCTCCCTGTAGGACTGTCTGAGCTCTTTTTTGGAAGAGAGCATAATTCCATTTTCATATTAACCCTGAGAATAGTATTTTAATTTTAGAAAATGAAAACAGCTTTATTGTTTTGTCTAACTGTGGCAATAATACCTATGTAGAATACCCCCTCAAATTAAGTATAACCAAGAAAAGGGAATACATATTTAAAATTTTGATGCATGTCACTGAAGAGCCCTTTAAAAAGATTCAATCAGCCAATACACTTACCAGACATGTACTAGAGCAGCCTGCACATTTGCAAATGCTGAGTTTTGCCCATCGTTTTAATCATAGCCGATCTGTTGTTTTGTTTGTATTTCTTTGATTACTATTGAGACTAAACATCTGTCCATATAGTTATTGGCCCCAAGGTTTCGAATTGCCCATTCAGTTTCTTTACTGTTTTTTCCTGTTTCATACTGATTTATAAGAATGTGATGCTGTACACATATTCACCCATTTCCTGGTACATATGTTGAACATATTTTTCTTGAAGTGTCTTTTATTCTTGACTGAAACATTTTCGTTACTAAAAAACGTTCATTTTATGTAAATATATTATTTTAATTTATGGTTTCTTGCTTTTCGCCATGCCTGGAAAGACTTTACTCATTTATTTTATTATATTTTAAATGATTTTTTCTTAAAGTTTATTTATTTATTTTGAGAGAGAGAGAGAGAGAAAGAGAGAGATGTAGGAGGGGCAGAGAGAGAGGGAGAGAGGGAGAATCCCAAGCAGGCAAGACTTTCCTCATTTAAAGATGTAAAATTATTCATCTGTACTTGCCTTGAAAATAGCATTTATTGGGTGTCTGCATGTATTAGGAGCTGTTTTTGTCTCATTACATGTATAATTTCATTAAATTTTCACCAAAAGCTTGTGAGGTAGGTATTGTCATTATCTCTACTTTACAAGTAAAAAAATCTCAGGTCAGAAAACATGATTTACTCAAGACCACCGGCTGAGAAGTGGAGGATTCGTGACCGGAGGTCAGATCTCGTACTCCATAGAACATATACTTTCCAAGTGTTTCATATTCCAGAGTTGACCCTGCCTGCAGATGTTTATTTGAATAAATTCATAAGTTAAAAGGAAGCTATTGCAAATACTTCCCTCCAGAAAAAAATGCCCAATTCTGAAAAGAGTTACTTTAATAACTTCATGCAGGCCAGATAATAAAAGAATAGGGATAATGGCTGAGAATGCCAAGAACTACTTTATACAGTAAGATTTATTCATTTCTATAACTTGGTGGGTGGAATATTTTGGTTATTAAAAGGTTTCAGTTAAAATAAAGTGCAGGACAGAGGTGCCTGGATGGATAAGTCGATTAAGCATTCGACTCTTGGTTTCGGCTCACGGCACGATCTCACGGTTGCGGGATCAAGCCCTGAATTGGGCTGTGCCGTGGGCATAGAGACTGCTTACGATTCTCTCCCCGCTCCCTCTCCCTCCGGCCCTCCCCCACTCACTCTTGCTCTCCCTCTCTCTCTCTGAAAAAAATCCAGGACAGTGTCCTCATGAGCCAGCAGGTAAACATTCTAAGGTCCTTTCTGGGCAGAAATTGTATTCTTCTCTAATAATCAGGAGTATGCAAATGAATGCTTTGGCTCCTTTTACAATAGCCACTGACTAGGGGCACATTTTATTTCTACCCTATCTATACATTTCATGTGCTAATTTATTTTTATAGTCAAGCCTTGGTTGCATACCTGTTCTCTTTCAGTCTAAGTGCTATTTGATACCATACCTAATTGTTTTCTTTGAATTCTTTGTCATGTGACACATTTGTGATCCACGTTTGGCAAAATCAAACCAGTGGACTCTGAGATGTTCTGTAAATGCATTATCTAGGCTCTTGCTAAGAGAGAACTGGTTGGCAAATTTTTAAAACCTATGAAGTTTGATGAGATATAGGTGTTGATATAGGTCTTTCATGTTGATACTTTAAGCTTTGAGTACTTTCAGAGAACTTGTAGAGGAAATGAGATGTTTTAAAATTACATGGAAAAAGAGTTATTAACATTCTTTTGAACGTTTCATATCACAGAGAAAATAGTGCTTTTTCTTGACTGATAAGAGAGGAGTTGAGGATGATTTCCAAAATTTTAAAGCCAAGAAAAAAAAATTACATGGAATAATAAGGCAACGGGTGATAGTTTTACTATAATATTAGAAAGTGTTGTAGAATAATTTTAATTTGCTTAAGAAATGTGTGTGTAAGGTACAACATCCAAGGAGGCTTTTATTCTTGTTTTTGTAAAGGGCTGGGATTGTGGTTAAAAAAATAAAATAATTTTCGTATACTTGAATTAATGGTCTCAAACATAATTCATAAGGTATGAAGAGGAAAGTTTGCAGGCTAATTATCCATCAAGAAAGGAAATACGGCAAAGACAACAGGAAGTGAATCCTATCTTTGTTGTCTTCAAGGAATGTTTCTTAGACATAAAAGTCTAGATAAATTCCTTTGAATAATCAAAAAAATTTTTTTTGCTGGTTTCTCTTTAAACACATGAAAGGGAGAGTGAGAGACTTTGACTGCTGGGTAGTAAGTTAATTTCTTTTGGAGGCGATCCATGCTTGGTGGAGAGAGAGTTGGAAGACGACGATGTCAATAGCCATGTAGGTAAGGGTTCTGTTTACTAAGAGGAGCTAGAAGAAGGAAGGCTCAGGGGGAGTAGACCTTTGTAGGTCTGGAGTTCGTGATGGGTCTGGACTGGAGATGCAAATCTGGAAGCCATTTATCGATTTGCCAGCCAATATCTGTGGACTGTCTATGCTGAGCCAGGCATGTTTTGGGGAGCAGTAGTGTCTGTTCACTGTCGCTTTAGCCCATAGATAATTGAACTAATTGGGGGAGTGTCAGGGAGCATGCTTTGTCTCTTCTCACTTCCCTCATTCTCTCCCTGCCAAGGGCAAGAGAAAAGGTTCGTCTCTAGCTCAGAACTTGAAGTTAATGGGCCACATTTTAGTGCAGACAGAGACAGTGTATTAATGGTGTTATTAATGGCATGCTTTCTTCTTTCTTTTGCTTTCTGGATCCTTGCTGCTGGCAGCTCAGATGGTCAGGGACGTTCCCCTTGTGTGAAGTACAGCTATTCCCTTTTGCTGCTCTGTCTTTCCTCGTCGGTCAGCTGGCCTGCCAGGTGGGTATTGCAAAGCCATGTCAGCTCAGGTCAGAGCTTTGGAGTTGAGGTTGCTCTGTCTGTGGCGGTCTCTCTGTTCCACTGTGTTGGGGCTGGTGAGACAGGCCTCTGATTCTTGTTCATGTGGGTAGATACATGAGTAGATTTGGGGTCACCTGTGCAGTACTGGTCTGTATTGCTCACTTATTCCTGGCATAGCTGAGTCTCAGGGCTCAGGACTGGGAAGTAGTGGGTCCCTTGAGCCTGAGCTGTGTTTCCCATTCCAGCTTTTGCTAGTGCACTGCTCTGCTAATGGCATTAATAAACAGCATGTTTTATTTGGCTAGTGATGTTTGTGTGCTCTGTTGGCCGGGCTTTGAAGGGAAGGAGGAAAGAGTGATAATTCAATTCATTTCAACTCAACTCTAAGGGCATTTAAATAACACATGAGGGGCGCCTGGGTGGCTCATTCGGTTAGGTGGCTGACTTCGGCTCAGGTCATAATCTCACGGTCTGTGAGTTCAAGCCCCTCATCGGGCTCTGTGCTGATGGCTCAGAGCCTGGAGCTTGCTTCAGATTCTGTATCTCTCTCTTTCTCTGTGCTTCCCTTGCTCACGCTCTGTCTCTGTGTCTCTCAAAAATAAAATAAAAACGTTAAAAAAAATAACACGTGAGATACCCTAGGCCTTCATAGTGTATAGATAACCCAGGAGAGTACGGAAAATGAGAGAAAAGAAGAAAAGGCGACAAATCCTAGGAAGAAACCTGTAATATTTGAAGGTGTAGGTATTACACAGGCAGTGAGACGAACTAGCATAGACGGTCAGATGAAAGCATGTGAAGACCGATCTGTGAACACAGACATCGGAGGAGGTTTTCTGTTCGTCTTGTTCGCACTTCTTGTACCTTTTCCCCATCGTAACAGTGAGCAGCAGCTACTTTTATGGTTATTAAAAAAAAACTTGGAAAAAGTCACATGAAGGAAATTAGCAGCGTGATTTATGCAGAGGAAAAACCCTTCAGAATAGTAAAGATTTAACGTTAGCCAATTCTAAAATACTGCCACCTCTCTGGTCTCAAGGAAAGAGGAACCTTCCTTCTACCTCGGTCCGCAATGAACAGACCCACGTTTTGACTGCAGGTACGTTAGTAGTGTGCTTCTTTTGCAGATCACACGTATGAAGCAAATAGTGATTCTGAGAAAAGTCATTTTTGTGAGGAACCATCTGGGGGCAGTAAAATCTGAGGCCATAAAACACACGCCACAGCTGGGGAAAGTAAGTACAAAGGGAGAGAAGCGAACTGATCTAACGGTAAAGGAATTTAATTGTCCATTCAGCTATTGCTCATCAAGTGCCTGTTATGCATTAGGTTCTGCGTGACGTGGTAGGAATACAGTGGCCAAAAGGATTTGGGATTTCTGCCGTCACTGACCTTCCTTACCAGGGAGGATTTACCAGTCAGGAGGGGGCTCAAAAGAGTGAACATGCTGTGGCGGGTCATAGCTGCAAGAGCACCTGACAATATACCTAAAACAGACCGTGGTGAGACCGTGGCGACAGGTGGAGCAGGCCATGGTAGTGATGGTGACGGTGGTGGTGAGAAGAGCATGGAACTCTGCTGTGCACCTAGCTCTTCCCTAGCTGCGTATAAGATTTGCCCTCAGACAAGGAATAACATTTTCCCTAATAACTGTGTATACAAATTTGCGATGCTTTCCCATGGATGCACTGGTGTTTTGAGGACTGAGAAAGAAATGACTGTTCTAATCAACACAATCCCTAAATATTATGAGTACTCAGCCCAGCATCTGAATACGCTCTTTCGTTCTGCTCCAGAAACCTCTTTCGCTTGAGAAGCTGTCTGGTTTCCACACCTAAAGCCAGCTGAAAAGCTAATTTATGAATAGAGGATGTCAAATGCCAAGATAGACAGGCCGTTCCATAGCAGCTGTACCAGATTACAGCCTGTTAAGTTTGTAAAGACACATGTCACTGTGCCACTCTGCTTCGAGGAAGCCATATGCTTTATTCTCGAATGTTTTGGGTCTGAGTTCCCCCAAGGTTTCTGCTCTGCGGTGGTGCGTCTCATTGACGTGCAGGGAGCCAAGAACGTCAGAGCTATGTCTCCCAGGCTTAAAGAAAGCAAGAAATGCATGAGCAGGGGTTGGAGACAAAGACCGGGATTAAAATGTGTAGGCTGATGATTTTACTCTCATTGCCATATGTCTCTGAGCCTAGGATCAACCTAAAATGTTAATCCAATTTCTGCTAAGCTTTTCATTAGTTAAGTGTGCATGTAAAATGACCAGGCTAGCTATACAAGGGGCTCGTCTCTGCCTTTTGGGTTTAGAGATGTGGGAGGTTTTGGGGACAGCACGATGGTAGACCCCAACCTCTCTGGGCCCGGTGGCGTGGGCAGGTGGGATGTTCTGAGGAGACTGTGGAATGGTAAGGTTGTGAGGATTTAATGAGAGCATTGTCAGGAAGCATTTATAGCATATAATAAACACATAATAAGCACTCGATAAATGTTCTTCTTTTTTCCTTTCTGAAAATAGCTTTTCTTCTTACCCGGGGCCTCAGATCCTGCCAGCTCTCCTGCCAACCTGTTTGGGGACATAAAACAGGCTTGGCGGCAATAGAACTGTGGTGGCAGGGCCACTAATTTCTGCTTTGGCTTTCAGAGCAAGGGCATAGTTCAAGGCATCCTTGACCTTGAACAGAAGTCCCTCCCAGATTGCTTCAGGGCCCATATTACATCTGGTTGCCCCGTCAGGGCCTGAGGACAGATCATCAGAATGGTGGGTGCAAAACAGCAAGGCTCTCACACATGACAGTGTTCTCTCCCTTCCCTTCCCTCGTTGCTCTCTCTTTCCCTTTCTCCCTCTATTCCTCCTTTCTTTATCCTATACCACCAGAAAAAGGAAGCAAAACAGAAACAATTTAGAAGGAGTAGAAAGATACCAGAATTAGAAATCTTAGTTCAGCCATTTACTAAGGCTAAGTACCAAATGTAGCTCCAGACTTCCTAGAAGCAAAGCAAAATTACTCCAGCATCCAGAAGCTGAAAATAGGCTATCTTGGCAACTTGGAAATAATACATTTGTGAATAATCCTAACTCTGGCTTGCCCAGGAGACTGCATTGTTTATGCAGTTAGAGGCAAGAAGAGATAAGAAGAGTTTCAATTCTCATAGTCTTCATTGCTCTGTTCCTTCTCTGCATTAATGACTATTTGTAATTATATAAAATTACCAATTTACTGGTTTCTCTGGTTAGACTGTAATCTTCTTGAGAACAGGGACCATGCCTGCCTGCATTGTTTACTATTAGATACTCATTGCTTAGCACAGTGACTTTACATAGTACAATTTTGGTAAACACATGAATGAATGAATGATTTTGAAAAGAGACATTTTCTAATAACATAGACAGATGAGTAAATGCAGTCAAACGGAGCCCGAGAATGGGACCAAGATGAGATTAAAATTTGAGATCAATTCCAATGGTAACTTAGTAGCCTATAATTTTGCATATCTATATGGTTCCAATGGACCCAAAATATTGAAAAGTAAATAATTAAGAGGGCATTGCCAAGTTATATCTCTACTGCATGTATAACTTATAGAGCCAAGTATCACATTTTTGTTGTCTTTCAGTCAGAAGATTTCACAGGCAAACCTATAGAATTTCTTCCTCTTAGGTAAAAAGACAGGAATGATCCTATAAATGAAAAAGGAAAGAAAGGAATGACTTGTCCAAATCCAAATGGTGAGTCAGTCCCAGATCCCAGAAATGACTACTGAGCTATGGGAACCTTCCTGAGTCACTGAATTCTTCTGCGCCTCATCTGGCAGGTGCATGTAATAATAGGTGCCCTATTACTTGTCTCATAGGGTTTTTGAGAGAATTAAATCTACTAAATGTGAAAGGCTTCAAGAGACACATTATATAAATGTAAGATAAGAAAGTGTTGTGTTTTGTTTTGCCTGCCAGCATTCAGTTCTCTATTACTTGGGGAAGCTTGAACTACTGAAACAATAAACTGAAAAGTAATGGCTCAAACAAAAGAGAGGTTACTTTTCTTTTCACACAACAGTCTGGGCTGGTTTTGGTGGCGACAGTGATGGTGGTCTAGCGGTGGCGGTGGACTCTTTCAACGTAGTCGTTCAAGAACTTAGGCTGACTGTGGCTCTGCCGTTCTCACCAGTGACTCGTGGTTGCTCTGGGCCATGCCATTGTTACTCGTGGGAGTAACAGTGAGTTTAAAGGCTCAGGCTTAGAAGTGGTACTGATTACTTGTGCTTGCTGGAGAGGACTTCGTCACACGAGCCGCACCTAAAGGTGAAAGAAGGTGGGAAATGCAGTGCAGCTGGACAGCCTTCTTCCTTCTTCTATAGTGGAAAGTGAGAGTGGATTTGGGTGGGCAGCCAGCACGCTGTGCCCTGGATGGGGTCAAGTTCTCCCTTTATAGGATCTCACATTCTTCGCAGTGGTCAAAGATTCATCTTATGATTATTTGATTCATTTTGCCCCACCAGATGAGGACAGGGGATCATGTCTCTTGTCCATCATGATCTCCAACACTTGATGCCATGCCAAACTCATAATAGACCTTCAATAAATATTTGTTCCATGAGATAGAGTACATGAATGTATTCTATCATGTCAAGACATTGGTTGATACTAAAGAACCTCAAATGAGACTGTCTGGATGTGTCTGGTGAGGTGTTAGAGCCTTGCCTTTATTAGGTATCTCTTTGCAACGTTGAATACACTTTGGAAAAGGAGGTGTGGTAGGCAGAATTCTAAGATGACCCCCAGTGATCCTTACGCTTGTATAATCTCCTTTCCTTGAGAGTGGGTGAAACCCTTAAATATGATGATGATTAAGTTATGTAATTTGGCACAGATGACTCTAAGAAAGCGAAATTATCCTGGGTGGACCAGACCTCCTCAGGTGACCCCTTGAAAGGGACTGGGCTTCTCCTTGAAGAGGTTGGAAGTATGAGAGATATTTGATACAAGTCTCTTTGGTGGCTGTGAGGATGGAGGGGCCACGGGGAGCTGAGAGTGGCCCTCAACTGACATCCAGCAAGAAAATGAAGACCTCAGTCCTACCTCTACAAAAAAGTGAATTCACTTAACATCAATGAGCTTACTAGTGGGAGTTTCCCCCCAGAGCCCTCAGATGGGAACTCAGGCTGATGGACACATTGGTTTCTACCACGGGAGACCCTGAGTAGAGATCTCAGCTGAGATGCACCCAGGCTTCTGGTCTACAGAAACCCTGAGATAACGAATAGGTGTCGTTTTAAACCACCAACCTCATGGTAATCTGTTAGGCAGTCCTGGGAAGCTAATACAGGTTTATGTTTGTTTACTGGGATGGGGTGGGGCTGTGGGCAGAAGGAAGTTGGAGGATAGAGAATGATGTCTATTCCCCTAAGGGCTTCAGGGTACGGTTCCTGAAACTTAGGTAGGATAACTAACGGTTCTAGTTTGCCTGGACTGAGGGGTCTCAAGTATGTGGGATTTCCAGAACTAACACCAGGACAGTCCTGAGAAACAAGGGCAGTTGATCTCCCTACACATATCATAGGAGTTGCTTTGTGAAGAAGAGGTGCAGTGACACATGGTGGTTAGCCGTCTTCTGGTCAGCAGACAGCAGGAAAGCAGCGCTCACATTAGCCCGCAGTGGCTTGCTGTTCTAGAAACATTGATACTGCCGTATCGTGGCGGTAGCCCGCAGTCAAGGCTGTCATTAGGTCCAGTCCTTAAGAGCCTGTAAAGAGCAGATTTAAATGAGGAATCCCTGAGGGAAATTATGTGAGTATGAAATGTAATCACAGGGGCATCTCTAGGACCTTCTAGAATCAACCGTATATATCTCTGAAATAGTTCTGCGGCTCCCGCACAATGGAGATGTGGCACGTGCCAGGGAATTGTGCATCCTCGCTGTCCGTATGGCATCATGATAACCACAGGCTCGTGAAACTAAGGCGTACTCATGTTCACTGTGCCAGACACTGGGCTAAGGTGTTCTCAGACGTGCTAGGTCTCAGAATCTTACGCAGTGGGTGTTATAAGCCCCATTTTGATTATGAGCAACCCGAGGCTGAGTGAATTTACAAAATTTGCTTAGAAATGCCCCCTGGGGCTGTTTTACATGCATGCTAAATCTCTGGGAGATACTAAAAACAGCTTTACGAATCAGTACCTGTAGCATCTGCAGAACTCTTGAAGGACTACTGGGGAGAGCACAGTGGTAATTTATCTTCTTTATTTGCCTCTGCTTAGTTTAGGAGCTAGAAGCTCTGTGGGGGGAGGTAAGGGATACATTGAGTCTGAATGGCATTTACATAGGTTTCTGTGGCCAAAACATATGCATTTATCAAGGATACCTTAACTCTAGTATCTAACCAATGCCATTATTTTAAAGCCATTTGCAGATGGATTCATTGAGTTAAAGAAAGAAAAAAGCATTCGCACATATCCTATTACCAGGTTACTTCATAGAAGTAACCACATATAAGGCAGAAAAACATCTGATAAAAAGGCAGAAAAACATCATGGTTCTTCTGCATTTGCTCCTTATTTGCAGTGCCAAGGCTAATACAGCCAGAAAATGAGCATCCCTCCCTCTAGCTCTTGTTTGTGAAGAAAATAGATTAAATTTCTCATTTGCCAACCAAGGGCTGCTGTGTACATTTGGGCAGGCTGTTTACTGCACAAGAGTGCCTGGCATCACAGGCGTCTTTTTCTGATTTGTAAAGAATAAGTGCTCAGTGGGCCAGAAGCAGCCCTCCTAACCCCACGTGGTGCCATGCCTGTCTCTCTGTATTTAGGCAGAGCCTAGGCTCTGAAGAGGTCCAGTGCAGGCTGACAGGTGCAGGCCTTTACAATAGTACTGTGTTGTCTGTCTGTCGGGTGGGACGTGGGAAAGATGGAAAGAACCTATTTAGCCCTGTATGTTGAGGGTTATGGTTTTCATGTCCTGTTTCCGGTTAGTATATCAGAGATCATAATATGGGGATAACAGGAAGATCTCCCTGTGCCAGAGAGCTGGACCTGCCCCCAAATTTGTGAAGAGGTCTGAATCTTTACCTCGATGTGCAAATGATAACTGTCTTCAGTTTTTCTATAACACAGTTGTCTCTATTGTAAGTGCCTAATGACAGAACACCTCATGTCAATCATCGTTGGCTAATTTCAGTTATTTCAGGTTAAAACATTTTTTTTTAATGTTTATTTTTGAGACAGAAAGAGAGACACAGCGGGATCAGGGAGGGGCAGAGAGAGAGGGAGACACAGAATCCGAAGCAGGCTCCAGGCTCTGAGCTGTCAGCAGAGCCTGGTACGGGGCTCAAACTCATAAACCACAAGATCATGACCTGAGCTGAGGTCGGATGCTCAACTGAGCCACCCAGGCACCCCTATTTCAGGTTTTAATTCAGACAATTCAGGTCTTCCAACCTCCTCCCCACAACCCCCTGATAAAATGAGAGTGTATTGTCTCTCCTCTTTTCTCAGTTCTAGGGGCTTAAAGCCCACGATGGTACTGTAGGAAGGGGGACTGTCCCCTGTGATCGGCAGCTGTCTCTTTGCTAGGGAGGAGATTTCAGTCATCCCATTTGGAGTTTGGGTTTTCACATCTGTGCCCACCACCCTTCAGTCCTGTCTGGGTTTAGGGTGCCCAGGGTGTGCTCGTTCCTGTCTGTAAGGACCTGCCCCTTCTGCAGGCTTTCTCAGCCACTTCTGCATCCTTTTGGGAAGACAGAGAAGTTTTTGCTCCTCTCTCACACCACAGACTTCTGCAAGAATCTTGGGGCACAGCCTTGGGCCTCTCCTGGTAAATGTCCAGGTTCTTTCTGCTTTCCAAGCCCCACTGCAGTCTGGAGTTCACACTGTCTCCCTTGAGATCTATCCCAAGGGAGGCGAGCACTTGTTGGGAACACCTTGCAGGATCTTACTGTCTTACTTTTACTTTGCTCTTTTAATCAAATTTAGCCTGGAGCCCTGGCTTTTTAAGTCATCTATTATTAATAAGATAAACTTTTCCTCTTGGTACTTAAAACCGAGCTTTTGAGACTTGGGACCATCTTTCTCAACTTATTACCTGTGCTGAGAATTTCAATATTTGTTTATTTTTTGGGAGAGTGCAAGTCAGGGAGGGGCAGAGAGAGCGGGGCAGAGGATCTGAAGTAGCCTCTGCACTGACGGGCTGACAGCAGTGAGTCTGATGTGGGGCTTGAACTCACGAACCGTGAGATCATGACCTGAGCCAAAGTCGGATGCTTAACCGACTGAGGCTCCCAGGTGCCCCCTGTGCTGAGAATTTCAGAACTCCATATGGAGAGAGCTGAGGCATGACTTTTCTCTGTTGTTCTCTGGTGGCCTTTCTTCCCCAAGACATAACACTGGAAGCCTGAACATATCTTAAAAGAGAGAGTAGAAATCCCAGAGCAGTTAATACTAAAATATTGCTCCCTTATGCTTGCTAGCATCTAGGAGTAGTTAGAGACTAGGACACAGCTTATGTACACAACCCACAGGAGAGAAGGTGGTGTACATAGCTTGTTCTCTGACAACACCAAGGCCAGGCAGATCATCCCTGGACTCAGGGTGAGTACAGATAATTAACCTACAAAAGATCTAGGAAGAAGCTTTGCCGAATAAGACAGAGGCAATATCAGCTGTTAGAGGAAGGACAGAGCTTTGAAAAATCACCTACCATTGGGGTGCCTGGCTCGCTCAGTCGGTAGAGCATGTGACTCTTGATCTCAGGGTCATGAGTTCAACCCTCGCATTGGGTGAGAGATTGTTTTAAAAAAAAGTATTAAAAAAAAACAAAAACAAAGAAAAAGGAAAATCATCTATGGTAGCATCCAGAGAAGAAATGTTATTGTCCTTAAGAGTGCATCGTGGGGCGCCTGGGTGGCTCAGTCGGTTAAGCGGCCGACTTTGGCTCAGGTCATGATCTCGTGGTCTGTGAGTTCGAGCCCCGCGTCGGGCTCTGTGCTGACAGCTCAGAGCCTGGAGCCTGCTTCGGATTCTGTGTCTCCCTCTCTCTCTGCCCTTCTCCTGCTCACGTTCTGTCTCTATGTCCCAAAAATAAATAAACGTTAAAAAAAAAAAAAAATTAAAAAAAAAAAAAAAAAGAGTGCATCGTGAATGTATTTAAAAACAAGAAGACATTATAGTGTTTGTTCCCCATTCCCTATACTTGGAAAGAGGAGAAAATGCAAATGACCTTGGCTTTATTCTGTTCACTTAGGTATCTGTTTCTTCCTCTTGGGTGCCACAGTTGAATCTCAGTTGAACTAATGTGTCTGGTCCTACCTTCCCAGCCTCCAAGATTTCCTCTGCTTATATTACTGATATGATTTTTAATCTGTTTCATTAACTATGTGGAAAATGCAAATATCTGCTAGACCTGGGGGTATATGAGCCTTAGATTTTGAAAATGGATTATGTTTTCATCTTTTTCTATTTCTGATGATATTTTGTGGAAAAATCTGGAGAGGCTCAATGGGGCCACCATCCCAAACTGGATGTCTCATTTTAAGTCATTTTTAGTAATATTTAATAATAGTACAAATAAATATTTTTATTTGGTAATTATTAGAAGCATTTAAAATATTGAAAAACGAATTAGTTGTTTTTATATGCAAGTCATTAACATTATTGGAGTCAAAGGTACCCTAAATAAGTAACCTTTTTTCAAAATAGTTAAAAATTATAAAATATGAATACCGTGAGCCTGTATAGTCTGTGTGTTGCACAACTCAGGTGAATGATGCCCCTGGAGTTGATGAATTCAAGAGGTCAGAGTAAAATCAACCACAGAATCTACTCTTCAGTAGATCCACAGAAATATTTAAAAGTGGAAATTCTTGTCACATACTGAGATCTAAAACCATATCTGATAAAAAAAAGAGACATAAAAGAGGTTGGTTAATAATTTTCCTTTTACATAACGGATGGTGGACAGTGGTTGCCTGAAGAACTGTGTTAGGAAGGATTCTGAAGCCACATCTATACTTAGAGGGAAATGGGGTTGGGATCAATCGCTCACGGTTCTCGTAGGCACTGACGAAGGAGTGGTAATACCTGCGTCAAGCTTTTGCTATCCTTGGTATAAGAGAAAAACATGAGGAAAGAGAAGGAAGCCAGGATAAGCAATGTGTAAAACCAAATGGATTAGTTTTGAAAAGTCCAAGATGTCTTTCCCGAGTTTAATATGTGTCTGCAAAGCCCTGTACTGTGAGCTGTGGAGACAGCGAGCTGTTCAATGACGCTGAGATCCCTTCAGAGCCACGGACATCCATGCATCAAGCTCGAAAGCCAAAAGCTTTTACTTTAATTTAGGCAGAAGAATATTGATAGTCCTTACAAAGTGATCTTACTGAATATTTTGTAATGTATCAAACTTAGGTGACTTCACAATAACAAAAAGGAAATTTCCTTTATTGTGTTCATTTAAACAATATTTTTCTGACATATTTGTTCAATGATTATATTGGTTGCTTGTGCTTCCATGTCAAAATACCTCAAGGTAGATGGCTTACACAACAGAGACTTGTTTCCCTCACAGTTCTGGAGGCTAGAAGTCCAGGAGAGAAGGGCTGGCAAGAGTGGTTTCTGGGGAAGCCTCTCTCTAAGGGTTGTAGATGACTATTTCCTGGCTGTATCCCTACATGGCCTTTCCTCTGTATGTACACACACACACACACACACACACACACACACACACACACCCTTCTGGTGTTTCTTCCTCTTCTCTTGTAAGAACTTGGGCCCCCTGCTTATGACCTCATTAAATTTAATTACCTTCTATTTTATTTATTTTATTCTAATATAATATATATTTATTTTTCTTTTTTGACTTTTATCCAAGCTAGTTAACATATAGTATAGTGATGGTTTTTAAATCCAAGCTAGTTAACATATAGTATAGTGATGGTTTCAGGAGTAGAATTTAGTAATTCATCACTTACATATAACACCCAGTGTGAGCTGGGCTGAGGCCCAACAAGTGCCCTCCTTAATGCCCGTTGGCCATCTTGGCCATCCCCCCACCCACCACCCCTCCATCAACCCTCAGTTTGTTTTCTGTATTTAAGAGCCTCCCTTCTTAATTACCCATCTTAAATACAGTCATATTGTAGGTTAAGGTTTCATTCAACCTGTGAATTTTGGAGGGACTCCCTTCAGTCTACATCAGTGATCCTCTGCCTTCAGTTGCATACAGTCTCCTAGAGGGGCAGGCGTGCTCAACTTGCTGCAGTGCATGGAGAATGGAGTCAGCACTGGGATAAAGATACAAGTGCTGAGGGAGTTAGGAGGTTACCATTAGCAACGGCCACAGCCTTCTTCAAGTTAACCTTTTCCTGATCTCTTTTGCTACTCGTTTCTCCCTAAACTTCAATCGCATCTGCTTCTAGTTTTTTCAAACTGTGTTCTGCAGAGCCCTGGTGTTCCCCGACTGTGATTTAGTGATTCCTTAAATGTGTGATTCAGGTTTCATTTAAAGATATAGTTCATCTATTAAAACTATAATAAAATAACATGCACACAAGCTTCACGAAATAACTCATGTGTGTATGTAACCAAATTTTAACACATTATGGATCACTTACACAACTCCTCAGGGTACCAGATTATTTAGATTACCTGTAGACTTTGGAATCAAACCTCTGCCTTCTCATCTTAATTGAAGAATATCTCAAAGACATAGGGGACAAGCTAAAAGAAACTGTGCCAAAAACCCAAAAGATGATGCAAATAAATCGAATGTTGAGGTTAATAAATGCTCTTAATTCTCATTTAAATCCTGATTTCTGCTTTTTCTTTCTTAAAAATATTACCGACTTAACAAAATCATTACATATATAAACTTATGAATTAAATCTGCGCTAATAAATTCATGTTAATAAATAATGCCTTTATACCTATTTAGAATAAAATTTCATTTGAAGGTAGGGTTGCTGCTAAAGCAAGTTTGGAAACCATTGTTCTATTTGTCTACACATCTTCTATGCTGCAAATTCTATTGCACAGCTAGAAACTCAGGCGCATGGAAGGCTAGGTAGACAGACACACGTGTCATTTATGTGTCCTTGAGTCATTGGTTTTGTAGCCTGACAGTGAGCAGTCATTCATTATAAATCATTAGAATTTTAATTTAAAAAATTAGTGTAGGGAGCCAAGTTGTGGGGGGCATTAATATGAGTATTTGGTATTAAGATGAGAGCAGCTCAGTAGGAAACTTCCTAATGGAAATGTCACTGATAGTAATTACTCCTTTCCAGTCAAGCAGCTCTTTGATTTTCCTCCAGCATTAGGGGACCAGGCAGTCTGACAGATACAGTAGAACAAGAAGGGTGATTTTTAGAAAGCTAAAGAATCTGGAAAACTGGCTAGGGAATTTGGAGACAGCAGTGTGGTTTGATATTTGCACCATCTGAGCATTGTATTGGGTCATGCTTTTCAGTCTCTAGGCAGAAATTAAATGCGGGCAAAAGAGATTCTGAGAAGTGGACCAAGGAGCAAGAATTTCCAGACCTCCAGATTTGTGCTGATGGGCAGTGGATGGGGTGGGTAGGGGAACCAGCCAAGGTCAGGGGAACACTCAGAGGTGGCCGCTCTTGCACTTCCTCCCGTGAGGTCTCTCTAGATCTCACTAGATCTAGACGGGGCCCAAGAATGGTGTGCCAGTGACCCCAGGAGGAGTTTTAGGATGATGATGATGTGTGTGTGTGTGTGTGTGTGTGTGTGTGTGTTTGAGTTTTTAAAATTTATTTACTTTGAGAGAGAGAGAGCATGGGGGAGGGGCAGAGAGAGAGAGGGAGAAACAGAGAGAATCCCAAGCTGGCTCTGCACTATCAGCCCAGAACCCAACGCAGGGCTTGAACTCATGACCTGAGCTGAAATTAAGAGTCAGATGCTTAACCAACTGAGGCACCCAGGCACCCCTAGGATGATGTTTAACATCATCGTTCTTGTGGGCAGCATGTGAGATGTTTATCATCACTCAAACCTTATGAAATATTATGTTAATTAAACTGAATGTACAAAAAGCTCTAAATAGGGCTTTCATACCTGAAATAAAGTAGCTTTTTAAAAGCCGTTTTTTAAAAATAATTAATTCTTAAAATCTTTAAACCTAGTACCAGCAACATCCTACTTCCAAAGAAAATGCTTACAAGTTGAAGGGTGAAATTTCTGATTACACAGCCTCTTGCCAATGGATAAATATGTGTGCCTTTCATTCTTCAGTTTTCGGGGTTATCATCCCTGGTGTTTCTATCATTTCCTCCCTCATAGAAACAGCTTCGTGATCTCAGAATGAAGAGATTGAATGAGAATGCTGGTCGTGTCTTCTTTTTCAATGATTAAAACTTTCTCTATAAAGAACACTGAGGGAAACATGTCAGAGGGCTTAAATTATCTATATTTGCATGTGATGAGTTAATAATAAGATTGAATTCTTCTGTTTGCTTCCGGAACAAGTCTTATTTTTCTGAGAATACGTAACACACAGAGAAATACACATTTATATGACAGCGTGCAAATGCGCAGATATGTTTAAGAATGTCCATGGGTGAAATTAGACAAATGCTCTTAATATATAAATTTTTATTTCTCAAAAAAGGAAATACTACGGTTACCTCTCTGTAAAGTTCTCTCAACTGTCTGGATTGACTGGCTGATATAATGTTCAGGTATTTTTTGGTTGATTTCCTAGCAATCAGAGATAACATTGACAATTCACAGTATTTGATTTTTGTGGGTTGGTAAGGGTCCAAACGCATGGGAGTAATTCAAAACTTTGCTTTTGCGGGTTCAATAATTCCATCTCCATTTAGAAATGAAATGATAGATTTTTTTTAAAGCAAGTAAATAATGCATGGTGTGATGGGATGAGGAGAGTATTGCTCAAATTCACATCAAAAAGCATCCTCTATCATACCGCTCAGTTCTCAGAGCCGTTCCATTAGTGCCCCTTTAACATGTAATATTTTCCAATTAAATGTGTTGGTAAGAATTATTCATTTTAATAATTAAAGAGCTTCCCCAGCTCCCTGAAGAGCGTTACCATGGAGGCCCAGATCCACTGCTGGGAATAATCACAGCATGCTAATGTAAGGAGAGGGTGACAGTTGAATGCTAGTGTTGCCATCGGGTGAAACTAACTTGGGGCTCATTTCAATGGCTGGGCCCCAGAGCACCCGCAAAGTGACCTTTTGCTGTAGCAGGCTGTGTTACGGTTTGGTTTTGTGGCTGTAATCAAGTGTAGAATTTATCAGTTATTAGGTACTTAGACCATGCTCTGAGACCTTCTAGGATGATACGAGATGGCTTTCTGTCTGTCTTTAATACTACTTCACTATTACACAGTAATCTCCCCCGCTTGGGTTTTGCGATGCCTTAGGGCTGCCATGAAATTCTGCAAACAGAATTTTCTTTCATTTTAATTAAAAAGAAATACACGGCCTTGGGGTTTTGAGCAGAGGCTGATGTAAAAGCAAAGTTTGAGAAAGGGTCATAACTAAGTGCAACAGAAATCCTCAGTCTGTTGGCAGCAGCTACGTTGAATCTGGGTCTCTGGGCTGGGAGTGAGATGCTGCCTTCTTGGATATAAAATGCTGGTAAGTGTCATCCCAACTGACAGTATTACAAGACTGATAATTCCCAAATGCTTGATTTCCTGTTATAAGAAGGTTACATAGTATAGTAAAGCAAAAAACCCCATCCCGTTACTGAAAAAAAAAAATGGTAAGAATCATGATAACCACCGCCACTAATCATAATCAGCCTAATTAACAAAGTCATGCTTACAGAGTATTGACCACGGAATGCTCTTCCAAGTGCATTACACAAATGGACTCATTTAACTATCATCTACAAAGATCAGGTCCTAGATTCTGATAATTTGCTAGAGATCTCAGTGGTGATAACTATGTCTAGAAATATTACCACTACCCCTTTGATGCTTTGTCACTAGTAAGTACTACACACCTTTCAAACCACTCATATCTATTTATTTGATTCTTGCAACAAACCATTGGGGTAAATTAAGAGCTCTTTTTATGTTAATTGTGCAGAGAAATTATGGGATTTTCCAAAAATTTAACAGCTCATCTTGGATTCCCAGAATTTTCAAGTTGGAAGTATTCTACAATGTTTTATTGGTGAGAAAACTGACATACAGAGATTTGTGGTCTGCTCAGGATTTATGTCTTGTAACTGTCATTCTTATGAGTTTCCCGTGACATCAGTATTTTTGCTTTGATGATCGGAACTAGAATGATCATTCCTTACCTTTCCTTGATAAGAGGCAACATTGCTGAGTTGTTCAGGAGGACTCCAGGAACAAGACCAGGGGCAACATGGCTTCTATAAAGGGTTCTCATTGTTTCCCAACCTGGTTAACCTAAAAAATGAAAAAAATGAAAAATGACCAAAGAGCATCAGAAGGTAGAGGACAGAGAACAGATTTCCTGTCTGGTTTCTGACCCGCTCCCTGAAACAGGAGGGAATGAGCACTTTGTGGTTTCTCAGGCAGTGGGAGGACTATGGTGCCATCCCCCATGAGCCCAAGCTGCAGTCAGCCCATCTTGGGGTTGGGTTGCTCAGAGTATTTTGTCTACATTCGGGAGGAGTCCGGGTGTAGTTGTGCAGTGTGAAAGGATGGCCAGAAATCTGGGCTATTGGAGCCAGCTGTCTACATTCCTCCCAGGGTAGACTTGATTCTCCATCTGTCAGCGGGCCTTGCCGCTATCTTCTCTGTAATCTATAGCCTATCTTGACAAATGGTTCTTACGTGATACTATAGCTGTTTTTGCTTTGGGGGAGCTCTCTTAGCCCTCAACATATAGTTAACATTTTAGCTAAATCTTTCTCTGATATCTTTGGGCAATATATAGACATGACCTAATATATGCACTGGGTAGTATAAATAACTTGCTAATTCCAAGTTCAATACAATGATACATGCATGCAATGCTTGTAGCTCTTCTGAACTGAAGGTAGAGTCATCACTCTCCATTATGAGAAGAAAGGGAGAGAGAGAGCTCTCCTGGTTTGTCCCCTAAGTACTTCTGGGTCCCTGTTGTCCTGTTTTGCATGTCCCCAGATTATTACGATTTACTACTTATCTGGCTGACTTAATCAGGACACGTTCGGTTGCAAGGAATAAAACTCTTTTTTTAAGAAAACGAAGGATTCATTGCAAGGATACAACAGGGAATTTCAAGGTAATTTACAGACAGGAAATGAAATATGGTTTGTTTTTATGGCCCCAGGACTTGGAAATATTCAGAGCGCAAACCGTCTCTTTCTCTCTTTTACTTTTACCTTCCAGAGCCTCATCGTATTTGGTGTCTGCTTTTCTTAGTGACCTGTGGACTGTCTTCTGCTGCTGGCGTGGCCTATCGTGGCTGTCTCCGAATGGCAGCATCCCGTCTCAAATTTCCCATATCTTGTGATCTCAACCTGCCATCCAATTGACCTGGATTCTGTGTATCAGTCCCTGCTTTCTCTTGTAAGCAACAGAAACCACCATGGCTAATTTAAGCAGAAAAGGAACTTATTGGAGGATATTGTGTAGCTCTCAGAATTGTTTGGAAGGGCTGGAAAATGGGCAGGAAAAGAAAACTCCACAGCCAGAACCACAACCACAGACTATACCACAGAACAGGTCCTGTGGGGACTCCACGGCTGGCGAGCACTAGAACTTACTAATCCTTGGACCACTGATGATGGAGGCACTTGGCTCCTGCTAGCGCTGCTTTCACAGCTACCCACCTTGTTCCTTCTGGAATAAGATTCACTAGTGTCCCTACATCTGAACATCACTAGCTTCCAATTCAAAGCCCAGGGCAGGTATTTGTGATTGGTCAAGCCTAGGTCATGTGCCCATTCCTTGCCTGCAAAGGAGGCTGGGAAAGAAGTATTTGGTACTTCTAGGCTTTGTAGTGGAAGGAAGGTTGTTCTTCCCACCATGTCTCATAAAGTGGTACATTAAGTTTCTTTCTCTTCTCTTTTTTTTAAACATTTTATTTATTCATTTATTTATTTAGAGCGAGCAATGAGTGAGCAGGGGAGGGGCAGAGAGAGAGAGAAGGAGAGACAAAATTCCAAGCAGGCTCTGCACTGTCAGTGTAGAGCCTGATATGGAGCTTGAACTCATGAACCATGAGATCATGACCTGAGCCAAAGCTAAGAGTCAGATGCTTAACTGACTAAGCCATGCAGGTGCCCCAAAGTGGGAAATTTCTCAAACCGAAGGAGATTTAGATTCTAAGCAGCCCCCCAAAAAACAAAGCTAAGTGGCGACTACACTCAGTGTCCCTGTTCCTCTCATCTGAATGAATCGTCTATTTTGAGTCAGATATCCATTGCTAGACCAATGACCAATGACCAGTGAAACCGATGCTTTTATATAGAGGGCTGTACTTTCCCAAACTGTGGTTGGCTCTTTTCTTCTCCAAGAAGTGGGGATGTGTGTGAAATCATGGCTAGGAAATCATGGGTATCTCTATTTCTGATAATGGTTTTTGATTAATATCCTGAGGTGACTTGTAAAATTCCTTGCTAATTTTCTGTCAGTTGCATTAATATGTTTATATGCTATTTAGCTTCCCTTAAATAGAAATGGTTACTTTGGGGGGCACCTTAGTGGCTCAGCTTGGTGACCAGCTGACTTTAGTTCAGGTCATGTTCTCATGGTTCATGAGTTTGGACCCTGCATTGGGCTCTTTGCTGTCAATGCGGAGCCTGCTTCAGATCCTCTGTCCCCCTTCCAACTTCTGCCCCTCCACCCTTCAAAAATTAATAAACACTAAAAAAAAAGAAATGGTTACTTTGGGGCATTTGGTAGTCTCATGGACTTAGATCTTCCTGTGGAAGATTCAGTTTCTTTTCCTGCTTTGATAATGGAGAAATTCAAGACTACTCCTTGACTAGAAATTTGGAATTGTAGTTTCTAATATTCACTATATTGTGTCCAGTGAAACAACCCTTTGGGGCTTTGTTGAAGGCCTGGCAGGTATTATCTTTGAGAACACTTGTAGGTGTGTTAGCTTACTCTCAGGGATAGGTTAAATGTGAAAATGGAAAAATGCTTTGGAAAAATAAAATACCGCTGAATAATTATTTATTACAATTACTTTTGTTTACTCAAAAAATACATATTGGGTGCCTTTTGTATGCTAGGCACTGTGCCAGACTTTATTAAAGTTAATCTTCTTTTTATTTATTTATTTATTTATTTATTTATTTATTTATTTAATTTATTTCTTTATTTTTGAGAAAGAGAGAGAGAGGGAGAGAGAGAGAGAGAGAGAGAGAGAGAGCACAAGTAGGGGAGGGGCAGAGAGAAAGAGGGAGACACATAATCCAAAGCAGGCTCCAGGCTCTGAGCTGTCAGTGAGAGCCTGATGCTTGAGCTCACAAAACAGTAGATCATGACCTAAACCAAAGTTAGAAGCTTAATTGACTGAGCCACCCAGGCGCCCCCTAAAGTTAATTTTTCTAAAATGGGCAGAGGACCTAAGTAGGTATTTTTCCAAAGAAAATATACAGATGGCCAACAGACGCATGAAAAGATGCTTAACATCACTAATTATCAAGGAAATGCAAATCAAAACCACAATGAGATATCACTTCACATCTGTCAGAATGGCTAAAATAAAAAAGACCAGAAGTAACACTTGTTGGTGAGGATGTGGACAAAAAGGAGCCCTTGTGTATTGCTGGTGGCAATGTACACTGGTGCAGTCACTGTGGAAAACAGTATACAAGTTCCTCAAAAAATTAAAGTTTAACTACCATATGATCAATAATTCCACTACTGGGTACTTACCCAAAGAAAACAAAAACACTAATTTGAAAAGATAGATGTGGTCCTATGTTCATGGCAGCATTACTTATAACAGCCAAGGTATGGAAGCAACCTAAGTGCCCATCAATAGATGAACGGCTAAGGAAGATATGGATACACGTGCACACACACACGCATACATACACAAACACACACACCCATGCAGGAGTATTATGCAGCTACAAAGGGGAGGAGATCATGCCATTGCGACAACGTGGATGGACCTAGGTGGTATTATGCCAAGTGAAATTGGTCAGAGTGAAAAAGGCAAATATCATACGATTCTATTCATATATGGAATCTAAAAGAACAAGTGAATAAACAGACAAAAAGAATCAGACCTATACATACAGAGAACAATTGATAGTCACCTGAGGGGAGGTGGTGGGGGATGGGCAAAATGGGTGAAGGGGAGTGGGAGATACAGCTTCCAGTTATGGAATGAATAAACCATGGGAACAAAAGGCACAGTGTAGGGAATATAGTCATAAAATATCATTAGTAGTGTCTTATGGAGACAGATGGTAGTTATACTTGTGGTGAGGATATTATAGTGTATAGAGAAGTTGAATCACTGTGTTGTACACATGAAACTAATGTAATATTGTGCGTCCACTATACTGAAAATAAAAAAAAATTAAAGGTGCCTGGGTGGCTCAGTCGGTTAAGTGGCCGACTTCAGCTTAGGTCATGATCTCATGGTTCATGAATTTGAGCCCTACATCGGGCTCTGTGCTGACAGCTCAGAGCCTGGAGCCTGCTTCGGATTCTGTGTCTCCCTCTCTCTCTGCCCCCCTCCCCCACACACACATTCTGTCTCTCTGTCTCTTAAAAAGAAATGAACATTAAAAAAAATAAAAAAAATTAAAGTTAGTTTTTCTTTTATTTTGAGGATCAATACTCATGGTAAATTGAAATAAAAGAAATTTGTTTCAACTGTAGCCAGATAAATAACCAGTAAGAGCATATATAGCTGTGCATAGTAAAAGGCATATATAGCTTTTTGTTTCAATATTTTAATAATTTGGGTATCTGGGATTCAAGTGTGGGGAGACTGGATACTTAGCTCAATATCACGGTCCCCTCTCGAGAGAGTGTAAAATTTTTTTTCATTTAATAAAGAATTCTAAAACTCTGGAGTTTTTGTTTGGGGGCGTGAATTTTAAGAAGTACAACTGGGTATTTGTTTTGAATGAGGTAAATGGTGCCAGGAGCAACAATTATCATTACTGTTTACTGTTACCTGAGCTTTACAGGAGGAACAAGGAAAGCTCATAGAAAATACCAAAGATGATAAGTAATAAAAGGAGTCTATAAGAAGCAAAACACAAGCAAGAATGAATATTCTATGAAAACTCCATCACATTGAGGAGCAAATGTAGTAGAAAGGTTTTCTCGATTACATACAGTCAGATTTCAAACGTATAAGTGGCACCTGGGTGGTTTAGCTGGTTTAGCGTCCCCCTTCAGTTCAGGTCATGATCTCGCAGTTTATGGGTTCGAGCCCCATTTCAGGCTCCCCGCTGACTGTGGAGCCTGCTTGGGATTCTCTTTCTCTCACTCTATCTGCCCTTCTCTGACTTACGCTTTCTCAATCTCTCAAAATAGATAAACCTTAAAAAATTTTTTTTAAAAGCATGAGGCTGTTGTATGGAAATAGTAACAATATTTGGACTTTGGAAGGAAAATGTGGAACATGGGCAAATATTAAAAGAATATCAGTGATTTACTCCATCGTCACTTATTTTACAAATCCCCCTTACAATCCACATCCACATCCATGTCTAATCTGTTTTGAAGGTCTGTTGTGTCCCAGAAAGACGTTGTAGTTGTGTTTCCAAAGTAATGACACGATTATGTCATAACCCAGAGTGATGCAGCCGTTTTGTTTGACAACGAAGTCCTATGTGAGATGTAGCAAAATAAACCATGCTCTTTGATAGCATTTTCAGAAAGGAGAAACATGACAACATCTGAAGTAGTAATTTGTATACGCAGTAGGATTAAGACAAACCACTATAAAACAATCTCCTTAGGCTTCAGGGGACTGGGTTTTCTTTCAAGGGGTCAAGACACGTAGAGCAGCAGGCATGACTGTACCTTGGACCCACGTGTTGAAACAGTCCAGTGGAATAAGAGTCTCCTGCAGCCACTCCTGTTCAACAAGAGCGTGGGTGGACAAAACCCTCTTTATGCTGAAGATCAAAATCAAGCCAACTTACCATCCAACTGAATTCTCTAAAGTTAAGAGTAGGCCAACTTTCTATAAAGGACCAGATAGTGAATACTTTTGGCTTTATGGGTACCGCGGTCTCTTTCACAACTACCCATCTCTGCCGTTAGAACATAGGAGCATCCATAGACCATGTGTAGGTGAGTATGTGTAGCCGAGTGCCTGTAAAGTTTTATTTATGGGCACCGTGGTTTGAATTTCATATAACGTCCTGTGTCATAAAACATTATTCTTCTTTTGATTTTTTTTTCAGCCATCAAAAAATGTAAAGACCATTCCCAGGTTTGTGGGCCATACAGAAACAGGTGGCAGGTCAGATCTGGTCCATGGGCTATAATTTACCAGCCCTGCCTTAAAGAATGTATTAGCATTTTCCTTCTCTCAGAGCTTCTAAACTAATGAGGCTTAAATGCATTTTCAGGAGGCCCAGCACATTCCTTATTGTGCCACGGCTTTGTTTTAAAATATTGTGGTCTGACCTCTCACGTCCCGCTTCCCTGTCCAGCTGCTGATATCTTTAATTTATAACGTCCAGAATGTGAAATGTAGGGAGGACTGGTCAGGGTTTATAGATTCGATGTATAACTACTCTCTTCCACATTATTTAATTCATCTTTTCTTTCCCCAATTTCGTAACATAATTCCTAATCCCTTGTCCTTCACTCTTCCCTCCAAATCTAATTTGTATGTGACATATATAATCTTCTTTAGCAAAGATATTTGCTGTGACTCAAACAATCCCTCCATTCGCTCTTGGTTTCTTACTCTTGAAATGAGAGAGCACGAATTTTAGTCTGGATGAATAAGAGAAAAAAAAAAAGTAAATGGAGTTGAACACCAGCCAAAATACAGGCTTTGCATAAGATGCCCAACTAATTTCCCTCAGCTTTGTCCGCTCTATTAATTTTCTGCCAGTTGCTTATTTTCTCACAAATCTTATACATCTTCTGGTTGCAAAAGCAATACCAGCAAAAGCTCATATTTGAGCCAGATAAGCAGGGAGAACTCAGCCATTCTTACTATTATAATAAAAAAGCATTTCTTAATTCAATTTAACCAATCATAAGGGCGTGGGCATGTGTTTTTCCATAGACAGTACTGTGTAGAAGGGGGGATGCTCAAAGCCCATACGGTAGAGTATACACCCTCAGGGAACTTGCAGTTACAGAGTCTACTTTAAATATATTTATTATAAGATAAATATATAAATATTAATTAAATTTAAGATAAATTTTAAATAAATTTAAAATTAAATATAAAAATATATTTAAATATAAGTATACAACAATTAATATGCCATCCAAGCTGAGCAAGAGGGCAGCAGTGTTGGAAAACCAAAATATTCTGTATGGCTTCTTTACCTTACTTTTTTTTAAAAATATTTTTAATGTTTTTATTTATTTTTGAGACATAGAGACAGAGCGTGAGCAGGAGAAGGGCAGAGAGAGAGGAAGACACAGAATCCGAAGCAGGCTCCAGGCTCTGAGCTGTCAGCACAGAGCCCGATGTGGGGCTTAAACTCACAGAGTGCAAGATCATGACCTGAGCCGAAGTTGGCCACTTAACCCACTGAGCCACCCAGGCGCCCCCTTCTTTACCTTACTTCTTCCAGGACTGTACCTTTAAGGAACTTTTAGTCCCTCTGATGTTTTTCTTAGCCTCTTGGGTAGCTGAAGGATTTCTCCGACATGCTATCTTTTGTAATTCTACCTTTACATCGTCATGGCTTGGTGCTACACCTGGCCGAGAACATGTTAGATCCTAGCACAGAAGATTTCTGCTAGCCCGAGCTACCCGACTGTGCAGTGCCCCACACCTGAGAGTGCCTGGCTGTCTATCCTCTGTTGTTTCTAGCTGAGAGCCCTGAATGTCATGTTACTTGTCCGGAGGAAATGTCTTCTGTCCATTTTTTGTTACTCTCTGCTGCAAGGCACTGCCGTCTCCACTCAGTTTCTTATGAGCTAGAGAACAGACTCTAACATTTTAATTTCATGTTTATTGCAGTCCTGTTCTCCACCTCAGGACTCAGGACCTGAACCTTGAAGACTATGCTGTGAATAATTTGAGGGCCAGACACCGAAATATAATCATCTCTTTCCTAAGAACCCAATGATCTGGAACCAAACATATGTACCTCGATTCTCTCTTCTCTCAGCATGAATTTTTCCCCTAAACTTTCTTGGCCACTCATTCATTTAGATCCTAGCCCAGGCAAATCCCTAAGACCCAGTGACATGCTCATTGGCCACACACAGCTTGGATTTCCATTCTGGGGGCTCCACAAGCAAACATAATTAACGGGCAGAGTAAGTCACACAAATGAAGTAGATAAGTAGATAAAGATTATGTTTGAACTATAGTTGTCAGAGGAAGAGTCTATTGGGAGCTAAAATTTGAGCTAGATATTGAATGAACAAAAATTTAGACGAAGAAATCAGTGTGAAAGGCATTCCTTATATATTGTTAATCAGTACTTTTGGGGGGGGGCCACATATCAGAGTGTCTCCTCTGCTCTGTACCATGTTTCAGTTATATCCGCACAAGATGTGAGCAAATTTGTGTGCAAGGAAGGCTTTATAGAAGAGAGGAGACTTCAGAAGTTTCTGATCACTTCCCTGAAGGTTTAAGAGGCTCTGACCAATATTAATTCATAAGATTTGTTAGGATAAAATTTCTTGGAATATCACCAAGATGAAACCCAGGGTGAAATGTGGGGTTTCTTTTTGTATTTGCTTTCACAGCTTTTCCTTTGAATCTCTAAGAGGTTGATTTTTGACTGAAAAACAAGACTTGTTTCTGTGGTAAACCACCAAAAATGACAAAAAAAAAAACCACACAACTTGTCAAATTCTCATGATTTTCATGGTTTTGTTTGTGTTGAGCCAAAGACAGTGAAGGGAAAATGGTTAAATGCGGCAGAAAAAAATTACTAGGATTGAAAACCATAAATTAATTGTGAGGTTGTAATAGGTCTTAAGGGCACATGATTCAAATTCTTCTTTCTCTTTATAGATTGTTTTTGTTTAACAGTAGAGGGTACTCATCACACACAGTTTCTAGGGCTGATGGACCCAGACACGGTAGACTGGTGTCTTGTACGATCCTGTTTGTATAATTCTCCTTTTCTCCTCTACATTAGCATTTTCACCACAAACAAGGTCAAGGCCAAGGAATACTGTTATCAAATCCTTCAAAAATTTGATCATGGATATATTTAAGAGGAAGTTTGAAGTGAAACCTGGCAATAGGTCTATGGATTTCTTTTGTTCAAGTGACTCAAGAGAAGAAGTGGAGAATAATCAACGGACTCCAAGGTTTAGAGTCACAGTGCTGGTTTTCGAAGCCCAGGTTGGCCACTTAGTGACTATAGACCTGAGTCAAATTACTATCTCTGAGGCAAAATTTTTTTTCCAGGAGGAATAGGGATAATTACAGAAATTATGAGATTTTAGTAAGATAACATTTCTTGAGGGTGAGGGACTTTGTTTTTTTCTTTCTTGTAAACCCTAAAAGCTAGAACAATGTTCAGCACATAATAACTGCTTATTTAATATTTGTTAAAATATGAATTAATGAATATTAAAGTGAAAGTGACCTGCACATTGAAAGTGTCCATATTAGTCAAGGTTTTCCGGTGAGAGGAGAGAGAGAGAGAGAGGGAGGGAGATTCATTTTAAGGAATTGGTTGACATGATTATGTAGCTCAGCAAATCCAAAATTTGCAACATAGGCCAGCAGTCTGGAGACCCAGGAAATAGCCAGTATTGATTGCAGTTTAAATCTGAAGGCTGTAAGCTGGCAGAATTCCCCTCTTGCTTGAGAGAAGTCAGTCTTTTACTCCATTCGGCCTTCAGCTGATTGAATGAGACCCACCACACTATGGAAGGCAATGTGCTTTATTCAAAGTCTGTTGATTTCAATGTTAAATCTCATCCAAAAACATCCTTGCAGAGACATTTAGAATAATATTTGACCAAATATCTGGGCACTGTGGCTCGCCCAAGTTGACACATAAAGTTACCCATTTTAGTGTCTAATAAGTGTGAATTCATACATTCGTCTTATCCCTAACGAGGCAATGGATTATTATAGAATCATCAATTCCCAGAGGATAAACCCAGACTAAATTTGTATAGCTAACCTTTTTCTTGTAGAAGCATATAGAGAAACAAAAATAGAGCATATCTTTATTGATGTGCTAATATCTTATTTCTTATAGATTTTTTTCCCCTCAGCAATGAAAATACACAGTTGAGCTATATTTGGGGGACTTTGCATACTCTTTTCCCATAAGTAAATTTCTTTCTTCTGTCTTCTGTGGAGGCACCTTCATCTTCTTAATACTTTCTTTTTTGGGGGTGCCTGGGTGGCTCAGTTGGCCAAGTGTCCAACTTTGGCTCAGGTCATGATCTCACGGTTTGTGGATTTGAGCCCTGTGTCAAGCTCTGTGCTGACAGCTCAGAGCCTGGAGCCTGCTTCAGATTCTGTGTCTCCCTCTCTCTCTGCCCCTCTCTTGCTCGTGGTCTGTCTGTCTGTCTCTCTCAGACTAAATATTAAAAAAAATTAAAAAATACTTTCTGTTTCTAGTAGGGTGCTAATCATGGAAGACACAATCAGGTCATCGATACTACCAGACTTAGAAATACAGGCTTCTTTCTCGTGTTGCCATCTATGTTCCCTTTAGTTTCTTTTGGCTGCAAGAAGCAGAGGCCTACTTATACTTATTCATGTGAAAGCATATAATAAGGATTCAGGAATATGTTGTAAGAATCTAAGGGCACGTGTCCTCAGCCAGTTTGTAGGGTACCTGGAAAATGTTAAAGAATACAAGTTGCTCTCGCAATTTCTCAAGCGTTACCTAGCACCTTAGTTTCCTAGGGACGCTGTAACAAAGTACTGCAAATATAGTGGCTTTAAAGAGACCCAGGATTATATCTTCTTGAATTCTGGAGACTAGGAGTCTGAAGTCAAAGTGTTGGCAGAGCCGTGTTTCCTCTTCCTCTGAAGGATTTAGGAGAGGATGGTTTTTTGTTGTTGTTGTTATTGTTGTTGTTGTTTGCTGCTTCTGACTTCTGGTGGCAAATTTGGGCTCTCCTTGGCTTATGGCAGCACAACCCTGCCTCTGCTTTCACATGGCCTTCTTCCCTGTGTTTTTTTGTGTGTCCAACTTTACCTCTTCTTATAAGAATACCGGGCATTAGATTAGGATTCGTCCTAATCCACTGTGATTTCATCTTAACTTGATTACTCCTGTAAAGACCCTGTTTTCAAATGAGGTCACATTGGGAGGTACTAGAGGTTAGGATTTGAACATATCGTGTGGGGGTACACCAGTTAACCCACAACATTTGATATCTCATCCTTGTTCAGGGTCAGTCTTATATGCACTTGATGACTGAGTAGCCCCTAAAACTAGAAACCAGAAAGATATAGAAATAGCCAAGACTATTCTAAAATTCATATGGAAATACAGAGGAACTAGAATAGTTAAATTTATTTTGAAAGATAAGAACAGTTTGGGGGTAATCATCCTATTTTATGTCAAAACCTATTATAAAACTATAGTAATCAAGATTGCATGGTATGGGCACAGGGATAGAGTCTTAGAACGATAGAAAGAAACAGAGAACCTAGAAGTATACCCAATTAAATATGCCCAACTGATCTTTGACAAGTATGCAGAACCAATTCAGTGGGGAAATGATAGTCTTTTCAACAAATGGTGTTAGAACAAGTGGGTGTCCATAGGTGTGAGTGCACACACACACACACACACATAAAAGAAAAGAAAAAGAAGGGAAGAAACTCAATCTAAGCCTTACATGTTATACTAAAATTAACTCAAAATATATCATAGATTAAATGTACACCATTCAACCCACAGCATTTGGTATCTTATACTTCTTCTCACAGCATTCCCATTCTGTTGTCTTTCTTTCTGTTTTTTTTTTATTAAAGTTTATTTATTTACCTTGAGAAAGAGAGAGAGAGAGAGAGAGAGAGAGAGAGAGAGAGAATCTCAAGCAGACTCTGTGCTGTCAGCGTGGAGCCTGGCATGGGGCTTGATCCCACAACCGCAAGACCATGACCTGAACTGAAATCAAAAGGTGAATGCTTAACCAACTGAGCTACCCAGGAACCCCCCATTTTCTTTTCTTAAAATTTTATTTATTTATTGAGAAAGAGAGAGAGGAATGGAGAGACAGAGCGCACACATGTGGAGAGGCAGAGGGAGAGAGAGAGAGAGAGGTGAGAGAGAGAGAATGAATCCCAAGCAGGCTCTGTGCTGTCAGTGCAGAGCCCAATGCAGGGCTTGATCTTACAACCCTGAGATCATGACCTCAACTGAAATCAAGAATAGATTGCTTAACCTACTGAGCCATCCAGGCACAACAAGTCTAAAAACTTTTGACCAACCCCTAGAGTCCAAGGCTTTTCCCCCATGTTTTCTTCCAAAGGTTTATAGTTTTGTATTTTACTTTTAACTATTTAAAAATCATACATCTGATAAAAGAGGCATATCCAGACTTTGTAATGAACTCCCAAAATTCAGCAATAATAGAAAACAAACAAATCAATTAGAAGATGGGCAAGAGACATGAAGAGACATTTTACCAAAGAGGGTAAGCAAATGACAAATTAAACACATGAAGTAAAAATTAAGACATAATGAGATGTTACTCCACATCTATTAAAAGTGCCGAAATAAAAAATACAACACCAAATTCTGGCAAGGATGCTAACGACCTGGGTCTCCATTAGACTGCTGATGGGTGTGAAATGGTATAGCCACTCTGGAGATGGTTTGGGATTTTCTTTCTTTTTATTAAAATGTTAATGTTTATTTATTTATTTTTGAGAGCAAGCACAAGTAGGGGAAGGAGCAGAGTGAGGGGGAGACACAGAATCTGAAGCAGGCTCCAAGCTGATAGCTTGGAGCCTGATGTGAGGCTCGAACCCACGGTCTGTGAGATTATGACCTGAGCCAAAGTCAGACACTTAACTGACTGAGCCACCCAGGTGCCCCGGGATTTTCTTAAATAGGTGAAATCTCCTCTTACCATACAATCTAATAATCATATAGATACGTATTTATTCCTGGTGAATGAAAACTTTTATCCACAAAAAAAATCAATATACAATGATTATAGCAGGTTTATTTGAAATAGTCCCAAACTAGAAACAAACAAAATGTCCTACAATAGATGAATGGATAAACAAACTGAATAAAAGACTGACTTCCTGAAACTCCTATTCATGTTGATATTTTGACCCCTTTCGTTGAGTCACAAATGTTCTTCTTAATGTCATCTAGAATGGTGAATCCTATCTAGAAGGTCTTCAATTTAATTTGACCAGATCCACCAGAGGAATCATTATCTATGGCAGCTATAGCTTTTCGAAATAGATTTCTTAAATAAAATGGCTAAAAAGTCAAAATGACTCCTTGATCCATGGGCTACAGAATGGGTGTCGTATTAGCAAGCAGGAGAACAACATTAGTTTCGTTATCCATCTACATCAGAGCTCTTGGCTGATCCAGGTACATTGTCCATGAGCAGTAATATTTTGAAAGGAATCTTTTTTCTGAGCAGTAGTTCTCAATAGTGGGCTTGAAATATTCAGTAAACCATGTTGTAAACAGATGTGCTGTCATCCAGGTTTTGTTGTTTCAGTTATAGAGCACAGGCCGAGTAAATGTAGTACAATTCTTAAAGGGCCTAGAATCTTCAGAATGGTAAATTGGCATTGGCTTCAACTTAAAGTCACCAGCTACATTAGCCTCTAGCAAGAGAGTCTGCCTGTCCTTTGTAGCTTCCAAATCTGACATTGACTTCTCCTCTCTAGCTGTGAAAGTCCTAGAGGGCATCTTCTTCCAATAGAAGGCTCTTTTATCCACACAGAAAAGTTATTGTTTAGTGTAGCCACCTTCATTAATTATCCCAGCTAAATTCTCTGGAGAACTTGCTGCAGCTTCTCCACCAGCACTTGCTGCCTCACCTTGTACTTTTATGTCATGGAGATGGCTTCCTTCCTTAAACCTCATGAACCAACCCCTGCCAGCTTCAGACTTTTCTTCTGCAGCTCCCTCACCTGTCCCAGCCTTCTGAGAGTTGAAGAGAGCTAGGGTCTTGCTCTAGATTAGGCTTTGGCTCAAGGGAATGTTTGATCTATCCAGACTGCTAACACTGCGTATCAGTGATAAGGTTGCTTTGGCTTTCTTACCATTCTATGTGTTTATTGAAGTGGCACTTTTAATTTCTTTCCAGAACTGTTTTTGTTTTTGTTTTTGTTTTGCATTAACAACTTGACTAACTGGCGCAAGAGGCCAGACTTTCTGTGTATTCTGGGTTTAGATATGCCTTCCTCACTAATCTTAATCATTTCCAGCTTTTGTTTTACTTTTTACTTATTTACTTATTTTTAAATGTTTACTTGTTTTTGAGAGAGAGAGAGAGAGTATGAGCAGGGGAGAGGCAGGGAGAGAGAAGACAGAGAATCCGAAGTAAGCTCTGTGTTGACAGCAGAGAGCCTGACGCAGGACTCAAACCCACAAACCGTGAGATCATGACCTGTGTCGAAGTCAGTTGCTTAGCCGAATGAGACACCCAGTCTCCCCTCTAGCTTTTGTTTTAAAGCGAGAGACATGTGGCTGAGAGGCCATTGGGGGTTACTAATTGGCCTAATTTCAATATTGTTGGGTCTCAGGGAATACGAAGGCATGAAGAGAGGGAGAAAGATGGGAAAATGACTGGTGAATGGAGAAGTTAGAACACACAACATTTATCAGTTAAGTTTGCTGCCTTATATGAGTGTGGTTAGTAGTGCCCCCAGACCATCACAATAGTACCATCAAAAATCACTGATCACAGATCATCATGACAAATATAATAATAATGAAAAGGTTGGAAATATTGTGAGAATTACCAAAATGTGACTCAGACACAAAGTGAGCAAAAGCTGTTGGAAAAATGATGCCGATAGACTTGCTTGACACAGGGCTGCCACAGACTTTCAGTTTGTAAAAAAACGCAGTATCTGTGAAGTGCAGTAAAGCAAAGTGCAGTAAAATGAGGGATGCCTGTATTTGTTTTTTGGGGATGGGTGGGAGGAGTTTTGACACCTTGATGGTCCTGTAGCCAATTTTTTGGTTCTAAAGCACGAGCGATACAGATGTCTTATTTTATTTATAAATCTAAGTTATGGGGAGGACATGCTTCTTCAGTCCAGTATCTCCCCCTTTTCAGAAGATTGCCTCAGAAGTGATACTTGATTATGCAAAATACAACCCACTTAAAAATGGGAGTACCTTATGACTTGTTTATTTTTTCTCTTATCTTATGTGGTGACCTCTGTCATGCTAACTAACTGTCACACTATTTGTATAGATGGTGTGACATGGTTATTATTGACATAAAACTAATGATGAGTTGGACGCACATCATTAAGTTCCTTATTTCAAAGAGGATGTTAAAATTATGCATTTTGTAACTCATAAACTTTAAATTGAACTCTTCATTATAAATATTAATGGAGATGATCAAAAGTATGATAATACACAATTGGGCAATAATCACATATGCTGCTGCATATTTGTTTTTAAATTTCTATTGGAAAATAGTTTAGTTTTATCTATTACTAAACTGTTTTTAGCTACCAGGGTTAAACATTGTATATGTATTTTTAATTGAATCTTGACATTTCTTTGAGGGGATGATTATGTTATCCTCTTACCAACATGGAAACCGTGGCTGAGAGAAGTTAAGTAACTTACTCAAGGATGGACATAAAAAACTTGGTGTGATGCAGGGGCACCTGGCTGGCTCAGTCAGGAGAGCACGTGACTCTTGACGTCTGAGTCGCAAGTTCAAGCCCCATGTAAGGTGTGGAGCTTGCTAAAACGAAAACAAAAACAAAAACAAAACAAAACCCCCAAACCAATAAGACAAAATCTTGGCAGTTGAAACCCAGTTGGTCTGACAACGAAAACCTTGTTTATATAGTTTATGGGCATGTGATGTGCAAGTTCACAGCATTATTTTCAACTGGGGCTGAGATGAATTTTAGAGGTGAGATTTTTCATTTCCTCATCCTCCTTTTTTGGTGAGCTTTTAGCCTTGCTTCTGAGACTGATAAAAAGAGTCCACTTACAGCAATTCTAGCCTCATCTACCTTGCTGGCCTTTAGCTTCCCTGGGGCTGAGTGGTAATTGCTTTTACATACCTCATCTTATTGTTTTGCTTTGCTTGAGACAACAGAATTTATAAACACAATTGTTTTACAGTCACTTAAGTACAGGCAATCTTCTCTTTGCTTTCCAAGTATTAGAAAAACTTGGGTTTTTCTTAAAATTAGTGTCTTAAAAATTCACAACTTTTAACCCTGTTGCATTAAATGGAATGGTGCTCCCAATTTAATGTCTTCTATTTTATTTATTATATGCAGAATACATGTTGATGGCATAAAAGTATGCAAGCAATGATAATTTTTGCCACTAGTAAGAAGCTTTGGGATAAACACAGATATTACGTATTACCCTTGAGTTTCATTAATTTATTCCCAACATACAATTCTCGCTTAAAGACATCATGAGCTCTATATTTGGAAAATTAAGTGTGAGTGATACCTCAGATATGCAAGAAGTTATTTATTCGCTAAAATTTATTTTTTATGTTTGTTTGAGAGCCTTTGGGAAGAGTAACCAAAGTGTTTCCTCAATATACCTGGGAGCCAGTCTAGGATGGACACACGGCCAAATAGATCTGAGTAATGCTAATGTTTACCTTTTTTCTTTTTTTGAGAGAGCCAGTAAGCTCACACACCTGCGTGTGGGAGGGGCACAGAGAGACAAGGGGAGGGAGAGAGTCTTAAGCAGGTTCTACAGTCAGCACAGAGGCCAATGTGGGGCTGGATCTCACAACCATGAGATCGTGACCTGAGCTGGGTCAAGAGTTGGACACTTAACCAACTGAGCCATCCAAGTACCTCACTCATGTTTACCTTTTGAGAATTAATGTAGTCAAAATTATTTCAGTCTCTTTGATGCTTACAAAAGAGGTGGAAGAGATCTCATGAACAAGCATTACAAACTAGTAGTCTTCACCTTTGCCGAGGTGCTGCTGCTAGGTGAGGGCTTTTCAGCGTGTCAAGGGTGATTCTGAGTCTCGAGGGGCTGAAGGTACACAAATAGCACCAGAAGCTATTCTCAGTGAAAAGTGAGCAAAAATAAAGGTATGGGAAGAGCTCATTTTTCCTCATTGATTTTTCTGAAGTTTGGATCATGTTCATCTTTTACCAGAAGCTATTTTGCCTTTATTTCATTTTTAGGTGGCTCAGCATTTGAACATATTAGAGCATCACTTTGCATTCTATGTGGTTCAGTGAGCAGACATTGTTTTATGTAAAGCAGGAGCTAGTAGAAGATTCTTTGCTACAGGGGTTTCCAAATATCCTGCATCTGAAGATGCTCTCAAGCTCCTGGATCTGTTAATTGTCCTAAAAAATCACCACCACAACCACCATCTACTCAACAGAGTCCTTCAGTTCTATCTGCCCTCCTCCAAAACACAGTTTCAACCAACTATCCTATAGTCCTTTAGAATCAAGAATGAGGTGTGGTGGGGGTGCCTGGGTAGCTCAGTCGGTTGAACATCCGACTTCGGCTCGGGTCATGATCTCACTCATGGGTTCAGGCCCCGCGTCAGGCTCTGTGCTGACAGTTCAGAGCCTTGAGCCTGCTTCAGATTCTGTCTCCCTCTCTCTCTGCCCTTCCCCTGCTCATGCTCTGTCTCTCTCTCTCTCAAAATAAATAAATGCAAAAAAAAAAAAAAGAATGAGGTGTGGTGGCTTCTAATAATAAAATGCAAACAGGTAATTATAGAAGAATTACATTCTAATGCAAAAATTATGTCTTAATGCATTGAAATTGCTGTAACTTTGGGGGTAAGGTATAATTTTTTTTCAGGCTGCCTTTCTGGGGAAATGGGGTAGTTTCAAAACAAGCTACTTAAAAAAAAAGAAGTTATTTAAAAACTAGCATAAGTTTAAATACTCTGTAATAGGAAGGAAAAATTGAGGAAACCTTCTAAATGTGGATCCTGGCTTGTAATTAGAATTCCCCAGGAATGGTGAAGCAGTTGTGGATGTCTGAGAAAATGAACAGGAGTGATTATAGGCAGATGAATGATCCACAGAAAAATTTCAGAAAGCCACACATTGCCGTGCGGTCCCAGAGTCCCCAGGAAAACTCCCAGACATGACGATTTTGAAGAGGAGATAAATGTCCCTCAATACATTTTTTTTGATGAGTAATAAAAAGAAAACAAAATTTTCTTCCTTTTTTATTGCCAATCAGTGCAAAGCCTGCTAAATGGAAACTACTGGTCTAGAAAATAAAGGAATTAGAGTTGGCAGTGAGATGTAATTTTTCCATGAAGCTCTTTGGAATCCAGAATTGACACAGTGGAATGTCAGCTATTGTTTATGACTGTACATAGCTGTGACAGCATATAAATAATGAATGCTTGCTTCATCTATCCAAGAGCCTGGGATGCTGGGATGACCTTAAAAACATTGCCTCCTTCTCACTGACAGCTATGTGAGGAGTCTTCTGAACGATCAAGGTGGAAACCAACATTCCTCCCACTGGAACACCATGTTCATGCCATCGGCTACAAGAAAACTAGGGGACGGTTGTGTTCTGATGTATTTGGAAGTTTAATTAAAATTCTCAGATGAGAACAAGAGAAAATAAGTAGGGATACTATTTACCAGCGATATTATCCCTACACTTGAGAGTATGTAACTGTGTGAAAGTATCAGCCAGGCTCCAAAGAGAAAGTGCTTTGAGTACTTCTTGAGATTTAGTGCCAGGTTGAGAAGGTGGTCTGTCTGTGGGTGGTTTAAGTGCCATTTGTGAACAGGAGGGGGCATCTGCTGGGAGGTCATATTCTGACCCCTGGCTCCCACTGCCATGAGTACAGTTTGTCTTGCCTACCTGTGGGCATCTTTTTTGCCACCTGCCAGGTAACTGGGCATCAGCTGGCACCTTTCATGATGTCTAGATCCTGCCATGCCTGTGATTTGAGGTTCTTACATTTTGCATCTCTTTCATCTCAAACTTGAGTCTTTTCTGGTTCGCATCTTGGCCTTTAGAAAGCCTGAGATGAGGTGCCTGGGGGCTCAGTAAGTTGAATGTCCGACTTTGGCTCAGGTCATGATCTCATAGCTCATGGGTTTGAGCTATCTGTGCTGATAGCTCAGAGCCTGGAACCTGTTTCAGATTCTGTGTCTCTGTCTCTCTTTCTGCCCTTCTTCCCATCCTCTCTCTCACAAAAATACATAAACATTAAAAAAATTGGAAAACAAAGAAACCCCAAGAAACTTCACCTGCCTTCTCTGTACCACCTGAGAGTATTTAGTCCCTCTCCCATGGGTCCACCCACAAGTTCTGTTTTGATCACCTAAGCACCATGTCCCTGCACTCCCAGGCTCCCTTGAGGCAGCTTACACTCTTTCCAGGATATTCCCTGGAAAGGCAGGCCCAGCTGACTTTCCCTGTTATTCTGCCAAGCCTCCTTGGGGGTCCTATTATTTCACTTTGTGCAACCAAGGCCCAGAGAAATAGGGTATTACAAACTGTATCAATGACCCATGCAGCATGTTAAACTGGGTCTTGCATCCTCCAAATCTTCCCTTCCTTCTCTACTTTATCACTTAATTTTATAAACTCTCTGAGCTCAGTCCTCTAATCTTGGTCTTTTTTCCAATTTGAAATATAACCTTCTTTCACCTTAGTGCCTAGCTCTGACTAATCTAATGCACTTTGGCTTTTAGAGGATTATTTTCCCTCTGGATATAAAAAATGTTTTATTTGAAACTCAACACCAGACAATGACTTCTTTGTTATAGGAGGTGTCTGCACTCCTTGTATCTAAGGAACTTAGCAGCATGCTAATGGCTCAGCCTTACTTATCCGTGGAAAGGATAACAACAAGTTCAAAGAAGAGAGGTGGGTGAGGAAATTTAATATCAAAAATATTCTCCTATGACATCTGTAGTTATAACTTATATAGAATTTATTATATTTATATAAATCATTATAGTTTATGAAATGCTTTCATGTATGTCATCTTGAAGCAGTACAGAATAAAGGTTAGAAACCCAAATCTTGGACCTGGGATTTGATCATATTTCAGCCACTCAAGAGCACTGTGTTGTTGGATGAGCTAATTTAATTTTCTTCATCTGTAAAATAAAGATAAAGGGCATGGTAAGAGTATCATACTTGTAAGGCTATCAGCGTTGAGTAAGTCTTCATCTGAGAAAATAACTTCATATGAAGCCCGGTGCCCACTATTTATAGTTGGCATGACTTCTACTTCAAGAAATTGAAGAGTATAAATAAGGACCACACTCTTGTTTTTAACGTCGGTATTAATCTCTTTGGCCTTTGCTTCTATCAGGTTTGTTCATCCTCCAACCTTAGTTGTGGATTTCCATCTCTTTGTCTAGAGCTGGGTGAAGAAAATGGAGGTCCTCCATTGCCAAAATATTTGGCATTCCACTTGTGCCACTATTGATATGGTCATTCCACTTGCCCCTCTGCTACTGCTAGGCTAGGCAGGGCTTGGGGACTTTGTCAACTCATGCTGGGAACTTGTGAGCCCCAGTCCAGCTTGGCTACATGGGAGGCATGGGGCATGGGGCGGTTCCAGTTCTCATTAAGCCTACAACCATGCATATGTTTCTGCATCTTCTCTTTTTCACCCAGTGACACTCCTTTTCTTCTGTCCTCCTCTGGGACCACTAACATGATCTCAAGAAGTTCACACTTTAGGAACCAAGGCTAGCAAGGGTGATTGATGTTGGAACATTTCTGCTTCTAGGGGACAACTACTGTGTATAAGCAAAGGTCTACTGCAGCAAAAACAAAGCAGATGTTAATATCATAGTAAATTATCCTGATATGCACTGAACACATGGAAGCAGTTATTACAGTTATTCCACTTTGTGATGGAAGGATAAAAAATTTTGAATTATACTTTCATCACTTAGCCTAAATCCGGTGAAAGAGTTTTAGGAATAAACATTTTGATAATATTGAAAACGAAGAAAGGGCACCAGGGTGGCTTCGTTGATTGAGCATCCAGCTACGGCTCAGGTCACGATCTCCTGGTTCGTGAGTACAAGTCCTGTATCAGGCTCTGTGCTGACAGCTCAGAGCCTGGAGCCTGCTTTGGATTCTCTCTCTCTCTCTCTCTGGCCCTCCTCTGCTCATGTTCTCTCTTGAAAATAAATAAACATTAAAACAAATTAAAAAAAATGAGGAAAGACACCAGACTTAATTGTAAAATATCTGTCAGGCTTGTAGAAAGAAGAAAAAGGAATCAGTCCAATACACAACATTTAAATGACTTTAGGAATTGTCCTAGTAATTGGAATGAAGTTGGAAATCTATAACTGGAGATTTATGATGATTAGAGATGGAAATGCAAATACATATACAAACAAAAGTTGCAAGAAATCCTAAATTATATCTAGCAGTAGGGGAGAAATTCATAGCTGAGAGTTAAAACTCAGATCTATAAAAGAAAAATATGTATTAAAAGTTAAAAATAATTATGTACAGATTCAGAGGGATATGTGCACTCCAATGTTTATAGCAGCATTATCAACAATAGCCAAACGATGGAGAGAGCCCAAATGTCCATTGACTGATGAATGCATAAAGAAGATGTGGTACACACACACACACACACACACACACACACACACACACACGATGGAATATTACTCGGCCATCAAAAAGAATAAACTCTTGCCATTTGCAATGACATGGATGGAGCTAAAATGTACTATGCTAAGTGAAATAAGTCATTCCAGAGAGAGACAAATACCATAGACAAATACTGTCTATGTGGAATTTAAGAAACAAAAAAGACGAGCACATGGGAAGGGGGGGAAAGAAAGGGAAACGAACCATCTGAGATGCTTAATGATAGAGAATAAACTGAGGGTGATGGAGATGGGCTAGATGGGTAATGGGTACTAAGCAGGGCACTTGCGATGAACACTGGGTGTTGTATGTAAGTGATTAATCGCTGAATTCTATTCTGGAAACCAATATTGTACTGTGTTAACTAAAATTTAAATTAAAAAAGTAGTAAAAAATAAAAAAATAATTATGATATCTGATACCATAATCAAAGTCAAAAAAATTATGGATTTGGAAAAAGTATTGGTAATACAAAAGACAAAGAGTTTATATATAATTATACACAGAACACTTAAAACTTGAAAAAGGCCAGGAGGAAAATGAAAAAGTATGTGCTCAATAAATGCAGAAAAGTGGACATGGTATATCTGTTCATCAGCATCAGACTCACAAAATTGAACAAAGAAACATGGAAATGTAAAGTCCCATCTTGAGGAACATGCACATAAAAGAGTATATTCATATATCGACAATAGGATTTGTGACATCCTTCTGGAAAGAAGCATGACAATGCCTATAAAAATAAAATAAAAAATGTAGATACCTATTGACCTAACAATTCCACTGATACAAATGCTTTCCATAGAAAAAAAGCCTACTCCAAAGGAAAATATATACAAGAATATTTATCACCTTGTTGTTCATAATAGTAAAATAAATTATTGCTAACTCACAGGAAAACTATGCATCTATTAAAAGGAAATGAACTAGAGCTATATCAGTGATCTCGGAAGGGTTTCCATGCAATATTGTTGACTAAGCAAAGAAATGCGTGTAATACAATCCAATTCTCATAAAACGGTAACAACTCTCTCATTTCAGTGATGGGTATAGGTGTATATTTGTGATTAGAGAAAGACACTGTTGATTTTAACATGGCCTACCTGGAGGGGAGGTGATAGGGTGGGGGGGAAAGGAAAGATACTGGAGGGAAAGCAAGGAAAAAGTATCTAGACAAAAAGCAGATGTACAGTTTTCTGCAAAAAAATACACACACACACAGACACACACACAGACAACACAGAAATTAAGGGAGAAAAAAGGATAAATTTAGTTCTGTGTATACTGACTTATATGAATGGCCCATTATATTCTGTCAAGTTTCAGTCTACAGAATAAAATATATAGTTTACTATTTTTGTTAAAACAAGTAAATAATCACATATATGTGTATGTTTGTTTTTATGTGTGTGTGTGTGTATTCATGCACACACATTGTGCAAGGGAAAAGTACACACTAGACTTAATGTTGGAGCAAGCACAGGATTAGATCTTTATTGTTGCATTATGCATTGTTTGACTTCTTACATGCAGCTTGAATGAATTTAAAATTTTCTTTTTTAAAATGTTTATTTTTCTTTTTAAAGTTTATTTTGAGAGAGAGAGTGCGAGTGCAAGCAGGGTAGGAGCAGAGAGAGAGGTAGAGAGAGAGGGAGGAGAGAGAATCTCAAGCATGCTCTATGCTGTCAGTGAGGAGTCTGATGTGGGGCTCAAAATCACAAACCTGTGAGATCATGACCTGAGCCAAAATCAAGAGGCCGATGCTTAACCAACTAAGCCACCCAGGTACCCTGGATTTTAAATTTTCAATAATAATGCCTAACTCTGTATGGCCTCTAGATTCAATAAATCTGTAGACTCAAGTAATGCACCAAATGTATCTTACCTAAGCCCAACTCTGATCTTATCCCAAAGTAAAATTTATTTTCCTTATTCTAAGTGATTGCTACGATGCCCTTTCCCCCATTTATCTTCTCACCTATTTCTCATCAGTAGCCTGAAAAGGTATTATTAGCCTCATATTTATGTATGTGGAAGAAGGAGTCAGGGGGCTCAGTGACTTGACAGATGTCACAGAGGTAAATAGGACCTAAATCCAGATCTCAAAGTCTATTTTTTTTCCTTTCAATTATACCACAAATGCTGCTAAGGAAGTGCTTTCCTAGTTCCTTCTAAAATCCAACACTTGCCCAAGTCCTGGCTATGGATGAATATAAAGCTATTCATAGTGAATAGTGAAATTCTCCCTCCGTGGTCATCAAGATATCATTTATTTATTTATTTTTTCTGATCTCCGATGCCTTCTTTTCTTCCTCCTGCTTGGCTAAATTCTGTCTATTTGTGAAATCATTTGGAAGGCATCAAAAGAAGACTCAGCCCTGTTAGCTGCCTTCTGTTTCAAGTAAAATAGCCTGGTTCTTAAGAAAGTACATGATCAAGGTTTTCACAGTCTGAGTGCTAAAGAAGTAAGAAGAACAACACTAATAAGAAGGCCTCATAGCCTCAGGCTACTAAGGTGAAAGAAATAGGAAAAATAACCAAAACAGAAGGTTGATATGGACTGAATGTTTATGTCCTTCCCAAGTTCATAAATTGGAGCCCTAACTCCCAGTGTGATGGTATTTGGAGGTGGGGCCTTTGGGAGGTAATTAGAGCTAGACTGTGGGGCCTTCATGATTGGATAAATGCCCTTATACAAAGAGGAAGAGACATGAGTGCCCTCTTCCTCCGCCACAAGAGAATATAGCTGGAAGCCTGTGTCCAAAAGACGGGAAACGTGCCCTCACCAGATATTAACCTGCTAGCACCTTGATCTTGGACTTCTCAGCCTCCAGAACTGTGATAAATAAATGTTTATTGTTTGGGGCGCCTGGGTGGCTCAGTCGATTAAGCGTCCAACTTTAGCTCAGGTCACGACCTAATGGTTCGTGGGATCAAGTCCCGTACTTCAGATCCTCTGTCTCCCTCTCTCTGCCCCTCCCTTGCTCATATGCTCTCTATCTCAAAAGTAAATACACATTAAAAGAAAATAAATGTTTGTTGTTTAAGCCACTCAGTCTGTGACATTTGTTAGAGTAGCATGAGTAGACGAAGACAAAGGTGGAACTAGTGAACAGAAATCACTGATACAACTAGTCTTTTCACATTTGCTATTAAGCATTGTAGGACTGTTGTACGTATATGTCCGTGATTTTGTTTCTTAAATCATAAATCATCCTTGTGGTGAGCAGGATTCTAAGATGACCCCCAATGAGTCATGGCCTGTATATAATCCCATTGCCTTGAATGTAGGCAAAACTTGGTACTTGCTTTTAGCCAATAGTGTATAGCAAAGGTGATGGGATAGTCAGTCCTATGATTGCATTTTTTTAAATATTAGACTGTGTTAGCATCCTAGAGAGAGATTCTCCTGCTGGCCTATAAGAATGAGTAAGCCACCATGTTGTAAGGAAGCCACATGGCAAGGTACTGTGGGTGGCCTCTGGGAGCTGACAGTATTCCCACCTGACAGCCATCAAAAACCCAGGGACCTCAGTTCTTCAACAAATACAAACCATGAGCTCACGGAAGACACAGTTCTGGAACGTAGGAGACTTGGCTTCATTCCTCACATTCCAATGAACTTACTATGGGACATCAAGCAAGTCCTACAACCTTTGGAAGCTTCAGTGACCTGCTCTGTGAAATGAGGGCGACTTCAAGATCTTTAAGGTCTTTTTTTTTTAAATAATTTTTTAATGTTTATTTTTTAATGATTACTTATTTATTTTGAGAGAGAGAGAGAGAGGGGGGGGGGGAGAATGAGCAGGGGAAGGGCAGAGAAAAAGGGAGACAGAGGATCCCAAGCAGCCTCTTCACTGACAGCAGAGAGCCCAATGTGGGGCTTGAACTCACGAAATGTGAGGTCATGACCCGAGCTGAAGTCGGATGTTTAACCAACTGAGCCACCCAGGTGCCCCAATTTTATCCACCTTTTTTTAAAAAAATATAATTTACATACTATACTCAGTGCTCATCCCAACAAGTGCCCTCCTCAATGCCTATCATCCATTTTCCCCTCCACCCCCATCAACCCTTAATTTTTTCTCTGTCTTTAAGAGTCTCTTATGATTTGAGACACAGGAATGCTGATGCATAGGGGCACGTGTACCCCAATGTTCATAGCAGCACTTTCGACAGTAGCCAAATCATGGAAACAGACCAAGTGCCCATCAACTGACTAGTGGATAAAGAAGATGTGGTACATATACACAATGGACTACTACGTGGCAATGAGAAAAAATGAAATCTGGCCATGTGTGGCAACATGGATGGAACTGGAGGGTATTATGTTAAGTGAAATAAGTCAGTCAGAAAAAGACAGATACCATATGTTTCCACAAATAGGTGGACTTTGTGAGACTAAGCAAAAACCAGGGGGAGGGGAAGAGGGGAAAGGAAAAAAAGACACAGAGGGAGGGAGATAAAACATAAGAGATTCTCAAAGACTAAGAACAAACTCAGAGTGAGGGGGGCGAGGGAGAGAGGAGAGGGGGTGATGGGCATTAAAGAGGGCACATGTTGGGATGAACACTGGGTGTTATATGTAAACCAATTTGAAAATAAACTATTATAAAAAAAAAAAGACCTAAAAAAAAAAAAAAAGAGTCTCTTATGATTTGCCTCCCTCTCTGCAACTATTTTTTCTCACTCCCCTCCCCCATGGTCTTCTGTTACATTTCTCAAGTTCCAGATATGAATGAAAATATATCTGTCTTTCTCTGACTGACTTATTTCACTTAGCATAATATCCTCCAGTTACATCCACATTGTTGCAAATGGCAAGATTTCATTCTTTCTCATTACCAAGTAGTATTCCATCCGTGGCTAGTGTTGACACTAATTGCTACAGGATTTTTAGCCATATCAAATATATCAAATATCCTATCAAACACATATTATCATCATATATTAAAATTTTCAAAAATTTTTAAAAATTTATTTTTGAGAGAGTGTAAGTGGGGGAGGGGCAGCGAGCGGGGGACAGAGGATCAGAAGCAAACTCTGCACTGAGAGCACTGAGCCTGATGTGGGGCTTGAACTCATGAAATGTGAGATCATGACCTGAGCCTGAGTCGGCTGCTCAACGGACTGAGCCACCCAGGCGCCCCATCACGGTTTATTTTAATCTGGCTCACTTATTTATTGTCATTGTCACCCCCTCCTCAAGTCTATTAAAATTAGCTTCCTCAGATTTTGACTTAAGAACTCAGGGAGAGGTCTAATGACCAGTTCAGAAAGGTGTCTAAGAAAAGTTGTGTGATGAACATTAGCACCGTTGAGAAATGTCCTTGTAAAATTAAGAGGCGAGATACAGCTAAAGTCAAAAAAAAAAAAAAAAAAAAGAGAGAAATGGGAGTTTTGTTTTCCAAAACACTTTCAGGTATATGAAAGATGGATTAGATGTGATTTGTGTCTATTTCTGGAGGATTGCACCCTGTGGGAAAACAGAGCAAATCCCCAGCCTCCCTGGAGAGGAGGCAGCTCTTTCCCCAGGTGAGACTCTTGTGTCAGAAGACAGCACCTGCCCATCACCATCAGAATGCTGGTGGTTCAGCAGGTTCATCTTAATGGTGTGCATTTGCTCACGCCTAAAAGAGAGAAATGGACAATGATGGAGCCACCAACTGTTTTATTGTACTTTGTCACTGTTATGAAAGCATCATAGTTCATAGTTAGTATGAGTAATGAGCCTTGGAGAGGCAAAGCCCCATGCTGCACAGGGTAAATGGTATGTTCCCTCCTGATCCCACAAGGCGCTGCAAACAAAGGAGACTTCTGCTATAAATAGGACCTGGGTCAGGAAATGCTTCATGCAAGTATTAATAATCGATGTGCTACACAGACAGTGGAAGGTGAGGGCTGGGGTAAAGATCATCCCGTTAGGGAAAGTAATGAAATTCTGGGGAAACGAAGAAATGACTTCCTTTGCTCCAGGTGGCAGTTGGTATGACCAGATGAAGGAATTCTTTATTAATTTAAGTTTCCCTCTTGGCATTGACTTAGCTCTGCAGATGACACAGGAGTCCTGGAGCTTACTCTAGGAAGTCAGCCCTCTGGAGCAGGGGAGTTAGCCATCATTTGCAAACTCGCCTCGAGACTGGAAACAAAGCTGGAAGACGGGGCTGCCAAAGCCAATCGCTGCAACCTGTGGCAGGCTCGCCCAGCACCCTAGGAGAGAGGACCCTCCCCCTCGGTCGTCCTCGAAGGTGCACCGGCTGCCGCTCTTCCCGCACCTGTCACACCTCTCAGCCTTGGCAGAATGAAATGAGGAGACAGCTGGAGTCATTATAGTTCCTGTGTTTGAAGTAGCCCAAATGAAAAACAAACAAACAAATCTGGTGAGTTTCATGTTTCTTTTAAGAGTACAGAAATGCAGCTGCTAAGTGCTGTAGGAGATCAAAGGAGCCTTTTAAATTCAGGACACCAAAGTGTTCTCCCTGGCTTGATCCTTGGTGGAGATTTTGTTAGAAAACTTTAGAAGGGAGTTGCGGAAGAGGGTTAGGTCTCTCAAACTTGTCTGAATTGTTGTGATAAGTCCTTTGTGAGGCTCTTTAGTGTCTTCATTTGCTGATCTCTGTGGAGAAGGTGATGGTGTAGTGAGCCCCTAGGTTGTAATTCGGGTGGTCGGTCAAGTGTATACTTGAAAAACATTTGTTTAATGGAGTGATAAGGTAATATGATTGATCGCTATTGTCGGTTTCTTAGAGACCAAGATTATATTCTGAAGCATCCAGCAATTTCAGTGCCTTCAATAAACAAAGTTTAATCTTAGCCCCTAAGTTTGAAATTGTGTCTTAAAATATAAAGACGTTATGCAGGTAAAATAACTGCAATATGATTTTCAGTGTACATTGTGTGATTTTAAATAGCTCATACTCCAAAATGATTGGGGCAAGCAAACAATGAGTATTTATTGTTTTCTGTCAGTACCTTAGCACTTATTAATTTTCTTAACAGTCAGAGAATGTAAAATTACTTTGTCATTGTGGATTGCAATAAAAAAATGAATAACAGTAAATAGATATTCAAGTTTTCTGCACATAAAAAAATCTTACGTTTTTAAAGTTATCATTTCAATTTTATTTTGACCAGAATTGGTTAAATGACTGGTTTGCGAATGGTTTTAACTTTAAAGTCATTTTTCCTTAATTTGACATGTTCTTAATGGCTTCTTGATCATGTCACCCTTCTATGTAGCAGCAGAAGATTTAAAAATATGCTCTATGGATGGAACTAACATCGCAAATGTGTCTTATAATACATTTTAGTTATTGTTGTTGATAGTGTTTGGTTATTCTGAGATTTTTTTTTTCCTATTTGTTATCTAAACTAAAACTAGTTGCTTTTGGCTAAATCCTCCCCCCCACCTGCCGCCCCCATGGCTTAAATAATATATCTAAAAAATTAATTTTGACCTGTAATTGCTTTAATCCACAAATGTACTTGAGAACTCTTTAGTTCCTAGTTATTTGGGTTAAGTTCCAATCTTATTTTGATAGTTTTAAGGGGCTTGCCGAGGAGGGGGAAGAGGTGAAGAGGCTCTTAATTAAATAATGTATAAAGGTTAAACATCAAACACTCGTGACTGTTATCATCATAATTCTAAATCCCAGCTGACCCTAGGTATAGATCTCTTCCTCCAATAAATGCTAACCTCCTCCGTGTATTTTTTCTTCTGTTGACCTGGTTTTCATTTTCTTAGCCTCTGGGGATGTAACTGCATAAAAGGTAGGTTTGAGGTTTACATTTGGGACACATACCAGAATTTGGAATTGGAATTGGAAATACCAGAGGAATTCCCAGGCCCTGGTTGGAGAACATTCTCAAGGTGGTCTTGTCAAGGTACTGAGTGGTAGGGTTGGCTGGTTGTCTGATGAAAGGCAAGTACGCATCTAGCCGCAAGAGACACTCTGGTTTTTAAATGATGTGTGTAGAATTTCTGGAAATGAAACTTTAAAAACAGGTTATTATAGCCATTCAACGAAAAGCCATTTTTATTTATTTCCTGCCCAAATTTGAGGAATGATTCACAACCATTTTAAACTGGTGATTGGAATCTGGTTTGCCTGGTTGGAAGAGAGCTGTGATTTTCTTCTACGTTGTCCGTGAAATGCCCCCATTTTTCTTATTTTGGTGGCCTATTTTAGTATAGGTTTAGGTGTTCATTTCTTAATTTACATTAAAAAATAAATCCATTCAATTTTTAAAATCGAGTTTAGCATATGTAAATTAATTTTATTAGAAATTTCGCAAGGTCCATGGGAGTTGAAAAATTCATCAAGGTAGTTGCTTCTTAAGTTCATAGTAAAATACATGTCACTTGTGAGAAAAAAATATTTTAAACATGGTATATGTTCATTGCAGATAGATCAGAGATATAGAGAAGTACAAAAATAGTTTTTAAGGGGCACTTGGGTGGCTCAGTTGGTCCAGTGTCCGACTTTAACTCAGATCATGATCTCGTGGTTTGTTGAGTTCGAGCCCCACATGGGGCTCACTGCTGTCAGCCTGTCAGCACACAGCCCACTTCAGATTCTCTGTCCCCTTCTCTCTGCCCCTTCACCACTTAGACTCTCCCCGAAATAAATGAATATTAAAAAAATAGCTTTAAAAACCACTCAGTTTCAGTAGGCAGAGAGAACTATTAAATATGGTGTATTTGTCAGTATAAAGATGCATAGTTTTTAAAAAGTGGGACCATACTGTATACAAACTATATCCTGCCCTTTTTCTTAAATATTAATTATTTTCTAGCCTTGGCTATTTTTAAGTAGCTACATAATTTTTTTTTTTGCACAGAATTCAGTTTCTGTTATTAAACTCGCATAATTGTCTTTTCTTCTTTGAATTTTTGGTCTTTGGATACATCATGTATGAATGTGAAACATAAAAATTATAATCCTAATGACAGAGCATTTACTAGGTACTTATTACCTACTCCTGAATAGCCTCATATTTAAAATTTGAAACCTGTAATGACAAACTCATTGTTGTTAAACATAGACCATTAGGTAACATAATATTCTATTAAATGGAAAAAATCATAATTCTTTAATATATTCCCATCCTGATATTTAAGATTTCATTTTAGAATAAGAGGATATAACAAGATTTGCTTGGCACAATGCATTTTGTATATTGAAAACAGGTTCTTCCTTATTTCCCAAATATGGATGTTTTCACTTCTTCACAATGGAATACTTCATTATGGGCATGGATAAAGGACATTATTTGCTTCTGGACCTTCATTTTAATTTAAGCATTGCAAACACCAATTACTATAGCTAATATTGGCTAAGTGGGTTCTATAAAGATTTATTTTAAAAAGATGTAATAAATCATTAATATATCAAGGGAATACCTTGTAAGGAGTCTACCTTACAAATCATTTAGAACACCTCTCCCTCATGGCTACCGTGTATATTCGTAAGCAAATAGAATATTGGCTTTATTAAAATTCTCAAGGTACTTATAATACTACTACTTCTAATATAATAATAGTAGTGTCAGCTGAGATCTTTGGTTTTAGGTGGGTTATAAAACCAGTAGGGGGGTGATGGATTTTGAAAACCTAATTATCAGTTACTAGCTTAAAATATCATTTGGCTAGAAATTCCTACTTAATAGTTCCCTGCTCTGTACTAAAATTCTTAGGAAGACATTCTAGAAGATAAATTCATAATACTTCCAAAGACCAGGTCTCAGAGTCAACCTGTTGCCTTTTTCTGGGAGAAATTTTACTGGATTAAAAAATATCAGTGACGTAAGGTTCAAGGTAACCAAAATATGGGAAGAAGTCCAACTTATACCTTTTCTTGTGTTGGTCTTCTAATTCACAACCTCATGGTCTATACCAAACAGGGAACTGAGTTTCTGTCTCTCTGTTGGGTGCTGTTTTTGAGGAAGGCAAGCCAAAGTACGCTATGTTTCTTCTAGATATTACCATTTCTCTTTCTAAAACTGTCAGAGATGGCAGACCACGTAACACAGCTGTGGAGACAGGAAGGTGGATTACCAGTGTTGATGACATTGTACACCCTTGGGTAAATCCCTGCAGGTGGCGGGGAGCAAGAGAGAAGCCCAAGAGCAGTGCACGTGGAGTTGAAGTTTGTCATGTGCTCTTGCTCTAGCCCTTCAGCCACGTGGCTACCTGAACAGGGCTGTGCAGTTTGCACTTGGCCCCAGGTGAACAGGGCAGATAGAGATGGTCTCAAAAGGGAACAGTGCTTTTTTGAAGTGTGTGTGCGTGTGTGCGTGTGTGCGTGTGTGTGTTTGTGCACATGCACTTCACGCAAAGTCCTTGCATGTCCTAGTGGTTGCCTTGTGTTTAGAGCATCAGAAACCCAGACTGTGTAGGTAGGGAAAAATACTCACCAAGGTCAGTAGAAGCATGATGTAAATACTTTTGGACCCTGGAAACTGGAATGTGAGCTGTGCAAATCAGACTACCTCCTGGCAGCAGAAATCTGAGAAGGGGATGTGACCAGTGCCCAACTGGACCACGACTGAGGCCAAGGGAAATTCTCAGTACCTCTGTGTGTGTTAGAAAACGCCTGGCTGAACTCTTTTTTATTGAGATTGAGTTCCACATTGTTCAATAACAGATGACATTGAAAAATACTAGAGGGAAAATAATCCGGTCATCCTCTATGTGGTGAGATTGTGAGGTCGTGGACGATTATTATTTTATTTGAAAGTAACTGCAATAAAATTTTAATAATCAGAAAAATGAAGGTCATCTTTAAGTAAGGAGAAAAAATCTGCTGAAGCTTTTATATTCATTTGTACTCTTAACAATACAATTGAGATCTTTCTTGCCTCTTTTTAAATTTACTTTTTTCTTCATTAGTGAAGGTACCTAATAGACAGATCTATCAATAGTTCTATTTTCCTTTTGAACTGAAATCTCCAGCGATCCCACCTTTTGGTTTACCACACACAGTTTGGTTAGGTATGGCGGTGAGAGGAGAAAGATTGCTTAGTCACCCAGATTTTCACCCTTCCTGGAGGAGTGACACCACAAGCCACACCTGAAACAACTCTTTTCATCTCAAAAATTTCCCTCCTTGCTCTGGTTAGAGGATGTCCGTGTACTGGGCAACCAAGGTTATGTGATCTGGCGGGCCAGATCCGATTAATGTTTTTAATTGTGATTTCAAGATGTAACACACCCAGGGAGATTTGTTCCAGATGGATGCAGTACAAAATGAAAAATAAAATAAAACCCCCTCCAAGCACAATATTGTTCTGAACACTTCTTTGAGGCATCAGCAGGTTTTGAATCATTGGAAGATGGGTTGAAGGCATTCTCTGCATCATTGTGCCTTTCTGAGTTATTCAAAATAAGCTTTAATTTTAAAGGCTTTTCTCTGTAGCTCTATCCCCTACCTGTCATTGATGATCTCACCTATTATATTAAGAAGAAGTGACAGAGAAAGGTAGATAATTCATAAGTGTGGATGATTATGACTCTTAAGAGTATTTTATATGATATACCCAATATTTTCTCTTAGTGCATCAAAAGTTCTGCATGTATTTGTGTGTGTCTGAGCATACTTTAAAAGGTCGAAGACTGTGCAAAAACTTTGTTTGGAAAATAATAAGTGTTAAAAGCATATGAGTAAACCATTACATAAAATCTAATAAAACAAATACACTTGACTGTTTTCTGTATATACACACAAGTTATTGGGATATTTAAAAATATCCAATAAAAGAGTTTAATTATGTCATAATTTCTGATAGTTATTAGATTCCTTATTTGTTACATATCCTATAAAGTAGAAATAAATGATTGAAATGGCTCTTAGAGTTTGCAAGCACAAACAAATTTGGGAGGAAGATACTTTCAGGAGTAAATTAATTTGGATTTAGGTCAGTGAAGATTTCACACACACACATTCAGTTTACAAATTGATGAGTTTCATCTTGGTGCTCTAGATTTAATAACCAGTTCTTACAACCGATAACTAAGAACATAGTTTTGCATATTAAGATCTACTTTATGTCTAATGCAATTTTAGTTTGTGGTTTGTTGAGGACACTCAAGATTTATCCCCAGGGTATTTCAGTTGTGAAAACAAAATAAAAAACCTAGTGTGGTTACTTCTCTTTGATTTTGTAATCATTTGCCTTTTCTCTTTGAATTGAGGTAGCCTTAGAAAAATAAAAACTTCCTTAAACTTTCTCTTAGAATACAGAGGGAAAAAGAATGCATCATAATCAAGGGCCTTAGGTGTTTGAGGAATAAAACTTTGTTTAGGAAATCTGTTCCATGTTAAATCATCATCCAGAATGCAGAAAATTAATTGGGTTGAGTATGAATTAGGAGGTGTGGATTTTGTTCTATGTGATCAGATCACGGGGAAAATTTACATACACATACAAGATGAAAACTTAAGAAAGTTACTAAAGAATATGTTTAAAGTGTGCACACCTCAGACAATTTAAGACAGGCCTCTCCATAGCTACCTTAAGCTCCACTTCTAGGTAAATCCATTTAGCAGTTTGCCATTAAATTCTTCCTTCTGGGGATTCCATAATCTCTAAAACAAAAGGAATAATAAAAACCCATTTCAAATGTTTAGGGAATAGTCACGATCATTGAGGCTTTGTTCCCAATTTAGATTTCTTTTTTTTTTAATGTTTATCTATTTATTTTTGAGAGAGAGAGAGAGAGAGAGAAAGAGAGTGAAGATGAATGGGGGAGGAGCAAAGAGAGAGAGAGAGAGAATCCTAACCTGGCTCTGCACTCTCAACTCAGAGCCAGATGAGGGGGTGGAACCGTGAGATAATGACCTGAGCTGAAATCAAGAGTTGGTTGCCTAACCGACTGAGCCGCCCAGGCGCCCCCTGCCCCTAGTTTTGATTTCTTCTTTATTAAAAAAATTTTTTGATGTTTATTTTTGAGAGAGACAGAGACAGAGACAGAGACAGAGTGTGAGTGGGGGAGGAGCAGAGAGAGACACAAAACAGAACTTGAAGTAGGTCCCAGGCTTTGAGCTGTCAGCGCAGAGTCCGATGGGGGACTGGAACTCATGAACAGTGAGATTGTTACCTGAGCTAAAGATGCTTAACCGACTGTGAGCCTCCTAGGCACACCTAGATTTCTATATGAAGTTAAAATCACGTAGATGTGACAAATAGCACAAGCATCTTGGGTTAAATAAACTGTAACTATTTCAGCCTAGTAGGAGTAGTCGCCTTCAGTTTTTAAAGCTAATCACATTAGGAGAAGGATTTGTCGACAAGTGTCTTGGAGTATGTGTGGAGAGCTAGGAATCTTTGCGACTTGGGCATTGCCCTACAGTTGTTTTGGTCACCAGATTTACTCCTTACAGGCACAAGTGTTAGGCTTGCTCTTTCTTTACCTCAAAGTTCCTGAGCTTCTCTTTGAAAGCAAAATGTTCAGCTATGTAGCTCTACACAGAACAGATATTTTAAAGTGAGATGATTCAGGAAGCTAATAGAATAGGAACTGTTTTAAGTTGTCCTTTCGATCTGAATACAGTTGCTAAAATCACAATGCTGTTTGGTTTTAGTACAGGAAAACAAAACATATGTCAACATTATCTTTTTCTTTTAAATAAGTCTCTGAAGGACTGGAGAAAACTTCCTGACTTGCATGGTTGAAAGGATTTGACTTGTGTAGACCTCAGGTTATGTATAGATGTGAGTTGGAAATTCTTGGCTGATGGCCAAGAAAGAATTCTTGAAGATCTCTTTGGTGCAAAAAAGGTGATTTTATTAAAGCACAGAATGGGACCTGGGGGGGAGCAGAAACAGCTGCACTGGGGTTGTGCGGGTAACTGGTTATATACTTTCAGGTTGGGAGGGGGTTAGGGATGGGGTAAGTTTCTAGGGAATTTTAGAAGCAGGGTTTCCAGGACCTTGAGGGGCTAGGTGTTGGTAGGAAAATGCCATTTTTACTGTTTAGTAAAACCTGAGTCATGACACCCTTCAGATGTATGATTGCCAGCATTTATCTTGGGGGAGTTGAGATAAAGGAAGTTGCCAAAGGAATTTTTGTACGTTAAAGTACACTTACAAAGTCCTAGCAAGGGTGGGAATACTGTTAAGCCAAGATTCTCTTTTGCTCCTAGCAAAGTGTCATCATGGAGGCAGCTGAGCTCCTACAGAGAGGTTACTCTGCCTGTTTCAAGGTCTTGTCGATGGACAGTAAGGGAATTTAAACTGTTTGTTTATTTTTGGGGGAGAGGAAGACAGAGCATGAGTGGGAGAGGGGTAGAGAGAGAGGGAGACACAGAATCTGAAGCAGGCTCCAGGCTCTGAGCTGTTAGCACAGAGCCTGATGTGGGTGGGACTCCAACACACAGACCGTGAGATTGTGCCCTGAGCTGAAGTCAGATGCCTAACTGACTGAGCCCCCTGATGCCCTGGGAATTTAAATTTTCATTTGTCTTAGTTTCCCCATCACCATGGCAAACACTTAAACCCCTTTCCTTTGTTCTTGGGTAACCAGGAGGGTGCGAGGAATATCACACATATTCCACCTGGTGGTGGGGCAAGCCAGGGGGAACTATTAGCCTGTAGTTTGCCCTTGGCATGCCTCATGCTTCCTCATCACATAATTTTATTTATTTATTTAATTTTTTAAAATGTTTTTATTTTATTTTTGAGAGACAGAGCGCTAGCACAGGAGGGGCAGAGAGAGGGAGACACAGAATCTGAAGCAGGCTCCAGGCTCTGAGCTGTCAGCACAGAGCCCGAGATGGGGCTCAAACCCATAGAGTATGGGATCATGATCTGAGCCGAAGTCAGACACCCCACTGACTGAGCCACCCAGGCACCCCTTTACTTTTATTTTTTTTAATGGCTATTTTGTTTTGTGATATATGTAGATTTCCTCCTGCTCGAATCTCATTTTGCAGCTTGTCTCTATAGGTGTTTATCAAAGTGGGAGCAAAATGAGAATTGCCGGAGGTGGGGTCCTGCGGTCTGCCTTTTCGACAGGCATGTCTAGGTCAAGTCTGGGAGTTCCTGCTTTAGTGTTTCAGGAGCCACCACTCTGCAGTGAAGTACCCCTCCATCCCATTCCCTGCCCCCACATAGTAGATTTTTATTTTTTTTAAGTGACATTTTGACAGAGGGTTTCATGGGGAAGAAATGAGCTTGGATGGGTAGGCCTGGATTGTCTAGAAGTTTAGTTTGTCCAGTACACTACAGGTGAATGCAGAGCTGACATGTAGCATGACTGGTTTAATAATCCTACATCATGCACGTGGGTAAAACAGTTATGGAGGGAAATTTTCAGGACATTTCCTGAGTAATAAAAATGAGAGGTCAGTTCTTCAACATTATCGTCACTCATTGTCATTACTGCCATGGCAGTTTAAAACATCATGCTTTTAAAGTTGAGCTAAAAGGTCTAAATGGTTTCTAGGTTGTGGGGAAGATCTTGACCTTGAGCTGATGGTTTGTAGCAAAGAAAAATTCATATGTAAATGAGCCAGTGTTAAAATTTAATAATACAAAAGTCAGTTGTTTGTACTTACGTTGATGTTTTTTCAGGGGAAATTATGACTCTTCACAAACCAAAGGAATGATTAAATATATAGGTAGCCCAAAGTAAACATAACACACACCATCTTAATATGATACTGAAAAAAGTAGAATAAGATAAAAAACAGCTAAGAGGAGAGGCATAAGCTATTAAAATCTGCCAATTTGAGACTTTTACAATATATAAATTTATGAATAAAAGGAACTACATGGGCTAAGCCAGATGTATACCGAGAATCGAGTAATTTGTGAGACAAACAGTATTCCAGGAAAGCAGATAAAGCAAACTGTTGTGATCTTGGGGTTCCTAACATCAAATAGCTCCCAACCACCAGTAGCCCCACAATTACAATGTGATATGATAAATGCCATTTTAGACACACAAATACTAGAAGAGAAGGTAGATTGTGTTCTCAACTTTGCTTGGGGAGGTTCTGGAAATTCTGTCGGAACAGATGACCCTAGAGCTTATGGGTACTATATGCTCCAGAAATGTTTACCTGCCATCATTATTGTTAATCATGATAATTGACCTGGGAATCAGGCATTTTCCCGATGATTTTTTCACCGGGTTTAGTTTGACCTTAGTCTGTGGCTTTGGATATTGTAGTTTTGCTCGCTTTCTTCCCATCATGTTCATACTATAGAAGGAGCAGTGTGACCCATTTGGTATCTGATAAAATGCCTCTAATAATGCTGTTCAACATGCATGTAAGTGTTAGAAATTCAGGGCCTTTAAGCAAATAGCTCTGGAAATGGTGTTGAGTTGCGGCTTTTGCATCTGGGAACGGTTGTCATAGAAGTAGATGTATTATATTTAAAGTTTAATTTGAGTTTGAAAAATAATTTGAATAGACAGTGGCCGTGGCTGCTAATACTCTGTGTCTTTCTATTCAGGAGAGCTGGTGGTATCGAGACGCCGGATGATTGGGTTCTCTTTAATTATTTCCCTCATAGCTATTTCTAATGCGATAGCTAAGAAAGAAGTGAAGAAAACAGAATTTGCAAACACGGGAAAGTTAAATAAGGTCTTGCATTTTAACTAAGTAACCTGGGTGAGGTGCTTAGACTTTTAAATGCTAATTGAAAGAGAAACTTGGCCAAGAAGGAGAAGGCACTTGAGACCCACTAGGTGTTAAACCACACTGAAGGTTGAGAACGAAGAGCCTGGAAAAGCATTTCCCTACAAGCTAAGATAAGTCTGGAATACAGACTTTATTTATATTTTTATTTATTTACTTATTCATTCATTCATTCATTCATTCATTCATTCATTTATTTATTTATTTAAATGTTTATTTACATTTGAGAGAGAGAGAGAATGAGAGAGACAGAGGATGAGAAGTGGAGGAGCAGAGAGAGAGGGAGACACAGGACTCGAAGCAGCCTCCAGGCTCGAACTCATAGGCCGTGAAATCATGACCTGAGCCGAAGTTGGATCCTTAACTGACTGAGCCCCTAGACACCACTGGAATACAGACTTTTAAACCAATGCTCATTTATGGAAACTTTTGTTTTAATTTGTAAATTTAAATTTTAACAAGTAGAAAGATCTATCTTTTAAAAAATTAGTTATTTTTAATAATTGTTTTCAATTTTAATTAACATACAGTCTTACATTAATTTCAGGTGTACAATATAGTGATTCAACAATTCTATGCATTACTCAGCTCATCACAATAAGTGTGCTCTTAATCTCCTTCACCTATTTCACCCACCTCCCCTCTGGTAACCCTTTGTTTGTTCTCCATATTTAAGAATCTGTTTTTTTGGTTTGTCTCCTTCTTTCTTTGTTCATTCGTGTTGTTTATTAAATTCCTCATATGAGTGACATCATAGGGTGTGATGTCTCTCCCTATTGGATGGGGGCCCCCAAATGTGGTGCCACGATGGGGTGGAAGCCAGTGGCACAGGTGGTAAAAATAATTCACCCGAGGCAGAATAAAGGAGATAGAGGTTTATTGAGTACACTGTAAGGGAGCAGCAAGCAGAACAGCAAAGGGGAGGCTGTCTGCAATGAGGCAGTGGGTGGGGGCTGTTTGTAAGGGGGAAGGTGAGGAGGTATGGGGAGGTATAGAATTTTCCTTTCTTTCGTAACTGTGCCAGGTTCTAAGTAGCCCATTGGTCAGTTGGGGCCTATGGATATTTTGAGGTGGGGATCCTAATGGGCCTGTCTGAATTCAGCCAGGTGCTTGCTGTGGGCCCTTTCTACATTCCATTTCTCAAGCCTGTTTGCCTAAAAACAGTCTCTACATATGGTATTTGTCTTTCTCTGATTCATATTTCACTTAGCATTATACCCTTCAGATCCATCCACTTTGTGGCAAATGGCAAGATATTATTGTTTTTTTATGGCTGAGTAACATTTCATCTCTCTCTCTCACACACACACACCCCTCTTCTTTATCCATTCATCAATGGGTGGACGGTTGGGTTGCTTCTATAATTTGGCTTTTGTAAGTAATGCTGCAATAAACATAGGAGTGCGTATATCTTTTCAAATTAGTATTTCCATTTTCTTTGGGTAAATACCCAGTAGTGGAATTACTGGAATTGTATGGTAATTATATTTTTAATTTTCTGAGGAATGTCTATACTATTTCCTACAGTGGCTGTATCAGTTTACATTCTCATCAACAGTGCACAAGTTTCTTTTTTCTCCACGTCCTTACTAACACTTGTTATTAAATCTTTTTTTTTTTTTGAGAGAGAGAGAAAGAGAGCAAGTGGGAGGGACAGAAGGAGAGACCAAGAGAGAGACAGAGAGAGAGAGAGAGAGAGAATGAGAGAACCTGTTTCATACTCATTGGGGAGCCCAACACAGGACTGGATCCCACAACCGTCAGATCATGACTTAAACCGAAATCAAGAGTTAGATGTTTAACCGACTGAGCCACCAGGCACCCCTAAATCTATCTTTTTTATGAGGAGGATCTGACTAGAGTCATCCATATTTGTGGTAGGCTATGTACCATGTGATTTGAATTGTATGACATAGTCAGCCTTGCCACCTAGTGGTGGTATGTTAAAATTGTAGGTTCAACTTCAGGCTTAGGATCTTCTAAAAAATAATAAATACTAAACAACACAATAGAGAAGTGATGGGAAATATCTGATTTTTTTCTTAAAAGATACTACAGGAATTATATGGTTAAAAAGATCATAGAAATCTCTGGAAAGCAGAAGCTAGAAAATAGTTATTTTATTGGCAAAATCTCCGTCACTGATGGAATCTTTCTTACTAAATGTAGAGCACTGAATACTAAGAAAAAATTAAATATCTTTCTTGAAAGGTAAGTGAGTAGAACACAGTCAAAGCATCGCATATGACATTTATCAAGCTTCAGAGGAAAAAAAGAGATTGTCAATCCCTTGTCTGTCAGTCATTGGGACAATAGTTTCTATATTTATTAAGTCAATGATATGCAGCCCACAGAATCAAAAAGCAGGCTGATATTCTTGAGGCACAAAAAAGTCTAATATTTTACAAGAAATAAGTAAACCTGTGGTTGCTTTTTATATTTCTTTGCTTGGCCTTTGTGACTGTTACTACTTTCAGTGCCCTTTTCCCATCTACATTATTTTTAGCATTAAGAGTGAAATTTCTAATCAGCCAGACATACCATCAGAATTTGTAGTTAAATTGTTGCTTTGGTATTATGTTTATAGAAACTGAGTTTCCCATAATTCAGAATAGTAAAAGCGAAAGCAAATATATAATTTCTTAAATGTGTTTCTTTGCATAAATCTTTGAGTATTTTAGCTAAAAATCCATATAAAAGCACACAATTCTGTTCTCTTTTTCATTCACTTCATTATTTAAGAGCTTCCTTAGGGAAAACCTGGGCACACTTGATGAATCGAGTGGTGCCACTCAAGCGTTTTATAGAAAAATCTCTTTTGGGAGGTAAGTAAGCAAGTGTCACTCTGGACTTTTGACCTATTATTAGTGATTTCTTGAGAGTGAATAAAGTATACTAGTCTAGTTTTGTGTCCTTTTTTGTGTTTTGGATACAGACCATCCCTACCTCCATTTCCACAATGAGGCCTTCTCATAGAAAAAGCATACCTTGCAAGGTGCTGCCTGGATATGTTGCAAAGATGACCTCTCAACTTGTTCAGTTGGCGGAGAACCTGGACACTGGGGAATTCTTCATAGCACAGCTTAGTTATGATAAAACAGACTTAGAATTATTAAATATACATTTAGAACTCAATAATACATGATCTCAAACTAGATTTTCTTATTAACAAGGGGCAGCAGCAATCAAAGGTTGAAGAAAACTCACAAGAGAACCATAGTTCTGAAACCATAGTGTGAACCATAGTTTGAAAAATATTGTGCTAAGGCTAGATGTGTATTAGAATCACCCAAGCAATTTTTAAAAAACTTCCTTAATTTCGGGATCTACTCCAGATGGGCTTATTGAGAATTCTTAGGTGTCTTGCTCAGCCATTTATAGCTTTAAAACATTTCTCAGGCAATTCAAAATGCATAGCCAATGCTGGGGACAAGGCCACGGATAGATATTTAAGGAGATTCAACTTGGACCTTGTCTGCGATAGGCAGGTCAGCTGTTACTCCTGCAGTGGGCCCTGGTTGACTGTAGCAATAACTCCAGCCAATCAGCTGCTGCAACCTACCAAAGATATGTACGTTCAGCTTCTATATCACATAAGCCAATCCTGCCGAGGTATGTGTGTTCTTCTGTTACCTGGTTAAAATACACTTGTCTGTAGGGTAGGTAGTATTGCCTAGTGGACAGAGCAGACGCAGTGAAGTCAGGCAGACTTGGTTAAAATTCTAACTCAACCATTTATATATGGATATTTTATGAGCTTTTGTTTCTTCTATCCACTACAGATTAAGACTGAGTCAGTCACCATATGTACACAGTACCTTCTGCCTCCTGTTGTTATTGTTCCTACCTTAGATCTACGCCTCCCTTCTATGTGACCTTAATGAAAATTAGTTATTATAGTTGTAGTGCAGATGCGTTTGCTCTGTGACCTTGTGGTCTGGGGCTATAGCTAGATTTCACATATTTTTGTCAGGGATTCTGCCTTCCATTTCTTGGTCATTCACAGTCCTCCTTTCATTGCCCCCAGTCTTAAAAAGAATACCTGGGATGCTCATTTGGTTAATCGTCTGACTCTTGGTTTTGACTCAGGTCCTGATCTTGGGCCCCACATTGGGCTTTGCACTGGCAGCATGCAGCCTGCTCAGAATTCTCTCTCTCCCTCTTTCTCTGCTTCTCCCCTATTCATGTTGTCTCTGTCTCTCTCAAAATAAATAAATAAGCAAAACAAATGATGTTTAAAAAATATCCCAGCTGTATATAGCTCTCTGTATGGTGGTCGTGTTCTAAATGTTGATGGCAAATTGTCTTTTCCAGATTTCAAAATGCCATAGTCTTCCTGACACAGACATTGAAAACAATTCCATAGACTCAAGATTTCAGTAGTTCAAGTAATAAACTATGTAGAGTTACATTATAGGCATTTTGAAATATGATGTTTTGAAGTATTTGTTCAATCCCAAGTAGAATCACCATTTTAAACTACTATGGAGGCATAATGATATTTTCATGTAAAATACACTTTTTCATTAATAATTAGAGGCTGTATAATTATATAAATGCATGCACAAAATCAGGGAGTCGCCAAGAATTATCAACAGACAATTTTCATTTATAATTTCTTTCTAATGTAAAATCAGTTGCTGTGACCTTTTTTTCTTTGAGCTCAAATATAGCTTTGATTATATCTAGGGACTGTGCCTTGTGGTCTTGGAAGCTTTCACACTGTGATGCTAAGAGCAGATGGGAAAAGATGCTATAATATTGCAGTGTAGTCTTGCAAATAGGTGTGAAGAATCAGTCTTCTAAAATTTCATTAGTCTTTGTCTTCTGGTGGCTGCACCTGTATAGTTGTTGCAAACAATTTTCTAATGTAACTAACATTCTTTTTATTTGGAGTTTATTTTTATTTCTTTTACACTTCAAGTCTGTTTTCCTAATGATTTATTTGAGTTCCAGCCTATAGAACTGGGACAGGCAAGAAGGCTGCAGTGGGTATACAAGGGTCATGGAAGACCGTTCTAGATCAGAAGTTGCTTTTCTGTCACCACCAACCATCTCATCTAGGGGGCCATTTTGCTCTGTGGCAAAAATGAAGAAACTCCAGACCAAGGTATTCTAACTTTGGTTTGGACTTCCCAGCATTTCTTTCCTGTCTACCTCCATTTTGGTAGAGGTACTTGGGATGCTGAACATTCTCTCCACACACAGGAGACTCAAGCTCTTGCCCTCTGTGCTGGGGAGGAGCCCTGGTCTCTAGAGAGGGGGATCCATGTGGGTTTTGGTGCAGGACTCTGCCTAGAAGCAGTTGAAAAACAAGTACATAGAGAATGCCTACTTACCCTTTATAGACAGCATTATTGAATGGGTAGTATTTGGGTCTTGAATGACCCTGACATCCTGGGATTTTGGCAAAAGACTTTGGGATGATTTCATCTCAGGGATGACAACAGAGTGCTTTCCAAGTGATTCTAAATAAATAATTGGCCTTGGAATTTGCTTAGGTTGTCTATAATTTTAGGTTCCATGTAGAAAAATTTCAGAGCAAAAGTTCTGCTCAGGTAAAATAGCATTCTAAGGCAGCTGTCTTTGCATTGGAGTTCACACACACTGGGGGTGCACAGAGACTTCCTAGAATCTTAACATATGTAAGTACTTTTCACTAATGTTGATGTACCTGATATTCTGTGCCTGTGCCCTCATCCCCCTCCCCACTCCACTCCCCCACCCCCTGCCCATTGCTCTCTCTTGGGTTACCATTTAATTTGTCAATCAAACTAGAACGCTCTTGAGAGTGAATGGGGGGCACCATCAATAATCATACTAAGTACTGGGGCACTTGGGTAGCTCTGGCAGTTGAGCATCTGACTCTTGATTTTGGCTCAGGTCATGATCTTGAGGTTCATGAGTTCAAGCCCCACATAGGGCTTGCTACTGTCATTGCAGAGCCTGCTTTAGATCCTCTGTCTCCCTCTCTCTTTGTCCCTCCCCCACTCATGCTCTCTCTCAAAAATAAACATTTAAAAAATGTATAAAAAAAGTAACTATGCAAAGGCAACAAATTTGCACTAGGATTATTTTGGACAAAACTGCATTGTGTTGTTCCCTTATACTTCTCCCATTTTACAAAAGGAATACAAACCTCTTCCTCCTCTTGATTCTTACTGAGGTGAATGACATCAAATTTGTAAACTTCTGGATACCAAGTCAACAGACAAGTGAGAATGTATGACTCCACAGGGAATAACTCATAATAGCAAGTCAAAGAAAGTTTCAGTAAGAAATAGTGAAGGGATGGCTCCATATATTATTTATGCAGTAAACTCGAGGTGAGCCCCTGTGACATCTCTTCCTCCTTCTCTATCTTATAATCAGAATTCACAAGTGAGATGGTTGTCATGGGCACATGTAGTAACACACTAATTTAAAATGAAAATGTGGGCACCTGGGTGGCTCAGTCGGTTGAGCATCCAACTCTTGATTTTGGTTCAGGTCATGATCTCATGGTTCATGGGTTTGAGCCCCACATCGGGCTCTGCACTGATGGCGTGGAGCCTGGTTGGGATTCTCTCTCTCTTTCTCTCTCTGCCCCTCTCCTGCTCATGCTCTCTCTGTTTTTCTCAAAATAAATAAATAAAGGAAACTTAAAAAAGAAAAAAGAAAATGAAATCTGGCTTTTTAGAATAGAACCTAAATCTAATTTGGCTGGTGGTTTTGACAAGGACCACCATTACCTATCTGGTTATGTGACAGATATTTTCCCTAAATTGAATGAGCTAAATCTTTAGCTCTAAGCTTTTGAAAAAGAAAAAATTAAGCCCATATGCATTTTACCATGTGCCGTGAATGACACCTCTGGCCATGATTAAGCATTTTTAATCTAATAGCAGTTTTTAAGTGGTAAGTTAAAAATACAAGTGGTAACATAGTTTTTCATAATCCTATTTGCAAAAATCTTTGAAGACCATTTGATCCATTTGCATTAAAACATTCACGATGTTTACTGTCCTTGTCTCCTGTCTCAAGGTCACGGGTCAGCCACAGCAGGTGCTACATATTTTCAAATGCCTCCCTCCCCCACCCATGTGGAGCCATTGTGGGCCCTGTGACTCCTTAAGTAGATGAATCCCATGCTAGAGAAGGTATCTCAAGGCAGGACTGCACCATCTTGGCCAGCTGGCCTGACACTTCATTTGTGACTGGGTCTGTCAAGGTCCAAGTATACTTCTCTCTGGGAAACTTACTTAGGCCGATTTATTCCAAAACATATACACTTTTCCCTTCTTTGTCCTATTCGGCAGCCAAGAGGTAAAATCCTATGCAGAGAATATCAGAATTACACCCTGGCCATGGTTGTCAATCTAATTTCATTCTTATTTATTAGATTGGCAAATTTCTCCTTAGACCTAACAGATAGCTGTCTTATGTCTTATTTGTTCTTCAGTGAATTAAAAAAATTTTTTTTTAAAAAATTTTTTTTAATGCTTATTTATTTTTTTTTTTTTTGAGAGACAGAGAGAGAGAGAGACAGCATGAGAAGGAGATTGGCAGTGAGAGAGGGAGACACAGAATCTGAAAAAGGGTCCAGGTTCTGAGCTTTCAGCACAGAGCCTGATGTGGGGCTTGAACTTGTGAACTGTGAGATCATGACCTGAGCTGAAGTTGGACCCTTAACTGATCAAGCCACCCAGGTGCCCCTGTTCTTCAGTGAATCTTAATATAATGACAGAGATGAAACCAAAAGGAAGGTGATTGAAATTTTCTTGAGGAAATTGGGCTTTAATCTTATTGGTCAATGCACAGAGGGAAAAAAATCAGGTTTACATGGGAAAGTATGATGAATGGGAAAGATGCCCATACTCTTCCTTGCAATGCTCTAACTCAAACTTGCTAAAACTCAACTGGAAAAAAAAAGTTTTTGGAGCACAAAGGTAGGGAAACAAAAAAGAGCAGATTAGGGGAAAGGGCCTGCTGCTTTGGGACAGGAGACAGCGTGGAAGGCAGGTGGCTTGCTCACCCATACAAAGGGGCTATTGTCAACACTACTGATGACTTAAACACGGATGGAGCAAGCTTGCTGATGGGCAAGTAGGAATCCCTATCCTAATTCTTAGTTTACATCTGGGTGGTTCTGAAAAAAGTCTGTTATCTCTGAACAGATTAGCAATCCTGATGTGTCTTTGGTACTTGACAGGAAGATCTCCAAGAAGTGGCTTATATCTTTGTGGATTCTTAGGTAGAAAATGGCGCCCTCTCACGTATCATTCCATTTGACTTTGGCAAGAGTAGTTCGTCGCATGTTGGAAATGGCGCTCATGCTGAAGCAACAGCACTCAGATCGTTCTTGCCAAGTTGGAAGGTTTATAAAAAGCATTTTCCGGGGTTGCACTTTGATTCTGGTATAAACTTTACCCATATCAGCAAATTAGCCTGTGAAACAGTTAGTTGACTCATGCCTAATTAAAGAATGTCTCTATATCCATGATGAAAACAATTAAATGAGTAATTTACAAAATTATTTTTTAACATTTGACAGAGCTAATTATACCGACACTGCTACTGTAGGTAACCCAAAACTAACTGCATTATAATTATAATGTACTCTCTCAACTGGCGCAGACTTAACCCACGGCTTCTGGCTCCAAAGATGATTTTTCTTTCTTCTCATCCCAAACTAGTAATTTTTCTTAAGACTCCATAAAACCTTCTAAAATAATATATCATTAGAAAGCAAGGGACAATATAAATTCATGTTAGCAAATGCAAATTGCCACAATTTTGCCTGCTACCAAGGTGAAGGCCTGGGTGTAAATAGTGTAATTTGATTGAAATAGATGAGCCCACAAGTGAAAAAAGATGGGTTGGCACATTAGATATTATTAATATTTTGTGTAGGACTTCTTTGGTTGATTTTTACCCCCCCCCTTTTTTTTTTTGCTAGCAATTTAACACTTAATAGTTACAATGAGATTTTATTTTTCATGGAAGCCCTTACTTAATAACGTGAAATGTTAGTCCAGTACATGCCAGAGGATAAATTACATAAAGTTGTTATAACCTTGAGTCTTGTTCCAGTTTTTCTTCCTCTTTCTGCTGCTGCTGAGTAGATGGAGACATTTATTTCGTGGTTGGACTATTGTAATAGCATATCAAAGAGTCTTTCTTCCCTTGTGTATCCCCCATTCACTTCATTCTGCTGATTTAGATTAATCTTTGAGTGCTTACTTCATTATTTACATCCCTTCAGTAGCTCAATGGCTCATTCCAGCAATAATTGATATGTAAAGTACTTAGCCTGCCAATCAAAAGTAGCTACCATTTATTCAGTATTTACCAGACCTTAGGGGCTACGTAGGTACAGTATCTTAATCTACCCTGTGAAGTAGATACCATGGTCCCCCTTTTATACAGAAAGAAAGAGAAGCTCAGGGAATTTGAGTAATATTCTCAAGGTGATAGAGCACATAAGTAATAGAGCTGGAATTTGAAGCTGATCTACTGTGAGTTTAACTGCTAGGCTAGACTCCCTCCAAAGAGAGTCCAATATCTGTTTCTAATTTACCTGTTTGCCTTAATGGCAATACTTTCCCACATCTAATATCATTCATTTGTTCTAAAATATTTGGTAAGCATCTATCATGTGCCAAAGACTGGTAGTAAATTGTTGGTCCCAACCCACCCATTGGTCTTGCAGCTATGTGACATCTGAGTGCTACACAACCCAGGCAAGTCACTGTCCTCTCATCACACAATGCCCTTTGCCTCCCCAGTGGCATCTACTGCCTTCTTGTCAGATCCTGCTCATCTTTGAGGACTCTATCAGGTCTTTCCCCTCCATAATGTCTTGCTAATCATTTAAGTCTGTGGAACTATCTCCCTTTCTGAAGTTGCAGTTTACACTCATTCTCTACCTTCACAAACTAGCTCTGCCAGCAATTAGCTGTATGATCTAATTGTTACAAATTAAAGTTATTTAGCTTCTCTGAACCTTAGTTTCCTCATTTGTGAAATGGAAATAATAATAGTATCTATCCCATGGTATTATAGGTAGGGTTAAAGAAATTTATTTCTGTAAAGCACTCAAAACAGCACCTGGCATATATTAGGTACTGCATTAGCTAACAATATTATTATATTATTAGTCTATGTTTCATTTGTAAAGAATCATGTGACATTTCTGGTATATAGGTATCTAGTATTACATGCCTCTTAGATTATTATTTTAAAACTCTTATAGATTTCTTTTTATTTCTATGATACCTACGAGAGGTTTTTTCTTTTTTACCCCTACACTAATTTTGTTCTAATCGTTTTCTTTTTATAAGAAAAATTACTGTTAGAAGAAACTTACTTTAGCATTATTCTTATTTCTAACAGGGTCATATTTCAAGGAGTAAAAGACTGGTGTTGTAAGGGGTTCCACATATTGTGTTACTATTGTGATTTAGTCTCAATAGGTTCATATATTTTATGCAGAAGTATAAGTGAATGCAACTTTTTGTGATTCCATAAATATTTACTTGTATACAATAAATTTATCTTAAAAATGAAGACCAGATTGTAGAATATGTTGGTACAGTATTTTGCACCTGAGTCTGTTAATTGTTACTGAACTCTGGATCCTGAAGCTGTGATTATTATTTGGCACTCTTACTTACCTTAACTCATCTACTTCAGATAGTGGCCACAAAAATAATCAAATCAGTAAAGTTACCCCTTTGGAGTGAAACAAATACTTGAAAAATGTTGAAGGTAGAGGAAAATATATGCATAAAAATAATTGGAGGAGCATTTTCTTTAAGGAGAATTATCAGTTTCTTACATTTTCCTAAGGACACCTAGGTGCCTGGGATAAGCTCTGACCATGGAGAGCTTTATGATTTAAGAAAACAAATTCGTGCGGAGAGTGGGAACTCCCTTTCTTTTTTCTTTTCTTTTCCTTTTTCTTTTTTTTTTTGTGGAGATAGAGTATGTACAAGTTGGGAGAATGGGGGAAGGGCAGAGGGAGAGAGAGAGATAGAGAGAATCCCAAGCAGGCTGCACACTCAGCACAGAGCCTGACTCTTGAGCCGAAATCAAGAGTCAGATGCTCATCTGACTGAGCCACCCAGGTTCTCCTTCCTTTTCTAAAAATTTTTATTTTTCCATGCACAAGAGAGTTCTGAACATAGGTAACAAGAACACAAAACAGCTTAGTTAAAGGGAAAATAAAATGTGTCATCAATATATTAGTGAGAAATCCAAGAGTAAGGCACAACTAGATGCAGGGATGTCATTGACACCAGTGACACTGCTGTCCCTCAGCTCTGCCTTCCTATGTGTTGGTTTAATGTTTAAGAAGACTCTTTCTAGGAAGAGGCAAAGATGGCTGGCTACTGGTTGATCTAGTCTAGGCTTCCATTATTCTTTCTGCTAGGAATTTCTTCAAAAGCCAGCGGGGGAACTCTGATCGGCCTTACCTGGATCTTGTGCCCATCCTTGAACAACCACTTTGCTTAGAGGGATGAGGTATTCTGGCCAGTCTGGGTCACATGTTCACCCTTGTCGTGGTAGAAGCAGGGCTCTGTAAGGTAGAGGAAGATTTCCAAAATGGGGAAATCGTAATGAAAAGCCACTAAAATGAGAATGAAAACATTAACCATATTCTAGGCTAATAGGAATAGGTATTGAAGACATATATAAAGTAAACCATGATAAAAACTTTAATGTGCTTCTTGACTGTTTTTCCTTAAATCCATCAGGTCTAGGAGGTTGAGCACATTTCTAACTGCAATTTCACGTCATGCTCTGGAGGGTAGACCTACTCTTATTCTTAAAAAGGTAAAGGTCACATCAGGATCCCAGGGTGTATAATTTACTGGCACAGCCTCCAGTCTGTCTAGTCCTTGCCATCACTCTGAACTTGTAACCTAGTTCTCCATCCACTGGGTTCCTGCTATGACTGTATTATTGAGTTCACTATGACTGACTCCTTGTCCCGTTCCCCAGGGGGAATGCCACCCTGGCTACTTGTAACTTTATGATCAACTTCTTTTTTCTCCTCGTCTCCAACTATTGAGAATTCCAGTTTCTGCTCTGTCATTCTTTGACTGAGGCCCTGCTTATTACCCCAGCTCTTCTAGGAACTGGAATTTCTTTCTATAAATTCCTTACCATAGAATTAGGTCCAACACCGGTTTCCTGGTCCCTCTCACTGTAATGTGGCACAGCGCATCTCACTGTAAGAGCATCTCCCATTACCTTGTCCTTTGGATTCAACTATTTACTTATTCATATACTTTTATCCACTAAATAGTTATACTTTTTTTTCTCATAAATATTATTTTAGGTCTATTAGGTACTTACCTCTGGGTTAGGGATGGAGAAAAGGGGTGCCTAGGTGGCTCAGTCAGTTAAGTATCCGATTCTTGATTTCAGCTTAGGTCATGATCTCATGCTTTGTGAGATCAAGCCCGCATCAGGCTCTGCGCCCTGCTTGAGATTCTCTCTCTTCCTCTCTCTCTGCCCCTCCCCGACTTGCACTCTCTCTCTGTCTCTCAAAAATAAATAAGTAAACTTAAAAAAAAAAGAAAAGATGAATGGTTCCTATCCTCAAGATTTTGAGTTCAGAGAGAAAAGAGTGCCCAATAATCTCCAAATTATTAGAGAGCACTAGAGGTGCATATATAAAGGCCAGGCCGGGAGAAAAAGGTCAGATGGTTCTTGAATGAGTAGTGGTTAGCTAGGACAAGATACTGGCTGCCCAAGTAAGGGGAACAGAGTCTGCAAAGTGCCAGAGTCATGAGAGAATGGAATCAGCTCAGTGTTGTGTGCGTGATGTGTGTCGGGAGAGCATTAGCAGATGAGGAAAATGGGTAGAGAGTGACGAGATCACGAGGGATTTCTAAATCACAGAAACGTGTTTGGTCTTTTCCCTGAAAAAGCTATCATCTGCTTTTCCCTGTTGAACAGACCATTTTACAATGATCTCATTGGAGGATTTTAGTCAGTGGCAATTAAATTCTGCCTGTCTTCCCTTCTGTGTGACAAATATGCAGATATCAAGTCACCACAGCCTTTGGATCTCTGATTGCTTGGCTGTCCTTAAAATTCTATCCTGGGTCACTTTTCTTGAGGTTCTGACTGCTGAGGCCTGCTCTCTTCCACCATAAAGCTCTGAAAATTAGCAGTGGGCTGATCTTAGAGATGGTGGAGTAGACATCTTCCTTTTAGAGTAATCAGATGTTACAGAAGGGTACCCACCTCACAAAAAATACTTTCTCAATCCCAGAGTCTGAGATTATGATCAGAATTATTTCTTAAGGATCTTCTAGGATGAGGATGGATGTCTGTTTTCTTTCTTTCTTTTTCTTTCTCTTTCTTTCTTCCTTCCTTCTTTCCTTCCTTCCTTCCATCCTTCCTTCCTTCCTTCCTTCCTTCCTTCCTTCCTTCCTTCCTTCCTTCCTTCCTTCCTTTCTCTCTTTCCTTCCTTCCTTCCTTCCATCCTTCCTTCCTTCCTTCCTTCCTTCCTTCCTTCCTTCCTTCCTTCCTTCCTTCTTTCCTTCCTTCCTTCCTTCTTTCCTTCTTTCTTTCAGAAAGAGAGAGTGAGTGACAAGTTGGACAAGTGAGTGACAAGAGGGACAAGAGGGACAGAGAGAGAAAGAGAGAAAATCCCACATTCCATGAGGGCAGAGGGAGAGAAGCCAGGCTTAGGGCTTGAGCTCACCCAATGTGGGACTCAAACTCATGAACTGTGAGATCATGACCTGAGCTGAAATCAGATGCTCAACAACTGAGCCACCCAGGTGCCCCTGGATGTCTATTTTTCAAAGCAACAGGAGAGAAAACATCCTAGCTTACTGATACATTAGAAGGGCTTTGATAATGATTCCATGTAAGGTTTTATGATATTTAAGAGAATGAGATCAGGAAAGAGGAACATGGGAGGCTTCTCAGGTCCTTTAGCCTTCACTACCGCTAAACTTTAGAAGGGGATCTCGAGCTATAAGAATTCTGATGGTCTTTAGGTATCCAGTAAAATGAGAAAAGGTTCTGCAGTAATTTTAGCCTGACTCATATTTTTATTAGAGCCAGCGTAATTTAGAAGGAGAGAAATATTGGTTATAAGTAAGGTCTGGGGAGGGGAGGAGCATTTGGCCATCGAAACTGAAAGAAGAGCTTGATATGTATTCAGAAGTTAAAAGTAGTTCTTGGCCAAAACAAAATTTTACAGCTCTTGAGAAGGGTGGGCGAGAATATTCTCTAGACCATACTAGAAGCAAGCCAATGACATTTAAGGTTTACAACAGGAAGCAATTCCACCTCTTCACTTGTCTTCATAACTGCCTTATTGCAAGGAGTAGGGGAGGGAGTTGAGATGGGGAGGGTAGGAAGTCATTCTCTCCTCTGAAAGCACGACACAATGGTCTGGTCATCTGGTGTTTTTCTAAATTCATGACAGTGATTTGTCCTGGCCCCTCTTTGATTTATTAGAGAGACCCCATTTATAAAAGGCAAAATCATCTTATGTATAAATACAAATACTTCTATATAAAGAGAAGTGAAATTTTGTATATGTATGTTTTCATGGGCATGAGACCGTATCTCATGCTCTAAAACTTCCTTTCCTCCCACCTTTACACACCTGTAAGGTCAACACGGCTCTCTTCTGCCATGCCAGTGTACTGCCTGGACTGTGCTGGTTTTCCTTCAGCACACTATTAGTAGAAGAGAAGCTGTGTGCATGTATGTATGTATATATTATTTTGTACATTTATTTATTTTGAGAGAGAGAGAGAGAGAAAGCATGAGCAGGGGAGGGCAAGAAAGAAAGGGGGAGAGAGAGAATCCCAGACAGACTCTGCACTGTCAGCACAGATCCTGAATCAGGGCCTGAACTCACCAATTGTGAGATCATGAACTGAGCCAAAACCAAGAGTTGGACGCTTAACCGACTGAGCCACCCAGGATCCCCCTTATTTGTTGTTTTTAAATTTTATTTTATTTTATCTTATTTTTATTGAGTATAGTTAACACACATGTTACATTAGTTTCAGGTGTGCGGCATAGTGATTTGACAAGTCTGTATATTTCGCCACACTCACCGCAGGTGTAGCTACCATCTGTCTCCATACAACACTATTATGATGCCATTGACTCAATTCCCTTTGCTGTATCTTTTATCCTTGTGACTTACTCTTTACATAGCTGGAAGCCAGTGTCTCCCATTCCCTTTCCCCTCTTTTGCCCGTCCCCTCACTTCCCTTTCTTCTGGCAATCATCGAGTTGTTCCCTGTATTTGTTTTTCTCTGTACCTTTCTTTGTTCCTTTGATTTTTTATTATTGTTATCTTTAGATTCCATGTATAAGTGAAATCATACGGTATTTGTCTTTTTCTCTGACTTATTTCATTTAGCAAAATACCATCTAGGTCTATCCATGTTGTTGCACACATATTCTGTTATATATATATATACACACACACACACCCTCCACATCTTTTCTTCTTTTTTTTTATCTATTCATTTACTGATGGACACTTAGGTTGGAGAACCATTATTTAGAACAAACATACATGAGGTATGACTCTTACACTTCCTTCTTTGTTAAATCATTGCAGTTGCTTTCTATATGGGGTGAATTGAGTTCTGCAGAGCTGAACCTACTTCATGTATTCTCCAGTAAGTGGCTATGGGGCTGAACTGTACTTTCACAGTTACGGTTTTGGATAAAGAACTGGTCTCATGACAATATGTTAAAAAGAAAACTAAGAGCTGTAGCATTTAAGAGGAATAATGTAAGGATCCTGTAAGGATGAGAAATGCGTGCGTGTATGCTACTTGTCTCCCACTCCTGACCTGTGGCAGACATTGCTAATCAAGCGTAGCACTCTTTGCCACTAAATCTCAGTAGGGCCTTAGGATCCTTGCTCATGCATGCCCCAGCAGGCATTACCAATCACTTAGGATTGGTACCTGCAATGAAATCAATTTATTCTCAGTGCTTGGATTGAGTAGTTTATAAAATTAGTGTAGCAGAGAGCCATTACTGAACAGTGGGTCATCAGGGCACTTATCTTTTGGCAAATGGAAGGGGATGAGGAAAGAGGATGGTAGATGAGTGGAGTGTTAAAGAAAAATTGCACACAACAAAAATGGGTGTTGAGACAGAGACAGACTTCACAGTTTGTCACTAAACAACTTCCGCTCAGGTGCCTTGTATTTCTCTATAATCTAATAGAAATAGGAGAGCTGAGAGGTTGTGCTAAAACTTTAATTAAAAATATCCACGCCATTGGTTTCTGCCATTCCATAGCACTTTTATGCTCTAGGGAAGGTCTCTGCTGGGTAGAACACTGGCATAAGAAATATCACATTGAAACCCTGTTATGATCATAATGTCTAAAATTACTTATTGACTAGGAAAATTTTTCTTTACTGATCTTCTCTGACCACTCTTCTTCATCATCATTTCTGATATATTTTCAAAGGAATCACTTCCTATCTTCACCCTCTTGATAAGAGCTTCCAAATAGATAAGCTCATTTCATCCAAAGAAAAGTTCTGTTAAGTAGAATCCATTTCTAGGTCCTTCCTTGGGTAAGGTGGGATATGAAGATAAAATTTTTCTCACTACATTCGACAGGTCCTCTCCATCATCTGTGTACACACATATTTCTAGATGAACAACACTTTAGGGAGCTTAACTTTAGACAACTGTATTAAGGAGAAATTGATCAATATTCCCTGAGTGTCAAATAGTGATATTGAGGAGATATTCCAAAAGGAAGGTCCTGGAATCCAACCCAAACACATTAATGTTTTGGGACTGTGGTTTTGGACAATTTCTGGATTGCTTTTTGTTTTGTTTTGCAGTAGTTAGACATTTTTATTATTTATTTATTTTTAAAAATAATTTATTGTCAAATTGGTTTTCATACAACACACAGCGCTCATCCTAACAAGTGCCCTCCTCTGTGCCTGTCACTCCCCATACCCCCCTCACCCCTCAGTTTGTTCTTAGTTTTTGAGAGTCTCTTATGTTTAGACATTTTTAATAAACTCTAAACAGTGAAGCTCATCTATATAATTCTTCTGAGTTATTATTTTCCTGTGCTGTTGTTCATGTCTATGGCTCTGCCAGAAAGAACATGGGCTTCAAATTTATTTTTCCTACACATGCTGTTTTGTACATGTTCTGTCTTTATGTTTGGTTGTTGTGAGGTCACCAATTTTGCTTTCCCTTTGGTATCCAATATTCTTGGACAATTCTCTGTGGCCTCAGACACACTCTGAGGGAACAAACGTTGTGTAAACTGTATCCCCCGCATATTTTCCTACTTATATTTTCCTTTTCAAAGGAAGAACCAGAGGATAGCTTTCTGTGTATGGAATCTTTTTCTGTCTTTTTTAAAAAAGTGCCCAGAGGCTATTTATTAAGTTTACCCTACCTCTCTCGTGGGAGAAAATGCTCCTTTTCAGATGGAATGGCCAGGAAACTGCTCTGGCTGCTCAGAGAGGTTGATAGAGGACATTTTGTAAAGATGCCCGTCACTCTGGTAGCACATATAAGCACTAGTTTGCTTATTTCTTAATCCCCTCAGCTGGAGACATTTTAAAACACATATTAAGTTCCAGCAAAGGTCATCAAGTCTAGGACCATATGTCAAAAAATTTCAGCAATGACTTACCACTCTACTGGGTTGACAAACACACACAATTTCAGTATCCGTGGACTTTAAGATCTGGATATTATATCCCTGGGCCTGCTCCAATTTGCCAAGTCAAACCAGAAATCCACGTCACAGCTCTCATCCTTTTTCTCTGTGCAAATTTTGTGCCCCCTCCCCTGCAAATGTTTGAAATAAGCTGAATAAACAGAACACAGTAGGTAACCTGGGGAGTGTTCTAATCAGAAATATTTTCACTCATGGGGTAAGGCTTTATGTAACTCACCAGGAGCTGTGATTTGAACCACCCATTGCAAGCAATAAAGCCCTGAAATAAGGACGTATTTTTTTAAATCCGATCTCTAGGTCTATATTTATTTATTTTTTTCCTCAGCTGTTCATGTAAAACTTCATTGTGAATTGTGCAGATGTATAACTCTGCCTGTCTATTGGGCAATGCATTCAAATGTCAACTCTATTCCCTATTAATATTTTCCATTATGTTTTTTTTCCTTCTGTCTTCCAAGTGTCAGAAGAGAATATAAAAACCCAAGTGCTCTGAAGAGACAAATGCAAAATAAAATCTACCCTTGTGCATTGCACATTCAATATGGGGTAGCTGACTTCTATTCTCTTTCTATTACCCTTCCCATCTGTCTACTCAGAGATAACTTCTATTTGGAAAGTTGTTACCATCTCTTGCTTTTCTTTAAAGCTTTCCTTTGCTTTCCTTTGTGTGTTCCCATAAGTAATTTTAGAGCACACAGGATTTTAACATTATGCTTGTAATATCCATCTCCGTTAGCGTGGGTAGCTATAGTTGATGAATTTTCACTACCACACAGTATGTCATTGTAAGGAAAAAAAAAAAAACAAACCTCCACTATTCAGCCCTTCTCCTTTCAAGGGACATTTTGAGTTGATCTTGATTTTTTCTTACTGCAAGTAACAACATTGCTAGAGAGGTTCCTGGTCCATGTTGCCTGGTACTTATAGGTAAGAATTTCTCTAAGATGCGTATCTAGGAGTGAAATTACTGAGTCATAGAGTATGGACATCTTCAACTTTACTTGGCATTGCTATCCTGCATTTGGTTTTTGTTCAGTCTTTTAAACAAGTACACATTAAAGAAATCATTTTTTTTTTTGGTTTCAACTTAAACATGACTTGATTGCTATTTCAACACAGTGTTAGTCTCTCCTTTTTCCATATGCCGAAACAATGGTACCTGGCTTATAGTTGTAAGCCGTAAATCTGCATGAGCTGTTGTTGGTAGCTTTGCCGTGTTCTTCTTTCCTGCCCACTCTGATTGTGTGCAGTTAGTCTAGACAAGGCTCCTTCTATTCCTTGGTGTAACACCATGCTTCCTTTGTTCATTCACCTACCTCAAAGGTGTTTCCAGTTAGGAAGGGGATGAATAATTTTTCTCCTCATTTGTAACTCTGTTGGTCATAGATTATTTCATCTGATGATCAGTCTTATGAGAATGGAGTTTCCTTTTTGTTTTTTAAAGAATTTTTAACTTTATTTTTATTGTAAAATATACTTAATATAAAATTTATACCTTAACTATTTTTAAGAGTTAAGTTCAGTAGTTTAAGTACATTCACGCTGTTACACAACCAGTCTCTGGAACTCTTTTCATATTACAGAGCTGAAACTTTGTACCCATTAAACAACTCCCCATTGCCCCCGGAAACCACCATTCTACTTTCTGTCTTTATGAATTTGATTACTCTAGATACCTCATATAAATGGAATCATGCAGTGTTTGTCTTTTTGTGACTGACTTATTTCATGTAGCATAATGTCCTCTAGGTCTGTCTATGCATCAGAACCTTTATAAGATTGGTTAATAATCCATTGTATGCATATACCACATTCTGTGTACCTATTCATCCATCAGTGGACACTTAGTTTGCTTCTGCCTCTTGTCGGTAATGCTGCAATGAACATAGGTGTACAAATATTACTTCAAGATCCTGCTTTCAATTCTTTTGGGTATCTCCCCAGAAGCTGGCATACTTCCTCTTCTTTAAGAGTACTGCTCTTACTCCTATTCTGACTATGAAAGAGTCTTTGTGGCACTTATTTTCCTGTCCTTTTCACAGTCATGCGAGCTAATAAATCTCTCTCTTCCCTTAATCAATTTGAATAGGACTTCTATTTCCTGTAGCAAGTGTCCAGACTAATATAGTGTCATAGTTATATAGTGCTTTATGCACTAGGCCAGTTCTTTCTTACATTGGCCAGGAGCTAATATTGATTCCTAGAATTCTATTGCAATAATAAAGAGAAGTATAATGATATGACACAGAGTAAATAGTGTCCTACATTCCTTACTGAAATTGCCAGTAGGGGAGAATGAGAGAGTGAAACTGATAAGGATTAAAACTAAGGAGGTAAAGAGAGGATAATGAGCCATCAGAAAAAAAGATTTGTGTTCATCTCACATGTTTGACGAGGAGGCTGTAAACCTAGGAAGTATGGCTAATAGATAGATGGAAGGGACGACGGAATGCAGAACAACAAAATCTGTGCTGGTGGTAAAAATTTCTGGGAGAGCATATTTATCTTAAATCATAAGGGTGGAGATGGACTCTACTTCCAAATGGTCTGGTCTTTCCTAATGTTTGGTAGCTGAGAATAAAAGGTTTGCAACCTGGCTAGTCTGGAAAACAGGGATTTATATATAGCTTTAACTACTTGCTGGTTATAAGAAACAGAATTCTACTCCAATGGAAATAAATTTAAAGAAAAAGAACAAAAAAAAGGAAATTTACTGGCCTCCTCATTAATACCCTAGTGGCTAAGAATTCAAGGATAAGACATACAAAATTTGGCCTCATGGAAGACTAGGGATTCAAATGGGAATGCCCAGGGAGTGAAAGCATTTATTTTCTTGTGGCCTTTCTTTCTCTTTGGAACCTCTCTTCTCTTTTTGTCTGTGTTTCTACTTTATCCTACTCTGTGTCTTTTTGTAGTTCGGTCTTCTGTATTTGCTCATCAGGTTTCATGCCTCGAACATGGCCACCTCAGTCCTGACTTTACATGTCCTGACACACCCAACACTGCAATTTCAGAGAATGAGAATGTAATTGGCCTAGGTCGGGTCTCATGTCCCCTGCCCCTCCAACTAGCAGTACCCAGAGGTGCTTGCTATCTATTCAGCCTGCTGTTGACCTGAGAGGAAGATGCGGGCACATACTTTAACAATGAACTGGGCAAAAGAGAGGACGTGATTTACTTGACTTGTTTATGTGCTTCTCTGGACCAATTTGGGCACCATTTGCAATGCTCCAGACCTAGCTGATACAGCATGTAGACTGAGCTATCAAATTCCTCAGAATTCTTTTTTTTTAAAATTTTTTAATGTTTATTCATTTTTGAGAGAGAGAGAGACAGAGCAGAGCGTTAGCAGGGAAAGGGCAGAGAGAGAGGGAGACACAGAATCTGAAGCAGACTTTGATGCGGGGCTCGAACCCACGAATTGTGAGATCATGACCTGAGCCGAAGTCGGACTCTTAACTGACTGAGCCACCCAGGCACCCCATTCCTCATAATTCTCTTCTCCACTTTTCTCTGAGGCCAGTTTTAGTTGTAGTCTTTATGCATGGAAAGCACCCACCATGTAATTTTTTGCTACCCAAAAGATACATATGTTTTTCTTCCATGTAAGTGGTAAGGGCGTGTGGTCTGGAACCAGAAGACCTTAGAAGAGAATTAGCTACTGTGTAGTTGAATGAGATTTTTAAAAAGTTATAAAAGTTGAATGAGAAATTGAGAGTAAAACTGATTTGTAACCTACAAACAGTTCCAAAGAAATAGTAACAAGAACTGTGTTTCTCAACCCCAGTGTAGTAGATATTCTGGAATGTTATTATAATTTATGAGAGGTAATCGATTTGTTGCCAATGATTTATTATTAATCATAAAAATCTAATGTTTAAGAGGCCTTTTTAAAAATGAGGAGTATATTCAAAGTTATGTTTGTAATAATGTCACTTTCATTGATTTACATTCCAATATTTTCCTTAGTGGGAACAGAATGGGCAGGGTTTGGGATAGCATGGTGAGAATCGCCTATAACTTTGACCTCACCTCTGGGAATGTGTGCAAACATGTGCTTCTTCTACCATGTGTATCGTGGCAGAATATGGTTGAGCAATTGGGAAATCATTAGACTGTAAGCTGCATGAGGTGGGATCCATGTTGTCCCATTCACTACTGTATGTCCAGCAACCAGCATAGTTCCTGCCACATAGGTTCTCAGGAAATATGTAAATAACCAGATGATGACTTCCTAACAGACTACAAAATTTTGCTCATGCTGTAGATACTAGAATTTCACTATCGTCCCAAGTGGAGAGGAATATTTCTTCTCTTCACCTCCATTTAGGGGAAAAATATGATGTTCAGAATATTTGTGGTTGATTTAAGGTATTAATCACAGTTGCTAAGTTGTTCCTTTAAGTTCTAGAGGGAGTCATGAACAGAGAGCATTTATTTACTACAGAACATCTAATTATGAGGCACTTCCCGATGGGTGCATCCTAAGCCATGAGGGATTTGTCGATGTATTAATGAAAATAATTTATTGAAAAAAATATAAAATCTTATTGTAGAGAGTGGTTCTGAGGAACAGAAGTTTCAAAGGATGCTCCCTGGTTTTGAAGGAATATGAAACTAAATAAAATCTTTATCTTGGTAAAGACTCTGGATTGGGGAGAGATTTGAATTTCTTTAAGAAAGAGTTGTAGACGATGGTGATCAACCAAGGGGTTGGGAAATGGGATAAAGAGCTAAAATGGACTACTTTGGTTTTGAAATATTATTTTATTTGTTGCAAGTTGGTAACGAGTTGTAAAATGATTTCCTATGGTCTTGGCAGAGTGGGTGTTGGGGAAGAGAACAATTGCTCCTTTGTGGGAGCCTGTTGGGTGCTTGGCTCCTGCAGTTAGATTTTCTATTTAAGAGAGCCATCTGCTTCATTAAACTTTCCAAGATCAGGCACTATCTACAGGGAGTTCCACAATGTCTTAAAACCGAGAACTGCAGCAAAGTTTTAAGTTGCTGCCAGAAAACCAGATGTTAACCAGATTGTCAAATTCTTTTTTCCTTCCAGAACCAAAGATTTCAGGCGAGGCTGAATAAATGCAAATGTTGGACAATCCTTATGGTTAGAATTTGGAGCCAACATTGATCTCCTTTGGCTTCTATTCATGAAGCCCCTCTAAAGTCAGTCAAAGGGAACTCTGTTTATGGTTTTTAAAAAAAAAAGGAGTGTTGGGGGGAAGGGATTCTGGCCTTCCACATTCCCTAATACACATTCCTTACTGAAAAATTATACAATGCTAAATGCTGGGGAATTCAATAGATATTCCCAGTGCTATTTCCTTAAGCCAGCATGCATTTCTCCACATTTTGGACGGGTGTTCATTTCTGATTATCCCCTCTAGACTGCCTATTGATCTCAAAAAGACTGAGCGGAGAAAAAAATATGCAATGGAAACTGAAAATGAAAACTGCTCCTTTCTATATCCCCTGAGAGCTGACATTATAATATCTGAATTATTTGAATTGGCACTCTCAGTAGAGATTTAACAGGCACAAAAATAGGTATATCTTGTTTAGAAACAGGTGTCGAAGGAGGCTGAGGGGTCAAATGCTCTGGAGGTAGGAAGACCTCCATTTTTGTTTTGACAAGTGCTAATTTATTTCCTGGGATTAGGGGGATCCCTGCACCCACAAAGCAAGGCAACGTCTATGTGTTGTTAGGGATCCAAATTCTTATACTTCCCCGTCTTAACCTCTTTCCAAATTAGATTCTATCAAAACACTAAGCAGCTGAACAACAACAACACAAAACAACAATCCTTCCTTGCCTCTAATTGGGTCTTATATCTTAAAAATAGAGAGAATAAGTTGCAGGTGAAAACATTCTATCATTAACTATTTCCCTTTCATTTTATAAGACTAAAACCAGCAAAAAACCCATAGTTTTGTCTACACTTAAAAAATCTAGCATGGCTTTTTAATTTAATTTAATTTAATTAACTGAAGTTGGCCATAGTGAGTGTTTGAGCTTAATATGAATGCGTAGCTACTAATGCATAGGAAAACGTCCATTTTCACAGCATTAGGAGGAAAGCAAAATAGACTGAATTCTTGGTGTTACAGATGTAAACTGCTCTACAAGTATACTCAAATGGACCACTTAGGCTCTTTGACCCACAGACCGATCCTACTGTCACTGCGAGCAGGAAGGCGTGATTTCTCCTCTGTGATAAAGGCATGGTTTTGCTGTCATAACTTGCTATCATATATTGAAAACGTCCTTATCTTTGCTCATCTTTCTTGAGAGCTGTGAGACAGCGTTGTATAAAACAGACTCTTCCAATGCTATGGATAGGATGATCTACGCTTCCTACTGCTTTACCTCGATAGGTAGATTTTTGGTTTTTTCCATGACTTATTTCCTAATTTTGGAAGATGCAAACTGTTTTGTCAAGGTCACCTCTCACGATGCTGTAGGTCTTTCCGTAGCTGTTTTTGCGATCACCTACGATATTTCACATCTTTCTATTTTGAGCTGATATTATCCAATCAAATCAGTGTAGCCTTCTGAAGCCTTAGTTAGCAGCTGCTACAGGAGAAATGTCCTGTCCCTTGTAATAACAGTAGCTTAAAGTTGCTGGCATCTAATTGTTCCCTCACTACCAGCAAGCGGAAAGCTCATTGTCAAGGCTGCACTGCGCTTTTTCCAACTGTATATCCTTCTCTCCAAGTATCAGTGTATCATCCTGTTACTCCCTAGAAACCCTATGGTTTCTGCTACTCCATGACCAAGCAGCCACTACGGATAGAACAGCTTTCTTAACAAATGAGCCATGGATTTTCAAACTGACAATTCAACAAGAATTAGCATGAAGTTTCATTTGAAAAATGAGTATATCATTCAAAGAATATTTTTTAAACCAAATAGCAATCACATCTTAAAAAAAACCCATCAATCATCATAATCCCTTTGTAAGAACTCTCTTTACTCCTAGGATCAGCAAGTAATATGTCCCAGATTTTCTTTACAAATCTGAGTAGCCTGCCTTTTAGTTTTGCAAATATGAGAGACACTTCCTGGTCATTTGCCTGGGTTCTGCAGCTCCTACACTCCCAAACTGAGTTTGAATCAATTTTAGACCAATGCTGATATGAGGAGGGTAATGGCCCTGCTGAGATGCCAGCAATACCCACAACTAAATACAGCTTTGGGCTATTCTAAGCCTAGAGCTAAATTGTGAGCTCCTTTTTTGCCAGGGACCATGCCTCTTACCTTTTTCTGCCTTCCCGATTCTGCCTGTCGCAGAGCTGAACACGTAGTAGGTGCTCGATAAATGCTCTGAACAATTAAGACTTATTTTCCCTCCCAGTTCAAAAAGCGCCTCATCAAACAACTTTAAAAAACTGTAGAAAGAAGAAAAGATTAGTCAAGCTTCACAAGCCAAATATCAGCACAGGTGGTTTCATAAATGAGTAGTTTGACGTGGTTCAAAGGAAGGCCTCTATTGACAATGCTGGTGTCCAACTGTCAGGTCATTAGCCCCGCCCGCTCTTTCTCACTCTCGTAAACCTAAAAATAGTTCTTAAATACCCTTCTGTCTGAAAAATTCCCATTCTGCCACACCCACAACCACACCCGGCTGAATGAGACATCGCATTCCTTCTAGTATCCTAGAAGGATACTAGAAATCTACATACAGAACTCCGAAATCTATATACAGAAAACAGTATCAGACCCTTTTTATACATCCATCCAACTACCCATCCATTCCCTTAATTCAATAAATATGTGATTAGTGCTCCCTAGGAACAAAGTCACTATACTGTATTCTGAGAACACGATGGTGAACAAAATAAACTAGATTCGGGGCACCTGGGGGGCTCAGTTGGATAAGCATCCGACTTCAGCTCAGGTCATGATCTCACAGTTCATGGGTTCGAGGCCTGCATCAGGTTCTGTGCCAGCAGCTTCTGACTTTGTCTCCCACTCTCTCTGCCCCTCCCCCAGTCATGCTGTATCTCTTTCTGTCTTTCAAAAATAAATAAGCACTAAAAAATTATAAAAAAAATAAACCAGATCACACTTATTCGAAAGCATAAAATATAGTGGGAGAGAAAGGAAATAAAGTAAGCAAGGAAGTGAGAAAATAGGATTCTTAGAAAATTAAAGCCAAGAGGAACAGGAAAGTAGACCAGAGGTAGTTGCTTTTGATTTTTATTTTTTTTTGGCTAAGTGCTTGTCTCACTTAGTTTTTTGTTTTTGTTTGTTTGTTTGTTTGAGTATTAATGCCAAGAAGCCATACACTGTATAAAGGTTTGAGTCAAAATTCTTGCAGTAGAAGACCTAGCAAGGTATGCTAGGTCCAAAAATCAAAAAATAAACAAAGAAGACAAGCTGTATTAAATTGTTAGACTGTAGTAACAGAGGATTAGATGTAACAGGGTGCCTGTTGTGTTTTGCAGACAAAGAATGATAACATAATGCGGGCGCTGAGTGTACTCTATTCCTGGCCAGTTAGAACTTTGGAGTGTTCTGCACCCTCTTCCTCTCTGCACTGCTGCTTCACTGAGCTAGGAGTGACTTCTTCAAATATTATTGCAAGAGGAGATTGTTGATAGGGAGATGTTGATTAAAAAATATTCGTGTCCTGGGAGAGAGGGGTGGGTTGGTTAAGAGTGACGCTGCATTAGTTGCCATTTAATTTCCCTGCTATGGTCACAATTAATGTATGTTGAGCTCCAGTTGCAAAGGCACTCACATTGATATGAGTTGGATACTCGTTCCTCACTCCTCCTCTATACCTTTTCATAAATCTTTTTTAAAGTACTTTATTCATTATTTCCATTTTTAATTTTTCCAGCTTTGTCGAGGTATAATTGGGATATAACATTGTGTAAATTTAAAGGTTTACAATGAAATGTATTGTGAAATGATTACCACAATAAGGTAAGTTAACAAAACCATTGCTTACATAGTCACTATTTTATGTTAATTGTGGGGGACTAAGAACATTTGAAATTTGCTGTCTTAACAGATTTCAAGTATACAGTACAGTATTATTAACTAGAGTCACCATGTTGAATGTTATAGCCTCAGAACTTTTTCCTCGTATAATTGGAAGTTTGACCCTTTGACTAACCTTCACTGATTTTTGCCTACCCCACAGCTCCTGGCAATCACCAATCTATTCGCTGTTCCTTTCAGTTCACATTTTTTGATTCTACATATAAATGAGTTCATACAGTATCCATCTTTCTTTGGCTTATTTCAGTTAGCATAATACCTTCAAAGTCCCTCCATGTTGTTGCAAGTGACGGGATTTCCTTATTTTTATGGCTGAGTATTATTCCATTGTAGATGCAAACACTGCATTTTCTTTATCATTCATCTGTCAACGGACATTTAGTTGTTTTTACATCTTGACTACTGTAAATAATGTTGCAATAAACATGGGGTGCAGGAATCTCTTCAAGACAGTGATTTCATTTCCTTTGGGTATGTGTAGTACCCAGAAATGGGATTGTGGATCATGTAATAATTCTATTTTTAACTTTTTAAGGAATATCCCTACTGTTTTCCATATGGCTGTACCAATTTACTTTCCCACCAACAGTACACAGTGGTCCCCTTTTTGCCATATACTTGCCAGCACTAATTAGCTCTTCTGTGTTTGACAATAGCTATTCTAACAGGTGTGAAATGGTATCTCATTGTGGTTTTTATTTGCATTTCCCTGATAATTAGCGATGTTGAGCATGTTTTCAGATACCTGCTGGCCATTTGTATATTGTCTTTAGAAAAATATCTATTCAGATCTTTTGCCCATTTTAAAATCAGATTATTTATTTTTGCTAATGGGTTGTATGAATTTCTAATTTTAAGTTTTTCCTCCTCCTGCCTTTTTATTGAGTTATAATTGACATACATTATGTAAGTTCAAGCAGTATAGCATAATGACTTACATATATTGTGAAAATTTATCCCAGTAAGTTTAGTTAATATCCATCATTTCATATAGATACAAAAAAAGAAAAGGGTTTTATTCTTTGTGCTGAGTACTTTTAGGATTTACTCTCTTAACAACTTTCAAATATAACATCTCGCTATGTTAACTATAGTTATCATGTTATGTATTACATCCCTAGTACTTACTTATCTCAATAACTGAAGTTTATACCTTTTGACCACCTTCAGTCTCCCCCCCACCCCACCTCTGATGACCACAAGTCTAATGCTTTTTCTACCAATTTGAGGTTTTTGTTTTGTTTTTTGATTCTACATATAAGTGAGATCTTAGAGCATTTGTCTTTCTTTGTCTGACATATTTCACTTAGCATAATGCCCTCAAAGTCTATCCATATTGTCACAAATGGCAGGATTTCCTTCCTTTTTTCTATGGCTGAATAATATTCCTCTGTGTGTGTGTGTGTGTGTGTGTGTGTGTGTGTGTGTGTGTATCACAGCTTCTTTATCCGTTTATCTGTTGATGGATTGTTAGGTTGTTTCCATGTATTGGCTTTTATAGATAATGCAGCTGTGAGCATAGGGGTGCAGATATCTCTTTGACATAATATGTTCATTTCCTTTGGATATATTCCCAGAAGTGGAATTGCTGAATCATATGATAGTCCTAGGTTTAATTTTCTGAGGAAACTCCGTACTGTTTTCATAGTGGCTGTACCAATTTGTGATTTCACCCACTGTGCACAGCAGTTCCCTTTTCTCTGAGTTTCTTATGTGTCTTGGATATTAACTCATCATCAGATATGTGATTTGCAAATAGGTTTTCCCATTCTTCAGGCTGCCTCTTCATTTTGTGGAATTGCAGAAGCTTTTTAGTTTGATGTAGTTCGACTTGTTTATTTTTTATTTTGTTGCTTGTACATTTGGCATTATATCCGAAATATTATTACCAAGACCAACGTTGAGGAGGTTTTACCCTATGTTTTTTAGGGGTTTTCTGGTTGCTGGTCTTACATTTAAGTCTTAATTTTGAGTTAACTTTTGTGAGTGGTGTAAAGTAGGCGTCCAGTTTCATTCTTTGCATGTGAATACCCAGATTTGCCATTATCATTAATTGAAAATACTATCTTTTCTTGGACCCCTAGTCAAATACTATTTTACAGTGTATGTGTGGGTTTATTTCTGGGCTCTCAGATCTGTTTTATTGATCTATGTTTGTTTTATTCCAGTACCATATTGTTTTGATTACTATAGCTTTGTAATACAGTTTGAAATCAGGTTGTGTGATGCCTCTGGCTTTATTCTTCTCTCTCAGGATTGCCTTGGCTATTCAGGGTCTTTTGTGGTTTCATAAAAATTTTAGAACTGTTATTTCTTTTTCTGTGAAAAATGGACTAGAATTTTTATAGAAATTGTATTGAATCGAAGGATGGTTTGGCTAGTATGAACATTTTAACATTATTATATCAATCCATGAACATGGGATATCTTTCCATTTATTTGTGTTTTCAGTTTCTTTCATTAATGTCATAATTTTCAGTATATATAGCTTTCACTTCTATGGTTAAATTTCTTCTTATTATTATTACTTTTTATTCTATAGTGAATATTTGTTTTCTTTATTTCTCTTTCAGATAGCTTTTTGTTGGTGTGTAGAAATTTACTGATTTTTGTATGTTGATTTTGTATCCTTCAATTTCACTGAATTCATTAATTAATTCTAGCAATTTTTTGTGTGTTGAATCTTTAGGGTTTTCTATATATAAAGTCACATCATCTGCAAAAAGAGGCAATTTTAATTCTTCCTTCTGATTTGGATGCCCTTTATTTCCTTTTCTTGCCTGTTTGTTCTCTGTAGGACTTCTAGTACTCTGTTGAATAGGGGTGGTAAGAGTGCGCCCCTGTCTCGTTCTTGATCTTAAAGGAAAAATTCACAGCCTTTAACCATTGATATGATGTTAACTGTGAGCTTGTCATATATGGTCTTTGTTATATTGAGGTATGTTCTTTCTATAACCAATTTGTTTAGAGTTTTTATTATGAATATGTTGAATTTTGTCAAATGCTCTTTTCCGTCTATTGAGATGACAATATGATTTTTATCTTTCATTCTGTTAATGTGATTGATATATTGCATTTATCGATTTGTGTATGTTAAACCAACCTCGCATCCCAGGGATGAATCCCACTTGATCATGGTATGTGATTCTTTAAAAATATACTGTTGAACTTGGTTTGATAGTATTTTACTGAGAATTTTTGCATTTGTACTCACCACGGGTATTGACTCATAGTTTTCTTTTCTTGTTATGTTCTTATCTAGCTTTGGTATCAGGGATATGCTAACATTATAAATGAGTGTGGGAGTGTTCCCTTCTCTTCAGTATTTTGAAAGTGTTTGAGAAGGAAGGATTGGTATTGTTTAAATGTTGGGTAGAATTCACCAGTGAAACCATCTGGTCCTGGGCTTTTTTCTTTTGGGGGGTTTTTGATACTCATTTTCTGTTTCTTCATCATTCACTCGTGGTAGTTTATATGTTTCTAGGAATTTATCCATTTCTTCTAGATTGCCTAATTTGTTTTTGCATAATTGTTCATAGCTATCAAACATCACATTTTGTTTTTACAAAATGAACAATTTGTATTTTTGTATATGTGTGGTATCAGTTGTAATTTCTCTTCTTTCATTTACAGTTTTGTTGATTTGCCTCCTTTCTCTGTTTTCCTTTGTTAGTCTAGCTAAAGACTTGTCAATTTTGTTTATCTTTTCAAAGAATCAGCTCTTAGTTTTATTAATCTTTTCTATTATTTTCTTATTTTTCTATTCAATATATTTCTGCTCTAATCTTCATTATTTTCTTCCTTTTGCTAATGTTGGGCTTAGTTTGTTCTTGTTTTAGTCACTTATGGTAAAATGGTAGGTTATTTGAATACTTTCTTTAGTGTATGTTTGTATATCTTGAAACTTCCCTATTAGAGTTATTTTTGCTGCCTTATAAATTTAAGTATGCTGTGTTTCCATTTTTGTTTTTGTCTCAAGATATTTCTTTTCAAAATATGTTTTTATTTCCCTTTTGATTTCTTCTTTAATCATTGGTTATTCAGGAGTGTACTGTTTAATTTTCATGTCTTTGTAGATTTTTTAAGCTTTCCTCTTCTACTGATTTCTAGTTTTATATCATTGCTGTCAGAACAGATACTTGATATAGTTTCTATCTTTTTGAATTTGTCGATGCTTGTTTTGTGGCTTAACATTTCATCTATTTTAGAAAATATTCCACGTGCACTTGAGAAGAGTGTATATTCTGCTGTTGGATGGAATGTTATGTATATATATTTGTTAGGTACTTTTGGTATAGTGTTGTTCAGATCTGCTTTTCCCTTAATGATTCTCTATTTGAATGATGTCTCCATTGTTGAGAGTAATGTATTAAAGTCCTTAAATATTATTGTATTGCTGTGTACTTTTCCTTTTAGTAGTAAGTATTTGCTTTATATATTTATGTGCTCTGATGTTGAGTGCATACATATTTACAATTGTTATATCTTCTTGATGAATTGTTTACTTTATCATTATATTATGACCTCTTTTGTCATTGTGGCCATTTTCAGCCTGAAGTCTATTTTTTTTTGGACAAAATTATAGCTATCTCTTCTTTCTTTTGGTTATAATTTTCTTGGAATATAATTTTTCATCCCTTCACGCTCAGCCTGTGTGTGTCCTTAAAGCTAGAGTGAGTCAGCAAATCATTGGATTTTTTATATCTATTTGGCCATTCTCTTCTGATTAGAAAATTTAATTGATTTAATTTAAAGTAATTATTGATAAATAAGGACTTGGTATTCATTGTTTTCTGACTGTTTTGTAGATCTTTTATTTCTTATTTCTTCTCTTGCTGTCTTCCTTTTGTGGTTTGTAACTTTTTGTCTTTATCATTATCTTTTGTGTATCTACTGCAGGTTTTTCTTTTGTGGTTACCATGAGGCTTGCATAAAATATGTTACAATTATAACATACTGTATTAAGCTGATAATAACAACTTTGGGAGCATATATAAGCTCACATACATAATCATATTTTAGATTATTGATGTTCTAGTTTTTCTTTTGTTTATATTGTGTATCCAATAAATAATTAATGTAGGTATAGTTATTTTAATATGTATTTTTTAAACTTTTAAACTAGAATTGTAAACGATTTACTCAGCACCATTATAGCGTTTCAGAATGTGACTTTCACTTTATATTTACCTTTACTGGTTAGTTTTGCACATTCATATGTTTTTATAATGTTAATTATCATCTTTTCATTTTAGTTTGAAGATCACCCTTCGGCATTTCTTTTAAGGCTGGTCTAGTGGTAGCGAACTTTCTCAGGTCTTATTTGTTTGAGAAGGTCTTTCACCATATCTGAAGGAAAGCTTTTCCAGGTATAGCATTCTTGGTTGAATATTCTTGGTCTCCTCTTCCAGACTTTGTAGGTTCACAGTACGAGGGAAAGACCTTCATTAGTCAGCTTAGCTTGGTATACTGGATGGGTCAGTTCATAGTGTTCATGGGCAGGCAGGGCTTTATCAAGATCTCCAGTTGGGCAAGGTCAATGCCCATGCTTGGAAGTTGGTGGGGACTGCTGCTGGCTAGGCTTCACACTTGAATAGTTCTATTGGCTGCGTTCTGTGATCAAGTAGGGCTACTGGTGGGCTACTTAGTCAGATGGGGCTGCTGGCTGTGTTCTGTGGTTAGATGGGGCTACTAGTTGGGCTCTTTAGTCACCTCTGGCCAGGCAGGGTTGCAGGCTATTTTCCCTGGCAGAGTGGTATCACTGGTTGGGTTCTGCAGTTTGGCAGGGCTGCAAGCTGTACACTGCCATTATTACCGGTTGAGTGGGGCATCAGTCTCATCCAGATGATACTGCTGGCTAGACTCTGTGTTCAGGTAGGGCCACAAGCTAGGTTTCTCAGTTGGACATGGCCAGAAGCTGTGCCCTGAAGTTGGGTGGGACCACAGGCTGGGCTTCATGATTGGGTAGGCTATTGACTATGCTCTATTTTTGGGCAAGGTTGCTGGCCAGGTTCTTTAGTCAGAAGGGGCCACCAAGTGTACCCTGCAGTTTGATTTGCTGGAGACTTGTGCTCTGTAGTCAAGTTAGGACAATGTCTGGGCTCCTTGGTTTGAAGGGGTGCTACAAGCTATGCTCTGTAATTGTCAGGTTCACTGGCTGGCCTCCCTACCTGAGTGAGGCCACAGGCTATATTTGACAATCAGGCAGGCCCTAAGCTGGGCTCTGCTGCTACATGGGGTTGTAGTCTGGGCTCAGTGGCTATGTAGTACTGTAGGCTGGGCTCCACCCCTGCTCAGGGCCACTGTCCAGACTCCCTGGTTATGTGCAACCAGAAGGTCTCCTCAACATTAGGACAGGCCTACTGGCTTGGCTTTCTACCTGAGTGGGTCATGGGATGTACTCAGCGCCTGCCTAGTGTCTATGGCCAGGCTTCTCTGAGGAGCAGTACTGGAGGCTATGCTCCGCAGTTGACTAGGACTGCAAATTTGTACCCCATCATGGGTGGCGCCAAAGAGTAGACTCTACAACTGGTACAGCTCATTGGTTGGGAATCCAAGTCAGGCAGAACTGGTATCTGAACTTGGCCTGATGGGGTTACCGGCTCCGCTCTGCAAATAGCACAGTGCTGCTGGGATGTCTGTTTTGGCACCAGAGCAAGCTGCCATGACCTGAGCACTAGTTGCTGTAAGCCCTACCCTGCTTCTCTGTCTGTATCTGATTGCCTGTGGTGGAGCTCCACAGATTCTCCCAGTGAACCCTGTGAGGTGAGTCCCGAGTGGGCCTCCTGGGAAGCCCACTGCAATGCTGGGGTGCCGAATCATCCACCCACAGTTCTCTTTCCTCACTGGAGAAACTATAGGCTGTGGGGGCCGGGGGGTGGGGAGAGTCTTCTCAGTGTGGTGCTGTGCTTGTCTGGGGGTGGACAATGAAGTCAATGTTAAGCTGACCCTCTTACTTTCCAAAGGCAGTCCATCTCCATCTCTGTGGTTCAGGTGGGTGTGTCTGACTTGCCTCCAGGGTCTGGGATTTTCACAGTAGTGTTGTCTATGAGTAGTTCCTAGTTGTCTTGGAGGGATGCTGAAGTCAGGAATAACCTATGGCATCATCCTGACATCACTCATCTCATGATTTTCTAATTCCAAAGTTTACCTTTGGACCTTATCCATGTACATGTAGGGAAAAATAGAGCTAATGTTGTGTATTGCAAGGTAATTAGTGTCTTAAAATTTTTTTTAATGCTTATTTATTTTTGAGAGAGAGAGAGAGAGAGAGAGAGAGAGAGAGAGAGAGACAAAGGGAGAGTGGGGGAGGGACAGAGAGAGAGAGGCCGACACAGGACCTGAAGCAGTCTCCAGGCTCTGAGCTATCAGCACAGGGCCCAACGCATGGCTTGAACTCATGAACCACAAGATCATGAACTGAGCCGAAGTCAGACACTTAACTGACTGAGCCACTCAGGTGCTCCCAAGGTAATTAGTATCTTAACATAATGTAAACTGTAACACAGAATTGTTTACTCATTTCTGTGGGCTTTAGATCATGACCTGAAAGAATCTGAAAGCAGACTAGCTTAACTTTGCTTAAATTATGTGTGTGATAAAGGGCATTTCTAACAAGGGGTGGCAGTTTTGAAATGACTTGAATGAAAAGTCGTCGAGGCCGTTTGATCTGAATCTCAATATGCCTGCCTGTTAGCAGTGCGAGCATGGCATGTTAACTCTGGACTTCAGTGTGCTCCTCCATAAGATGGGGAAAATTCCTGCCTCGCAGTTGTGTTACAGGCCGTAAGTAAAATCTTATATGTTGAGTTTTATGCCTAAAGCCTGGCATTTAATAGACATTCAGTGAATGTAAGCCCTTTCATTCATTATGGATGTTTGTAAGAACCTGTGCGTTTTTCAATACCCAGAAGCTAAGAAGAATTTGAAAGACTCACTTTTAGCTCATATACTACAAAGGTTCTTTAAAAAAAAAAAAAGATGTTCTATAAGTCTTTAAAATTTAATCATTTATACTTTAAACCATTCAGATACATAAATCACACAGATCAGTGGAAACACAATAATAGTGTGATAATAGCAATAAACATAAAAAGAAAAATAATAGCTAAAATTGGAAGTTTATTTTGCGCCCAGAGAGCACTGTCTCATTTAATTTTGGCAAAACATTTGGGCTTTTAGTATTTGCATTTTATGGATGTGGATAATGAGGCATAAAGATTAAATTAATTGCTCAAGGTCATGTAATTTGTAAGTAGAAGATCAGGACTGGAAATCTCTAGGTCTTAATCCAAAGCCAAAAACTTCTCTGTCTTAATCCCAAAACCCAAGGTCATCTATGGCCAGTATCATTTTTAGGCCTATGAAAATGGGCCCTCGTGTTGCATCCCACACTTAAAAGGCTCTATTCTGACCTTCCTCTGGCTGTTTCCTTTCCTAAGAGGCAAGAGCCTGAGGAGCCCAGGGGACATGCTCAGCCACACACAACCTGTGACTCCTACACCCCAATCCGGGTGCTCAAGGCCTTGGAGTTCTCTGCACTCAAGGTTCCCAGCCAGCTTCCCACACTTGCTCAGACCTGTCTGAGGGTGTCCTCCTGAGCATAGACCACTCATGGTGTGCCCACCAAGTGGAGTATGAGAGGCAGTGCCCAAAGCTGGGCATATGGGACACCTTGAATGAAATTGGGGGTGATAAGGGAAGGAAGGAGCATGAACCCAGACAAGGGCTGCCGGGCTTTCCTGGGATTGGCTATTCTATTCTGGCCTAGATCTTCAAGGAGTTCAAGCATTCTAATTCTGAATCTGGGCTTCCAGGTCAGAGCCGAGGCATTTTTCTCATGGCAGGAGATACAACACATTTTATTTGGCAGATTATTGTCTTGACGTATACTTTCAAAATATTTAGTTTTTGAGTTACAAGAGCTGCTTTAAACCACCCCCTCCTTTTTTTATTATTATAATTCTAATGTCTGGGTTATTTGGAGATACTCTCCAATGATTACTTTTTTCTTTTGAATGCGGGCCGCATTTTTCAGATTTTTTTAGAAACTTAGCAATTATGGATTGTATCTAGCACCTCGTGATTATGTATTGTAGAGGCTCTACATTCTGTTATATTTCATTACAGTTTTTATTATTTTTCATTTTTCCATATTGTTCCAGCAGGCAATTAAATGGACTGAACTCAGACTTTGAATTCAAATTCCCTATGTAGACAGAAGCTAAAATATCAGGTCAGTTTTATTAGCCTTAGCTGTGCTGCTTGGAGTCTGCCCTGCTTAGGAGTATTTCACAGGTCAGCCAGAGATTTGGGCAGAATTTTTATACCTAATTTGGGACAATCTGTCTTCTGATTCTCTTTCTGGGACTTCTCTCTTCACCTTCCTGTTGCTGTGGTTACCCTGAACTCTGTCCTCTGTCAAGCTAGTAACACCGCAGGTTTCTATCAGTTTGTTGGTGGAAAGGACCTGCCTTTGGATTAAAGACTTTAAATATCAGGAAATTCAGTGCTATTCCTGTCTTCCAAGTGTGTACCACCTTATACGGTCACAAAATTTCCCTTTTTTTGGTCACATATATACATAATTAATGAGTTCTTTACGAGTACATTTCTTTCTTTCTTTCTTTCTTTCTTTCTTTCTTTCTTTCTTTCTTTCTTTCTTTCTTTCTTTCTTTCTTTCTTTCCTTCCTTCCTTCCTTCCTTCCTTCCTTCCTTCCTTCCTTCCTTCCTTCCTTCCTTCAGAGAGAGAGAGGGTGCAAGTGGGTGAGGGGGAGAGAGAGAGAGAGAAAGAAAGAGAGGGAGAGAGGGAGAGAGGAAGAGAAGGAGAGAGGGAGGGAGGGAGGGAGGGAGGGAGAGGGGCTCACCCAAAGCAGCACTAATGCTCACCCAATGTAAGACTCGAACTCACTAACCATGAGATCATGACCTAAGCTGAAGTCAGATGCTTAACTGACTGAGCCCCACAAGGGCCCTTTACTAGATATTTCTCTTGTTGATTTTTGACTGTATCTTTTCTATTCCTTGGACATGAATATTACTCATTTTCAGATGAGCAAATAGAATTTCATTTTATTTAAAATTTTTAATCAAGAGGAAAAATAATATATAATTGGAGCACCTGGGTGGCTCAGCCGGTTAAGTGTCTGCCTTCGGCTCAGGTCATGATCTGACAGTTCATGAGTTCGAGCCCCACGTCAGGCTCTGTGCTGCCAGCTCAGAACCTGGAGCCTGCCTCAGATTCTGTGTCTCCCTCTCTGTCTGCCCCTCCCATGCTCGTGCTCTGTCTCTCTCTCTCTCTCTCTCTCTCTAAAAAATAAAAAAAAGGGGCGCCTGGGTGGCTCAGTTGGTTAAGCGGCCGACTTCAGCTCAGGTCATTATCTCACGGTCTGTGAATTCGAGCCCCGCATCGGGCTCTGTGCTGACGGCTCAGAGCCTGGAGCCTGCTTCAGATTCTGTATCTCCCTCTCTCTCTGCCCTTCCCCTGCTCATACTCTGTCTCTATGTCTCTCAAAAATAAATAAACATTAAAAAAATTAAAAAAAATAAAAAATAAAAAATAAAAATTGAAAATAAATAAATAATATTACATCAGCAAGCCTTGGCTTCTCGGGTTGATATATTTTTTCCCTTGTGCTTGTCTACAAAATGATTGTTTGATCTCCTACAAAATTACCTATCTTTGGACATTCTAAGTGTGTATCTTACTGATAGTGAATGGATCAAAGTCACTGTGTATATTATTTAAAGAAGAAATTAGATTTTCATGAAAATACGTATCTGTTTGTTGAAGGCAAAACTGCATTGCTCATTTTCTCACTTTGTCCCACAACAGTGTTTGCATATTGGTACTGATGTTAAATGACTCACAGATCCTACATGCCCTACTTAAATCCACTGAAAAATGTAGTAGCAATACTAATTCCAGGTTATAGGACGTCCATGATCAAGTTGTTTTTTAAGCTAGAGAAATTTCTTTTGAGCGGTCTAAGTAGTTGAGACAAAATGTACTAAAGATCAGTAACAGAGGTTCAATATCCAGGGATCTTGCTAATGAAACCTAATCCAAAGAAAAAAAATCTAAAACTTATTTTTCATTCACATGTGCTACTTTTAAATCTCTTAAGAAGGGCACACATTTGAATAGAAGATGTCTGAACACTTGTAAAAACTCTGGGTATTTTTCATTTCAAAGAGAGGTTTCAAATGCATATGATCCTTTATACCAAAATATACCAATATGAATAATTAATAAAAGGAATTCAACTCTGAAGGCATTACTGCTGGTTTCTAATCAGCCCATAAGCCAAAGCAGACGACTTCTCTGCACTGGAGTCAGAGGTGATAAATATTCCAGAGAATGTGCCTAAATAGAGTGGCTTTAACATCACTTGGTGTCTAAGTCAGTTTGCTCTATTTCCTATAGCCAAGGTGATGGTTCAGAACAACTTAAAAAAAAGGAATTTTTGTAAAAATTGCTACTTTTGTTGTCAATACTAATATTTGTCTCCTTTTTTCTACCCCCAAGATATGTTTTATTCATTAATGCAGAATTCTTTTCTTAAAAATAATTTATTGTCAAATTGGTTTCCATAAAACACCCAGTGCTCCTCCCAACAAGTGCCCTCCTCTGTGCCTGTCACCCACTCTCCCCTCCCACATCCCCCTCACCCCTCAGTTTGTTCTTAGTCTTTGAGAGTCTCTTATGTTTTGTCTTCCTCCCTCTCTGTGTCTTTTTTTCTTTCCCCTCTTCCCCTCCCCCATGGTTTTCTGCTAAGTCTCTCAAAATCCACCTAGGCGTGGAAACATATGGTATCTGTCTTTCTCTGACTAACTTATTTCACTCAGCATAATACCCTCCAGTTCCATCCATGTTGCTACGCATGGCCAGATTTCATTCTCCCTCATTGCTGCATAGTATTCCATTATATATATGTACCACATCTTCTTTATCCATTCATCAGTTGATGGACACTTGGTCTATTTCCATGATTTGGCTATTGTCGAAAGTGCTGCTATGAACATCGGGGTACACGTGCCCCTATGCATCAGCAGTCCTGTATCTTTTGGGTAAATTTCTAGCAGTACTATTGCTGGGTCACAGGGTTGTTCTATTTCCATTGTTTTGAGGAACCTCCACACTGTTTTCCAGAGCAGCTGCACTAGTTTGCATTCCCACCAACAATGTAGGAGGGTGCCTGCTTCTCCACATCCTTGCCAGCATCTATAGTTTCCTGATTTGTTCATTTTAGCCACTCTGACCGGTGTGAGGTGGTATCTCGGTGTGGTTTTGATTTGTATTTCCCTGATGATGAGTGACATTGAGCATCATTTCATGTGTCTGTTGGTCATCTGAATGTCTTCTTTGGAGAAGTGTCTACTCATATCTTCCGCCCATTTCTTCACTGGATTATTTGTTTTTCGGGTGTGGAGTTTGGTAAGTTCTTTATAAATTTTAGATACTAGTCCTTTATCCAATATGTCATTTGCAATTATTCTTTCCCATTCCGTCGGTTGTCTGTTAGTTTTGTTGGTTGTTTCCTTTGCCATGCAGAAGCTTTTTATCTTGATGAGGTCCCAATAGTTCATTTTGGCTCTTAATTCCCTCGCCCTTGGAGATGTGTCGCATAGGAAATTGCTGCGGCTCGGGTCAAAAAAGTTTTTTCCTGCTTTCTCTCCTAGGATTTTGATGGTTTCCTGTCTCACATTCAGGTCCTTCATCCATTTAGAGTTTATTTTTGTGAGTGATGTAAGGAAGTGGTCTAGTTTCATTCTTCTGCATGTTGCTGTCCAGTTCTCCCAGCACCATTTGTTAAAGAGGCTGTCTTTTTTCCATTGGATACTCTTCCCTGCTTTGTCAAAGATTAGTTGGCCATATACTTATGGGTCCATTTCTGGGTTCTCTATTCTATTCCATTGGTCTGTGTGTCTGTTCTTGTGCCAATACCATACTGTCTTGATTATTACCGCTTTGTAGTAGAGTTTAAAGTCAGGGATTGTGATGCCACCCGCTTTGGTTTCATTAATGCAGAATTCTATGTATAGCAGCTTCTCTGTAATAGCCGTGACTGGAAAATAAGATGCTATGACAATAAATATTTTGATTAGTGGAACATGTTATGTTTGGCCCTTCCTTGATGACTCATAAAATAATTCAGTATCTCATTGTACTTTGGGGCCATTACAATTACAAACATCTGTCTTTTACTTATATATTGATTCATATATTAATTTCTCAAATACTCATTTGTTGAATGTTTTCAGTGTGTAAAATACCATGTCGTGCATATGAATGGAAATGCTGTTAAAAAGAGTGTTATTTAATTGAATGATGTCAAATTAATCATTATACTTTGAACCAGCTTCTGTGTTTCCCTGATTACATTGTTCCCATATCACAATATATATAGTCCTGATGAAACCAAGGAAAAGTAAATTATTAATGGTCAGAAATCTGATACAAGATAAAAACATAAATAGAGCTACCTAAATTTGGAAGCATAAGTCACAGTTGCTTTTGCATTTTAATCATGCTATTTTGACAAGATGGAAAACCAAAACAAGATGAACAATGAACACTATCTTCTGTAGAAATTTGCTGCTGTCCCATAAGATTTGGCATGTCCAATATTGATGCCTTTATCCCTGAAGGAAGGGTGTTTATTTCAAATTATGCTCCTATTGGGAAAAACCCTTTACCCATTCATTTTCTTTCTCATTCCATTTTTTTACCCCTTAATCTATGAGTCAGACACCTAGCTTAAAACATATAGAAGGCTCAAACTGAGTAATTGAAGAGCATTTGACAGAAGGAGAAAGGGATGGCTAGGGTTTAGGGAAACCAGTGTCTGTACCTTCCCTAGAACAGAAGGGACAATGAGAGAGAGGATTTACCTGTTAGCTAGACAAAGTAGCTGCATAAAGAGGGCCTTCTGCCAAAAGCTGTGACCTCCAGGAGAGGGACACCTCCAACCTGTGACAACCTGGCAGGGAGAGACCCAGGGCAAGAGGTTCCCTGGCCTCACTCTCTCTCTACTTTTTCTGGTACTTCCAATTAGACAAATTCAACCAGCAGTCAGAGGCAAAAGAGCTTCCAAGGGCTTAGGGTAAGTGAAAAAGTATGGAAAATAACCAGCTTATACCGCACTGTGTCTTGTCAACTCAGTATCCCCATTACTTTCCTTAAAAAAAAAAAAAGTTTATTTATTTATTTATTTTGAGAGAAAGAGAGTGAGAGAGCACATGTGAGTAGGGAAGGGACAGACAGAGAGAGAGGGAGACACAGAATCCCAAGCAGGTTCCACACTGTCATTGTAGAGCCTGATATGGGGCTTGGTCATGAACCGTGAGATCATGATCTGAGCTGAAACCAAGAGTTGGGCACTTCACTGACTGAGTCACCTAGGTGATCCCTCCCTACCACTTTCTTCTGGATGTGAGGAGTCATGTTTTCCAGATCCCCACATCTTTTAGTTCATTTTTAGGGTCTGCCAAGGAAAGCCATTTGTGGGAGATGAGAAGAGGAACAAGAGGAGCATGTTTTTCTTAGGCAGTGGTAGACAGATGTGTGCCTGAACAAGTGGTTCCATGCAGCTTCTAGGCAAATCCTTGAGTACCACTCACTTCATGTCAAAGGCTGAGCTATGGTTGGAACACCTCAGAAGTTTGGGAGACTTATAGCCACTTTCCAGTGGCCAGATTCATAGCCACTTTCCAGAAATTTCCTTGTTCTCTTCATACTTCCTATGACCTTGTATGTCTCTACCCACAAATTTGAGAAAGGTAAAGTGGCTACAGTTTTCCTGACTAAATCCTGGTTGATACATAGTACAATCCATGTCTCCTGATGTGCCTGAAAATACCACTCTATTTGAAGAAGGAATATTGGGATAAATGGTCAGGTTGGCACTGATACTAGGCCATGACCATGAGTCTTAGGAATAATGAGACAATAGGAGGCCCCAGGGGGCTATAAGGGTGAATAAAGGGAAAGATATATTCAAGAATGGAGATGGAGTCACGTAGTGCTATGGAGTTCCCTCAAGTAGCCATGAAGAAGAATTCATTTGTAACCATGGAGTTGGGTGGTCCTACAGGAATACCTAATAGACATATGTCAGGTTTGGTTTTGTAGACAATAGTCTGCTGTTTCAAGCATACTGTTATGATAATTGTCAGGAATATTAACCTCTTAAGAAAATGAGACTTGCTTCTTGTGCATACAACTTAACTCATGGAGATGCCATCTGGTACAGCTTCATTTGCAACCTAAACCGGTGGTTTTTACCTTTGGCTACATATTAGAATTAACTGAGGAACTTAAAAATATCCCAGTTCCCAGGACTCACCTCAGATTGGTTAAATCATAATCTCCAGTTATTAGTGATTTTGTTTTAAAACTCCACAGGTGATTAGGATGGAGAACACAATGAGAAGTGGTTCTAGAGCCTTGCTTTCCAAACACTCACTAACAGCAGCATGGGCACCCATCCATCCATCCATCCATCCGTCCATCCATCCAGTCATCCATCCATCCATTCACACCCCTACTTGATAGCATCATGGGCAGCCCCACCCCAGGCCTAAGGTCCGCAGGCGACTTGTGTGTACTTTCAAAGACTGAGATGCACTAAGTCCTGGCCACTCTAAGAAGTAACATTTACCCTTGTTCCCTCATGCCTTCTTGTCAGCACTTGCCTTTTTTAAAGAATAGATTCTTGGAATATAATTGATATATAGTGAGATTTACATATTTAGAGAGTACAGTTCGGTGAACTTTGACATGTGTACAACTGTGGAATCATCATCACAATTGAGATAATGAACATATCTATCATCATCAAAAGTCTCCTTCTGTCCTTTGTTATACCTTCTACCCACTCCTCCACCCAGTCCTTCTTCCACCTCCATCCCCATGCAACCACGACAGTGCAATGCACGACAGATTAGTGTATTTTCTCGAACTTTTTGTGCACACAATCATATCATATGCACTTTCTTGGCCTGGCTTCTTCCCCCAGCATAACTGTTTTGAGACTCCTCTCTGTCATTGTATATATCAGTAGTCATTGTTGTTCTTTTTTCATTGCCGAGTAGTGTTCTTTGGCATGAAGTAACACAATTTGTTTGTTTATTCATCTGCTGATAGACACTTGGGTTGTTTCCAGTTTTTGGCTTTCACAAATAATGTTGCCAGAACTTTCATGTACAAGTCTTTATGTGGACAAATATATTCATTTTTCTTGGGTAAATACCTAGGGGTGGAATGATTAGGTTGTACAGTAGATGTATGTTTCATTTTCTATAAAAATAATTTCCAGAACAATTCTCTAAGGTAGGTATGTGTTACTGTTAATCTCATTTTGCAGTGGAAGGAAAAAAATTCCCAGAGGGGTTAAGTGGTTGTATTGCCTATTGTGAGATATTTTCCCACTCATTAGAGTGAAACCTCAGTGATGACAAAATTCATATGTTCCTGGTTATTTACATTATAGCCATTATTATAGTTTGGGGCTCACAGCTAGCATCTCAGCCAGATATGACTCAAACCCTTTGGTCCAGGAGGGTCCTTATGTATTCAGCAAGCTCCTTTCCCTCTGGCCATTACATATATTGTGAATTAGCAGATGATTCTGGTTGAAGCCAAATTCCTCTATGACCTTGAATCGGGTCAAAGCCCATATCCATATCCTACTTCTTGAGCTAACAGTGTTCTATATTTGTAGTGTATTTGTGAAGACCATAGACATTCCCTAACTCTTGCCTTTGTCTAGCAAGTAACTCATACCTTAGCACAAAGATTTTATTCAACCTATGATTACTAGTAATTACCTTCTGAACAGTTTTACCCAACCTTACATGCTTGCCTCACTTGAAGTATTTGCTTAGTCCTGAATTTCAAAGTCCATAAAAGAACTCTACCTCATTGTATTATGAATCTGATTAATTTAGTCAGTTTGTTATATTTTCTTAGGTACATAAAACAGAATATATATGAAACACATATAAGTTATAAAGTATAACAAATATTCACCATACCACCACAAACCTAGCAGCTAGAACCTTTCTAATTCTGTTGCATCTCTGAGTTTCATTGTCTCCTACTTGTCCCCACCAGAGGTAAATAGTATTTAGAAATCTGTATTTATTATTACTTTTCTCTTAAAGAATATAATTTTATTTAATGTATATTCTTCCCTACACTTTATATTATTTAGCTTAACTGTTTATGAGTTTTAAAAAATGGTATCATGTGATAATCATCTGAAAATTACTTTTTCTCATTCAAGACTATATTTCTAAGATTTGACCACATTACATGCATAGCTTAGGTTCATTTATTTTTCATTGCTCTAGAATGTTCCTTTTATGATAGTCAATGCTGCTATGAATATTCTTATAGAGGTTTACTGTTGCACTGGGCAAAAGATTCTCTTAGAGATGAGCTTTGGAGTCTAACTGATGGGTGCAGGATATGTGAACGCTAAACTTTATAAGATCATTGCCAATATATTTTCCAAAGGGATGTAACCTGTATACATTCCCACCTGTAGCATTCAAGAGTTGACTTTACTGAATCTTTAGCAACAACGGATGTTGCCAGGCTGGTGGCTAGAAAATGGTATCTCACTGTGAACTTACTTTATATTGGTTACAAATAAATATTGACAATATTTTATCTTTTTAATCACTGTGTTCCCTTTTGAGGGAAGTGAACATATATATAAACACTGTGGCTTGTTTTTTTCTCCCAACTTAACGATAGTTTTTGAAATAGAAGTTCTTATTTGTAGTGTAGTTGAGTTTTTCAACTTTTTCTTTTATAGATTGTGTTTCTCACTTTGTGTTTAAGAAGTTTTTTTTCTACTTACAGTCATATATTTTACTTTTATATTGTCCTCAATTCACTGGCAGTTGGTTTTTATGAATGATGTGAGGTAGGCACTCAATTTCAGTTATTTTGCCTTATGGATAACCAGTTGTCTAAGCACCAAATCATGTGTCAAATTTCCATAAACACATAGGTCTATTTCTGGAATTTCTATGTTCTTTACTTGGCCCTTTTTCTATTATTCTTTCTTGCCTTTAAGAATTATTTGAGGTTTTGGGGCACTAGGGTGACTTGGTTGGTTAAGCATCCAACTTTGGCTCTGGTCATGATCTCATGGTTCATGAATTTGAGCCTCTTGTTGGGCTCTGTGTGGAGAGCTCAGAACCCAGAGCCTGCTTCGGATTCTGTCTCTCTCTGTCTTTCTCTCTGCCCTCCCTTGCTGGCACTCTGTCTCTCTTTCAAAAATAAACATTTAAAAAGTTAAAAAAATTATTTGAGGTTTTTATTTGCTCACTAGCTTTTCATATTTAATGTTTTCTCTTACTGGCTTAAAAGTTATATATTTTGCTTCTATTCTTTTTGTGATTACTTCTAAAATTTTAATGTGCATTTAACTTTACTGTCATCAGAATGATATTATCCAGTATTTTAATTCTGTTCTTCAAAACAATGAACAATCTTGTTAATTAGAAACAACTGTTTTATGCCAGACATATTTGTTTAAACATAACTACATACTTTCCAATTTCTTTGCTTGGCATTCTTTCTTTTATCTCAAGCTTTCCTGCTGGGGATGATATGCTTCCTTCCTAAAGATTCTTTGGTGAACATCTATTGTCTGTAAACTTAATTTTTTTTCTTTTCATCTAACTATTTAAGAATAGTTTTTTGGGTTATAGAATTCTAGGTCAGCTATTACTTTATATTAGCACACTGAAAATATTGGTTTATTGATTTCTGGCTTCCATCTTGGCTCCCATCCTGGGAGGTCTGCAGTTAGGCAAATCGTCATACTTTATAAAAGATTTCTGTATCAGTCAGCCACTGCTGCATAACAAACCTAAAACCTAAAAGGTTTAATTTATTTCCATGTATTGAGTTGGTGGCTGTCTGATGGTGTAGGTTGAGTTTGGATGGGTAATTACTTCCAGCTGTAGGTCTAACTGAGGTTGGCTTTTCACTGTGTATTGGATTCATGTCAGCTCCATTTATCTTCCTTCTTGGGCCCAAATATTAGTTATTATTACAATCATCCTTTGTGAGACCAAGTTGTACACTGATTTTCTAGAATGAAACCGCCAGATACATGGGTTGATTCAGTAGAGTGGTGGAATAGAAATCGCACAAGTAGGGTAGAGAAGGACAGAGAACATATATTTTTTTTTATACAAATAAGATACCATTAAGGGCCACTGTAATTATTTCTTAACACCTAGTCTGTGAAGAGGCTGACATGTTCACTTAGGAATTTGGCTAAATTAAGGGTGCTGATTCCATGTGACACATCAGATTACACCCAAGAACTGTGTTCCACTGTGCTGCTTGAGAAAAACCTGAAAAGAACCTGCAAAGCTTATAAAGGATACTCATAAATTTTCACCTGTCAGTTTATTTAAGGTTTGACTTTTAACATACTGATGATCTAGGAGTAGGAAAATAAGTGTAGTATAGTAGATTACAATGAATATTCTGCCAAAATGTACAAGGCACAGATCCAAATGGCTTTGAATAGAATCATCAAAGTTGGTGATAAGAGAATGGAAATAAATTAATGACTGACAGGTAAGAGCATTCTATGATTTTTAAATGATAATGGCATCCTTGCTCTGAGATATTTTCATTAGCCACAAATACTCTAAATGTTATTACACAAAATCAGCCTTCGACTGGGATAACATTTTATTCTTTCATGTTTGTGTCTCTGGCGGCAAATAAACAATTTTCTCACTCATATTACCGAAATGCCAGATGAAAATGAAAACATAATTTGTATAAATATTCAGATCTTGGTAGGGTATCCTGGTCTATTAATTCTAATTTCAGAAATTCATTGTCCTTACAAAACAGGTGAGATAAAACCATTTGGTTTGCATATAATAGTACCAAACCGTCACCACCAGTGGAACTAATTTGATGTGGCATCATGCAAATGAAACATAGGCATGGTTCCCTAGAGTGAATTCCTTTTGGAGATGGGTAAAACATTGGCCGATGATTCATACCTGCCAACCACGGAAGGCTGATACTCTGGCCAGGGACATTGCTCTCTCTTGAATTTTTTGTAAACAGACAGATGCTCTTCACTGACAGGTTAAAAAATGAGTCATTTCAATTTCATAAATTGGTAAAATATTTAAATAACCCTTGCATTCTTATTAATATTCTAACACTATAGGAATACAGAATTTGTAGAAGGTGAGGTTCCCATTAAGCTCCTGTTAAGGAAGCCCATCATATTTGGCAGGTAAAACAATGTAAGTCATGATCAATCCTCCAAGTTCAAGTTCAGATTCCTAAAACTACTATAGCTTTAACTTTTGTGTAGGACATGCTAAACAGTAGAGAAAGAGGTCTTTCATTTACATCATCGTTTCTCTTACTTGAATGATAATAAGTGTATTCAGGGATTCTTCTTAAAACTTTAGATTCTTGTTGTCACCCCAAAGCTTCTGATTCAGTGTATGTAGGATTAGCCTGAAAATCAGCATTTTAAGTTAATTCTACAGAGATTCTTTTGAGAGTGATCATGAGCTCATGTTTTGGTGTACAGTTCATTGGACCTGTGTGATAAGGAGAAGAACTGTCTCGTGGAGCTAAAGGGTGATGTATCTTAACATCTTGGTGTCTATGTGTATCCCCCATCACCTCTTCTGTTTTATTACACTAAAGACTTGAAGCAGAAGTGGCTTAAGACAATTGTAGATTTAAAAATAACATATTATTAAGAAACAATGAGACAAGGAAGATTTAAAAACACAATTGCAGTAATAAACTAAGATTGAGAGAAAATAGTACAGATTCAGGCAATAAAATCTCAATTATTTGCTATAATTAAAGTAACAACTTGGTTTAGATTCTCCAGGCAACCAAAACAATAGGAAGATAAAGTCTGTTCTACAGTGAGGTTTTTGTTGTTGTTGTTACCAAAATGAGGGGGAAATGCCTGTGCTTTACCAGAACTTTCCTTGGCATTTCCTTGGCATAAAAGGGCTGGCATGGGCTATGTCCTCCACGGCTTTCTTCATTAGCAGGTAGGGATGTTCCATTTCTCCACTTCACTGTTGATTCCCTATTCATGGAAGATGAGGGATGTGTGAGTGTAATCTGGACACAGGAGGCATTCATCTGCTCCACAGTGCCCAGATCTTCTGTTTACTTCCTTTGGAAACTAGAGATCAGGATTTTATTTAGATAAGGTAATTTCCTCTACCCCTCATGCTTGTCTTCACCCTTCCCATCGTTGGTAGCAGTCACTAACGCCAGTGTACTCTCCTGCTGTGAGATTGTGTTATCCCAGCTCTCAGAGTCCTGGCTCTCCAGCCAGGTTAGGGTCATTTCCTGGATTCATCCCCAAAAGGGTGCAGTTTGGAGTCTTCGCAGTTGATAAGATGATATGAGCCAGAATCCCAACATCTTGGCCATCAATCTCAGATTCCTCTCAGCTTTTAGGTCTGGAAGGGAAGAATAAAACTGACATGGGCTCCTGACTGTCTCTTGCTCCTGAATTTAGCAGGATGAGAGGAAATCTTGAATGTTGCTTTCGATCTTGTCTGGGAAGCCAGCTCGCAATTTGGAACCATTTGTAATCTTATGTGGAGGTGAAATGAGTAGTCATCTAGATGTATCATTTGTGGGATAAGAACAAAGCCCTGCACTAAAAAAAAAGTATCTCCCCAAGTAAGATGTTATTCAGGGTTGAAATTTCAGCATTACCAGTTTATTTCTTTGTGTGGAACTTACAACTCTGTACGGCTCTACTCTAAAATATACAGAATGATTCTATGTGAGTGCATTCATCAGTTTACTCTTCTTTGCACCAGAAGGACCAGGATTAATTGAGAAGCCTGATATCCTAGGGGCAGGAGTTACTTTCAGAGGGAACATTGGTGTAGAAGGGTGGCAGGATTTAACGATGTTTACGTATCTCATAATTTTCTCTAGGGCTGTTATTTCCCCCCCCACCCACGTGGGTGAAATGAAATAAAATTGTCTTTATTTTCTCTGTGATGTGTGATGTGATCTGCTCACATTAGAATAAGAGAAGGAATCTAGAAAAAAGGAAACCCTTTAATACTAGGAATGTTTGCTTTTGATAAAATTCACACGTGCAGTGCTGATTTATTTAAAAGGGGCCAGAGGAGATCTGAAGCATCAGAAGGAGCATGCAGGCTGCACAGCACATGCCAGGGAGAACCTTGGATGATTCCCTACTCCCACCCGCAGACAACCCTTACCTTAGGTGTGCATGGTAAGGCCTGATTCCCCTGGAAGAAGTCACAGATCTGAAGTGGATTTTATCGAGAACATCAGGGAGGGGACATTGTCAGAGGGCCTCCTAGTCACTGGTTCCTATTTAATATGGCAAAGTTTGCGTTAAGACTCCTGGTAGTCCCAATACTTAGCATTCTGGCAAAGTCTGGACAAAATGGAAATATCATTCCATATGAAAATGGAAATTCACCATGGCTCCTTTGTTTCATTGAGTACATTCCAACAGAACAGTAAGGTATAATTGTCATTGCACATGGAAATAGGCCAACCTTTCTTAAGATTAGCCTAAGGGAATGCTCCTAACTGTAAATGAAACTGTCCAATGAAGTGACTGGTCTTGAGAACATTTCAGTTACACATCAGAAAGGAAAATTGCATTAGCTTTTCATGGAGGGGAAATGGGAAGACTTTGTTTTCTTTTACTTTTTTTTTTTTTTTTTAATACACAGCACTGGTATATTTTTCGAAGCCATTTTGAAAGTATCTAAAAGATCTTTGTTTTACACAAACATCTTTAAACCTTTGTAGGCTAAAGTCCAGGTTTTCTTAATGAATTACAAAATGAATTTATTATTATTTGATCAATTCCATTTTTATTTCAGTCTTCATCAGGTTTTCTTTTTAGTATCAATAGATGGCATAGAACTCAGAGTAGATACCCATAGACAACTACACCCATAGACAAAACGATGTAAGTGGAAGTTAGATTCTTCAGTCCCCTCCTCAGACATAGTAGAACCCACAATGTACTAAACCAAATCAATTCTAACCACTCTGCCACATGTTCTTAGACCTCTGTGTTATCCAGAGCCTGGGTCTCTGAATCCTGAGTCCTCATAGATTCCTGGGGCTGAAGATTCATTATTCCATGGCCCTCTAATCCTTACTCAGGTAGTGTTCCTGCAGAGAAGTGGATCATAGCAATGAGAGGTAAACTCAGGGGTAAGAGAGAAGGACTGAGACCTTATTAACAGTTCTGAGGTGGGATTTGGGAAGGGTTCTGTTGCCATTGAAATAGGATAGTTGTTGGTAATTCATAGCCCTCAGTCTTTAAGGTGGGGATTACCTGTCTCTCATTTTTGAGCATTTTTTTTTGAGTGGACAAAAATTTGTCAAATCTTTCATATTGCCCTTGCAGCCAACAAAGTTAGCTGCAGATATTTTCTTCTAGTGGCTTATAAATATGGAGAAAAGAATTGTTTCAAAGTGATTGTAGAATACAATCTTTGCTTAGAAGTTTGATTCACAGCTAGTGGCAAATGGATGTGAAAGATAAAAGGGAATGCAATTATTAATGGCCAGAAGTAGACAGTTATCTAGGAGCTCAGTCTCCTTCCAGGTCCACCTGTATGGGTTCCTCTTTTCTTAGAAATGCAGTGGATTATGTGAAGTGTCAGCAACAGAGATACAGATATGCAATAGTGAAAATATTATTATGCCAGGCAAATAAATAGCTTCTGTCAAGTACACATTATCAATGCTGAAGCTGTCTTTCTTGTAACATAAAAGACATAAGATCTCAGTTTCTTGAAAAGACATACCCATTCATGCAGGAAATCAGGAAATAAATGCAAAAAAGCTATAGGATATTACAGCTGGGAGGATTCTTAAAGAGTATCTGTCCTACTGCCTACTCCAGGCATAGCCAGAGGCAGGGCTAGAGGGCTGGACTAGAATTCAGGATTCCTGATTCCTAATCAAATCGTTTTCCCCTCATTTCTCTACATACCTTGCCCAGAGCAGTGGTTCTCAAATAGAAGCAGTGTTGTTTCCCAAGTGTTCCCGTTGGCAAATCTTGAGATATTTTTGGTTGTCACAATTGGGTTCTTGGTGAGGTGGGGGTGGGTGGGTGTTACTGGCAACCGGTGGACAGAAGCTAGGGGTGTTCTTAAACATCATACAATGCACAAGACAGTCTCAAGAACAGAGAAAGGTCTATCACACATGCCAATAATGCTGAGGTTGAGAAAGACTGTTCTACACCTATAATAGCAAATCTCAGTGTCCCACATGAAGCAAACAGAATATAGGAAAATCTAGATTTAAAGACAAGCAAATGCTTTATAAAGGGCTTCCCTAAGTAATTTATTAATTGATAATGTAATGTGAAAATCTTGAGTACATTTTAATCAAAAACAAAAAGACAAATGGCAAAGTCACACGTGCTACAGGAAAATCTGAGACTCATGCATGCACAAGTGAGAAAGAAATATACGAATGCTGTTATTTCTCTACTTCCTGTAGAATATAAAGCGATCTCTCAGGCTGTTTCTCACTATTAGAATCTTTCAACAACCAACTGAAGAATGAAGGGGAAGCAAGCCTATAAACTATGAAAACCAAAGCTCAAAGAGCTCAGAAGAATTACTCCCATCATCCAGTATTGGAACTGACACCCACACCCAGGATTTTTGTCTTCCATGACAATGTTCTCTCTACTTTTAGATGTTGTCCGTATAATATATATATATATATTTTTTCAGATAATTTATTTATTTATTTTTATTAAATTTATTTTTTAAAATTCAAGTTAGTTAACATATAGTGTAGTATTGGTTTTAGGAGTAGAGCCCAGTGATTCATGACTTATGTATAACACCCAGTGGTCATTATATGTATATATTTTAAGAAATCATAGTCTACCACATGCGAAAGTTCACACATCTTTTTTAAAAATTTTTTTTCTTTAATGTTTATTTTTGACACAGAGAGAGAAAATGTGAGTGGAAGAGGGGCAGAGAGAGGGAGACACTGAATCTGAAGCAGGCTCCAGGCTTTGAGCTGTCAGCACACAGCCCGATGTGGGGCTCAAAATCATGAACCTTGAGATCATGAACTGAGCCAAAGTTGAACACTTAACTGACTGATCCACCCAGGTGCCCTGAAAGTTCACACATCTTAATGTGTTTTCAAAGGACGTGCACAGAAAACTGGTCTTGCATTATTTTTCACTGGGAACTGAAAACGAAAATAGTAATAATATTCTATGGAATTTGCCTGAAAGTGGATTAATTTCATTTTTTTTTAATTTTAAAAGTCATAACTTATCTAAAGCCTTTCTTCTTGGGATCACTACACCTGTGTTAAGATTAGGTGAAGAAAATCATGCCCCAAATCCATGGAGGGTGCCAGACAGCTGTCAGAGCTGATGCTCTTGGCTAATTTCTCAGATTGTTTTACATGGTTTCTTTGCTCATTGGCTTCAACAGCATTATGGACTTGAGGTAGAGGTGATAGGACTTCATTATAATCTGTTGACTCAAAAGGCCACCATCATCAAGAATATTAGCTCTGTAACTTTGAAACTAAAATGTTTAATTTTTCTCCCAGCCTGGGTTTCTTTTTTAAAAGTTTATTTATTTATTTATTTTGAGAGACAGTGACAGAGTGATTGGGGGAGGAGCAGAGAGACAGGGAGAGAGAGAGAATCCCAAGCAGGCTCTGCTCTGTGAGCATAGAGCCCTATGCAGAGCTCAAAGTCATGAATCATGAGATCTTGACCTGAGCCAAAATCAAGAGTCAGCCACTTAACCAACTGACCCACCCAAGTGCCCTTCTCAGTCTGGGTTTTTGTCCTTTTCTTTTCTGAAAAATTCCCAAAGAAACGGTATACCCCACATGAGTATTTCGGTGACATGACACTTAATATATTGGTTGGTCTAGACTTTGCTGTATTGTTTTAAATTCACAAGATAATTGTGTCTTCTGTCTTAAGGAATTGGCAAATTGAAACTTCTTAATGTTGATCCTTTTAACACAGTCATTTTTATAACAGGTAAATGTTACAGAGTGCAAATTGTACCACTTAGTACATCAAGAACAAAAACAAAATCAGGAGATTTTTATGGGAATCCATTTTAAATTGTTCGATTTGGCTTTCTGAAGTCAGATTCTGAGTGTCCTTCCTGTAGGCTCTTTCTCATAGGCTTCCAAGAGAAGACGATTCATTCTTTAGCTATTTTTCTCATTTTCCTTTTTTCATCTGTCCTATGGCATGGTGAAGGCATCTTTATTCTCTACTTTAACTCCCTCCTAACTCTGTTTCCATTTTGTACCCAGCACTAAAGGTCAAGGACATTTCTTCTTTGAACGTAACATTCTCCTAAAATGTTCTAGGGAAAAAGACATTCACATTTGGCTGGTCCTTGGCATCTCATGGCTCAGAGGCAGGAGACGGGTTTGGTCTGGGTTTAGCTCTCCTAGAATGTTTTGAACTCTCCACATCATTTAATGCTTATGTCTACTTTTAGAAGGCTGGCCGTGGAAAGGCACTGCAGCAGGGGGCGGGGGCTTAGGAGAAAGCAAGAGTCCTGAGCAGCCATCCTAGCAGGTAAAACAGAGCAGGGCAGAACTGTTAGAAGTGCAAGAAAATACTCAGCTGTCTCAAGATAGTGTCCTGGTAGCCCTCTATCCATAGCAACAAATTTGGCTGCCAGTGTTGCATTTGCTCATCATTTCATTCATATATTCTTTTTTTTTTTTTATTTTATTTTTATTTTATTATAATAGTTTATTTTCAAATTGGTTTACATATAACACCCAGTGTTCATCCCAACATGTGCCCTTTTTAATGCCCATCACCCCCTCTCCCCCCTCCCTCATCCCCCTCACCCTCAGTTTTTTCTTAGTCTTTGAGAGTCTCTTATGTTTTATCTCCCTCCCTCTCTGTGTCTTTTTTTTCTTTCCCCTCTTCCCCTCCCCCTGGTTTTTGCTTAGTTTCACAAAGTCCACCTATTCGTGGAAACATATGGTATCTGTCTTTTTCTGACTGACTTATTTCACTTAACATAATACCCTCCAGTTCCATCCATGTTGCTACACATGGCCAGATTTCATTTTTTCTCATTGCCACGTAGTAGTCCATTGTATATAAGTACCATAACTTCTTTATCCATTCGTCAGTTGATGGGCACTTGGTCTCTTTCCATGATTTGGCTATTGTCGAAAGTGCTGCTATGAACATTGGGGTACACGTGCTCCTATGCATCAGCATTCCTGTGTCTCTTGGGTAGATTCCTAGCAGGGCTATTGCTGGGTCATAGGGTAGCTCTATTTTCATTTTTTTGAGGAACCTCCACACCGTTTTCCAGAGTGGCTGCACCAGTGTGCATTCCCACCAACAGTGTAGGAGGGTGCCTACTTCTCCACATCCTCGCCAGCATCCATAGTTTCCTGATTTGTTCATTTTAGCCACTCTGACTGGTGTGAGGTGGTATCTCAGTGTAGTTTTGATTTGTATTTCCCTGATGATGAGTGACATTGAGCATCGTTTCATGTGTCTGTTGGCCATCTGAATGTCCCCTTTGGAGAAGTGTCTATTCATATCTTCCGCCCATTTCTTCACTGGGTTGTTTGTTTTTCGGGTTTGGAGTTTGGTAAGTTCTTTATAAATTTTAGATATTAGTCCTTTATCCGATATGTCATTTGCGATGATCTTTTCCCATTCCGTTGGTTGCCTATTCGTTTTGTTGGTTGTTTCTTTTGCCGTGCAGAAGCTTTTTATCTTGATGAGGTCCCAATAGTTCATCTTTGCTTTTAATTCTCTTGCCTTTGGAGACGTGTCGAGTAAGAAATTGGTGCGTCTTAGGTCAAAGAGGCTTTTTCCTGTTTTCTCCTCTAGGATTTTGACGGTTTCCTGTCTCACATTCAGATCTTTTATCCATTTAGAATTTATTTTTGTGAGTGGTGTAAGAAAGTGGTCTAGTTTCATTCTTTTGCATGTTGCTGTCCAATTCTCCCAGCACCATTTGTTAAAAAGGCTGTCTTTTTTCCATTGGATACATTTTCCCGCTTTGTCAAAGATTAGTTGGCCATATACTTGCGGGTCCATTTCTGAGTTTTCTATTCTATTCCATTGGTCTATGTGTCTGTTTTTGTGCCAATACCATACAGTCTTGATGACCACCGCTTTGTAGTAGAGGTTAAAGTCTGGGATTGTGATGCCTCCCACCTTGGTTTTATTCTTCAGTATTACTTTGGCTATTCGAGGTCTTTTGTGGTTCCATACAAATTTTAGGATTGTTTGCTCTAGCTTTGAGAAGAATGCTGGTGCAATTTTGATTGGGATTGCATTGAATGTGTAGATTGCTTTGGGTAGTATTGCCATTTTGACAATATTTATTCTTCCAATCCATGAGCATGGGATGTTTTTCCATTTCCTTGTGTCTTCCTCAATTTCCTTCATAAGTTTTTTATAGTTTTCAGTGTAGAGGTCTTTCACATCTTTGGTTAGGTTTATTCCTAAGTATTTTATGGTTTTTGGTGCAATTGTGAAAGGGATTAGCTTCTTTATTTCTCTTTCTGCTGCTTCATTGTTGGTGTATAGAAATGCCACCGATTTCTGTACATTGATTTTGTATCCTGCAACTTTGCTGAAATCATGAATCAGTTCTAGTAGGCTTTTGGTGGATTCTGTCGGGTTTTCCATGTAAAGTATCATGTCATCTGCAAAAAGTGAAAGTTTGACTTCCTCCTTGCCAATCTTGATGCCTTTTATTTTGTTTTGTTGTCTGATTGCTGATGCTAAGACTTCCAGCACTATGTTAAATAGCAGTGGCGAGAGTGGACACCCCTGTCGTGTTCCTGATCTCAGGGGGAAGTCTTTCAGTTTTTCCCCATTGAGGATGATATGAGCTGTGGGCTTTTCATATATGGCTTTTATGATGTTTAAGTATGTTCCTTCTATCCCGACTTTCTCGAGAGTTTTTATTAAGAAAGGATGCTGTATTTTGTCAAATGCTTTTTCTGCATCTATTGACAGGATCATATGGTTCTTATCTTTTCTTTTGTTGATGTGATGTATCACGTTGATTGATTTGCGAATATTGAACCAGCCCTGCAACCCAGGGATGAATCCTACTTGATCATGGTGGATAATTCTCTTTATATGCTGTTGGATTCGATTTGCTAGTATCTTGTTGAGAATTTTTGCATCCATATTCATCAGGGATATTGGCCTGTAATTTTCTTTCTTTGCTGGGTCTCTATCTGGTTTGGGAATCAAAGTGATGCTGGCTTCATAGAATGAGTCCGGGAGTTTTCCTTCCGTTTCAATTTTTTGGAACAGCTTGAGGAGGATAGGAATTAACTCTGTTTTAAATGTCTGGTAAAATTCCGCAGGAAAGCCATCTGGTCCAGGGCTTTTATTTGCTGGGAGGTTTTTAATAACGGATTCTATTTCTTCACTAGTTATGGGTCTGTTCAAATTTTCTATTTCTTCCCGTTTGAGTTTTGGTAGTGTGTGGCTATTTAGGAAGCTGTCCATTTCTTCCAGATTGCCAAGTTTGGTGGCATATAATTTTTCATAGTATTCTCTGATGATTGCTTGTATCTCTGAGGGATTGGTTGTAATTTCTCCCTTTTCATTCACGATTTTATTTATTTGAGTTCTCTCTCTTTTCTTTTTGAGAAGCCTGGATAGAGGTTTGTCTATTTTGTTTATTTTTTCAAAGAACCAGCTTTTGGTTTCATTGATCTGTTCCACTACCTTTTCTGTCTCCATATGGTTAATTTGAGCTCTGATCTTTGTTATTTCTCTCTTTCTGCTGGGCTTGGGTTGTTTTAGTTGATCTGCTTCTAGTTCCTTTAGGCGTGCTGTTAGAATTTGTGTTATTGATTTTTCTTGTTTCTTGAGATGGGCCTGGATTGCAATATATTTCCCTCTCAGGACTGCCTTTGCTGCATCCCAGAGCGTTTGGATTGTTGTATTTTCATTTTCATTTGTTTCCATATATTTTTTAATTTCTTCTCTGATGGCTTGGTTGACCCAGTCATCTTTTAGTAGGTTATTTCTTAGCCGCCATGTTCTTGAATATTTTCCAGGCTTTCTCCTGTGGTTGATTTCAAGTTTCAAAGCATTGTGGTCTGACACTGTACACGGTATGATCTCAATTCTTTTATATTTATTCAGAGCTTCCCTGTGCCCCAGAATGTGGTCTATCTTGGAAAATGTGCCGTGTGCAGATGAGAAGAACGTAAATTCCTTTGCTTCTGGATGAAGGACCCTAAAGATGTCTGTGAGGCCCATCTGTCCTAATGTGTCATTCAGGGCTATTGTTTCTGCGGAGATTTTCTGTTTTGTTGATCTATCCAATGCTGAGAGTGGAGTGTTGAGATCCCCTACTATTAGGACATTTTTATCGATGAGGTTGCTAATGTTTGTAATTAGTTGTTTTACAAATTTGGGTGCCCCTGAATTCGGTGCGTAGATATTTACAATTGTTAGCTCTTCCTGCTGGATGGTTCCTGAGACTATTATATAATGTCCTTCCTCATCTCTTATTACATCGTTCATTTTAAAGTCTAATTTGTCTGATATAAGTGTGGCTACTCCGGCTTTCTTCTGACTTCCAGTAGCATGGTAGATAGTTCTCCATCCCCTCACTTTCAATCTGAAGGTGTCTTCAGGTTTAAGATGAGTTTCTTGAAGACAGCAAATAGATGGGTCTTGTTTTTTAATCCATTCTGTTATCCTGTGTCTTTTGATTGGCGCATTTAGTCCATTTACATTCAGTGTTAATATTGAAAAATATGGGCTTACAGTCACTGTATTATCTGTAAGTTTCATGTTTGTAAGCCTGTCTCTGGTAGTTTGTGTTCTTTGCCTCCTTATTTTCATAGAATGCCCCTCAGGATCTCTTGCAGTGCTGGCTTATTTGTGATAAATTCTTTCAGTTTTTGTTTGTTGGGAAAAACCTTGATCTCTCCTTCTATTCTGAATGACAGGCTAGCCGGATACAGAATTCTTGGTTGCATGTCCTTCTTGCTCATCACATTGAAGATATCCTGCCATTCCTTTCTGGCTTGCCAAGTTTCCGTAGATAAGTCTGCTACTACCCTTATAGGTCTCCCTTTGTATGTTAGGGTTCTTTTGTCCCTAGCTGCTTTCAGGATTCTCTCCCTATCTTTGTATTTTGCCAGCTTCACTATGATGTGCCGTGCAGAAGGTCTATTCAAGTTACGTCTGAGGGGAGTTCTCTGTGCCTCTTGGATTTCCATGCCCGTTTCCTTTCTCATGTTGAGGAAGTTCTCAGCAATGATTTGTTCCAGAACCCCTTCGACTCCTTTCTCTCTCTCTTCTTCCTCTGGAACTCCTATGATACGGATATTGTTTCTTTTGAGTGCATCGCTCAGCTCTCGAATTCTCCTTTCCTGTTCCTGGATCAGCTTCTCTCTCTTTTTATCTGCTTCCTCTTTTTCAATGATTTTGTCTTCTAAGGCACTAACTCTTTCCTCTACCTCTTCAATCCGTGCTGTGGCTGCTTCCAGTTTCCCCTGTATTTCTTCCAATGTCTTCTTTAATTCTTCTTGACCGTTTTTAAGGTCTTTGAACTTTGCCTCGTGGGACTCCTTGCATTCATCTAAGCTTTTTTCAAGGCCAGCAATTAGTTTTATGATTAACATTCTATATTCAAGTTCTGTTATGTTGCTTATATCTGTTTTCATTAATTCTTGAGCTGTCACTACTTCTTGTAGACTCTTTTGAGGAGAATTCTTCCGTCTCGTCATTTTGGCTGGATGTGTTATGGGTTGTTTCTTGAAGTTGCCCTGGAAAGGAAAACTGACAGACACACAGAACACAGAAATACTCAAACGTACCGACAAATGGTCCAGACAAGCAGTTCACAACAGAAAAAAATAACAAGTGACTCTCTGAGGGCAATGTCCTGAAGTAACCGCTACACGTTAAGGACAGGGTATGTAGTGTGCTGGTGGCAGAGCATATATAGACAGAATAATGACTGGTGCAGGGAGAAGAAGGAAATGGACTTTGCCCAGGTAGAGCGACTAAAGGGTTTAATCCAGACTGATAGAAATCAGAATAAGGACAGGTGCGAGGGAAAAGGAATAAAGATCGATGTCGTCTAGATGAACTTATACGGCCTGGTTATTCCAGAAAAAGGGGGTTTAGTTGGGCCGTGTCTGTTTCCGCCTTAGTTTCTTGTCAGCTCTAGCACCTTTTCCCCCCGATTTTTGGAGTTGAGAGAGAGACAGTGGTTTCAGTCGTCCCCCTTTAAAGGGCAAGCGAAATACTGGAGCCCCCTACTCCTCCGCCATGTTGCCCCAGCTCCTCATTCATATATTCTTAATTTATCCATTTAGGTATTCATATAATCAAACATATATCTTTGATTGTGGATGATTCCAGCCTCACATTCTTAGGAAATTAGCTGCCCAGTGTTCTCAGGAAAGAATCCCCTTGTACATGAATTCGCCCATGACGTGAATTCTCCAACAACAGAAGGGTAGGGCTATGTTATTATTACTTTTAGCACTTGTGGAAAGTGCCAGAGTTGGGATGTCTGATGGTTGCATAGTCACCTGTACACACACACACACACACACACACACACGGAATCCATAGAGACTGGTGGAAACATGACTTCCTCACCATGCAAAGACATAGGTGTGTATATGGAGGAGAGTTATGACTGAAGTACTGAGGCTGATTTTACAGTCAAGTATGAAACTTATCCTCATTACTTAAGAGTTAGAACGGCACAGAAATATGCTGCAGGAAGGGTCAGAATCTGAGGTAGAGTAAAAAATGTTGGATAAAAAGATATGTCTAAAAGTTCCAGAGGTGAATGAAGTCAATGTGTATTTGAGGACCAAGGGTAATATATTGTAGGATTAATACTTTTACAAGCTATTTCCATAATGATATTTTTGTCTCTGCATGTTATGGGTAAAATAGAGAAATAAATTTAAAGGAGTCAAAAAGTTTTTGTCCATACCCTCTCAATTCTCTATCCTATTAAAGAAATAAATGCAGTCTTTCCGTTAGCAAAAGTGATTTGTTTATCATCGTAACATAGATCAGAAAGCATTAATACCTGGGAGAAGTAGCTAAATAAATAAATGGAAAAGAACTTGAGAAAGAGATTTATTTTTGTGAGTTTTGCAGGCTGTGATATTAGATCTGGGCAGATATAGGGTGGTGTGGTGTTTGTAGCTTCAGATCTTTCCAGCAGAGCCATATTTGTATTTATTAAGAGTGTGGAATGCGGGGTGGGACAATAAAACCCCAAATTCATCACAGCAAGTCTCAACAGGGGAAGAATACATGTGTAAGAAGCATCAGGAGAAGTCCATTTAGCAACAGGAAGCTAATTGCTTCATTTTTATTCCACAGCAAAATCAAAACCAGGTGGCTGGCAGGCAGCCCACACGTGAAGATGTTTCTTAGAGTTCCTCGGTCATGGGCCACGGGTGCCGTAAGATGAAGTTGGAAGGCTGAAACAGCCATCTGGTGGCCAGTCATATTGTTGATCTCAGTGGCCTTGCCATCTCAGAGCTTTCTAGGTGAATCACCTCCTAGTGATCTGCACATCTTTTATCAAGAATCAGCAGAGCCACTCATGCTAGCCAGACAGATAAGGTACACACACCTCATTGACTCACGTAAGTCTGATACTCCATTCTTTGTATAAGTAGAGTCATCAAGCAGCGTTTCTTAGGCTTCAGCATGCACCGAGATGACCCGGAGACCTTGTCCAAACACAGAGCCCTGGGTCTTGATCCCAGTGTTTCTGATCTGGGTTAGGTCTGAGGAGGGGTCTGAGAATCTGCATTTCTAGCAAGTTCCCAGGTGATGCTGCTGATCTAGTCCACTATCATCCAAGGAGCCACTGATCACGTTAGGCATAAATAAAACAAGAATAGAGCTACCATATAGTATTTTTTCCCCTTCTCGTTTGACTCCAAATTTCTGTCTTTTTTTCTGACAAAATTATAAGACAGGTTTGCATGTATTAACCTTTCCCATATAGATTCCTCTTGATCATTGCTTCTAGGTGATACACCTCTCCCCACCCTCTCACCCTGAAAAGTACAAACAAATTAATGTTCTTATTTAGAATGACTCATTACTTGGTCAGAAAACAAACTCCCACCCAGCGTGGGCTGACCTGACCTACAGCCTGGTTTATCAAAAAAATACCACATCTACTGTGCTTTCACTCTAACAAGCATTTAATAAGAAGTAAGGTTTTTTTCTTTGCTTCTCTTTCTGGGGAACTATATTCACTATATTGGTATTCTGTCGTAGTAAACATTTTTCAGGGATTGCAGAGATGGAAAGGCAGAGAGCAGAGGTGGGCTGCAGAGAGATGCAGAGGTTAAAAGAGGTGCTTGACGATGGATGCCATCTCATTTTTAGTAAAAAAAAATAAAGACTCTTCACGTACAATTTTAGACGAATTGACTAAAATAGAAGTCAGTTAGGTATTTCAAAACAAAGAAAACCTTCTTTTAACATACATCTTAAAAAAGAGGACGATGTAATTAATCAACATAGGCAAAAAAGAGACCTGCTGGTGTAGCAGATGCAAATCTTGCCAGTGGTCACATAATTTCCTTTCCCCTCTTCCATTTTCTTTTCTTTCATCTCTTCGATTCAATGAAAATCTTGCCAGTGGCCACACAATTTCCTTCCCCCCTTCCATTTTCTTTTCTTTTGTCTCTTCTTTCTTCTCTTCCTTTCCCTTCCATTTTCTTCTCTTTCCTTTACTTCCTATCATTTGCTAGATTTCTATGTGGTTTTAATATGTGCAAACAATATTCAAGATTAGAGAGGAAGAAGATTCTGTCCTCAAGGAAATGCAGGTTGACAGTTTCACAGTGTTTAAATTCACGTGTACTCAAACTATAATAATTTCACCGAAATCCTTAAGATATATTTGTTTTATGACAGATTCCTTTGAGGGATGACACAGTTGCCTCCTACTCTCCATCATGTTTTACATGCCCTGGAAATTCTCTCATCTCATCCTAGGTGCTTTCCTAGTATCCTCTAGCCTTTAATTTGATTTCCTATGATCTCTTAGTAGGTTTAAATATGTGTAAGCTTAGAGTGGATGAGGCTGGATGTTTAATACTCAAGGGAGCCGGCCATTCAGGATGAAGAATTTAGCTGTTGAAACTCAGTATGTGCCTCAAAGGCAGGCAGTATATCAGACGTCTGTCACTGGAAGCAGTACTACATCCATATAATACTAAGTTATGTTAGTTCACTCAATGGTTTAATGTATTTTTAATGTATTGGTCACCAAATTAAATGACTTGCATTGTGGGCATGTTTGTTGATCATTTCATTTATCTGGAAGTCTTGAAGAGCAGAACATGGTTGTAGCTAGGGCAAGTCTGTCTTTGGGACATGCTGAGACTTCGTCAGCTCTGATGGTAGGAGAAGGAAGGATCTGGTGAGTGAACAGGTCTAGGGGGCATTTTTTGGCTCCTGACTGTAGCATTGACCAGTGGAAATTAGCAGAAATATAACACATAGAGAAACGTAACTTTTAGTTGCTAGAAAAAAATGACACCTGAGGAGGCAAGAGCGCTCCACCACCTACTACCTGTGTGAACTTAGCCCAAATTTCCAAGGGTGAGGTGGGAACATTAATCACACATCAACTATAGGGCAGTTGGAAGGATGAAGTGATGAATGTCAAATGTTTAGCACAGTGCCCTCGATCAATATTCAGTTGATTGATTGTCTGTCTTTTTATCCATGCCTTCAAATGCAAGCCACAGAATAAGCTTCCTTCCGTATTTGAGTGATTCAGTCCCCTCCTGCAGAGGTTCTCAAGGTGTGGTTCTCAGTGATAATGCCACTATCACTGGCAGCTTACTAAAAATGCAGATCTTCAAACCCTACTCAGACCTACGAAGTCAAAAACTCTGAGGTTGGGCCCAGCGCTCTGTTTTCACCAGCCCTCCAGGTGATCCCGACGCACATGTAAGCTTAGAATCACCGCTCTAGTAGGGCACAGCAGTGCCGCTTTCAGCAAGAAAGTGATGCTCAGAGCTGGAAAGTGATAGCACTATGGTTCCAGGAGGCTGGCAAATAGAGCAGAGGCTTCCAGACATGAACAAAAGGTACTGGGGATAGGGTCCGACCTTCCAGGAAAGGAGGCTGGAGCAAAAGATCAATAGGATGACAGGCTCTGTTCTGTCCTTCCTTTCCCCATCCCAGCCGAGCCAGCTGGCACAAGGCACGGTTCTCAGACTTTGTGGACTTAGGAATGCTAATGACAGAATCCCATCGTACACTGGGGGAAGGTAAGCAGAAGGTAAGGGAGGCCTGCAGTACTGTAAGCATGTAGGTACTTATAGATAAGCCAGACTTATCCCCAGTCAGGTACAAGTAAGACTCTAGAATTAGGTTGGGACCGATGCTGAAGATAAAAAGTCTTCATTCTTCCCAAATGAACAGAGTTTGGCAAGGTAGGGACAAAGACGCTGGTTATATTAGCATGAATTCTTTGGCAACGTGTAATCAACCTCAGTTCAAAATACCTCTGATCTTCCACTTTTCTTAAAAAAAAATATTTATTTATTTTTGAGAGACACAGAGAGAGAGAGAGACTGAACGGGGGATGGGCAGAGAGAAAGGGAGACAGAAAATCCCAAGCAGATTCTGCGCTGCCAGTATAGAGCCCGAGGTGGGGCTCAAACCCACAAACCCTGAGATCATGACCTGAGCCGAAATCAAAAGCTGGACGCTTAACTGACTGAGCCACCCAGGTGCCCCATGATCTTCTACTTTGTGGGCCTGTTACTCTGTGCTCCTGGCTGACAGATTCAGGCGTCATGGAAAAATACTTCTTCACCTTGTGTTAGCCTTTTCTTTTTAAGGCCAGCAACAGGCTGCGGCCATGCTATTTGTGTCTGGTGGCAGCTGCATGAAGCCGCTGGGATTGCCTGTGTATCTACAGAAAAACAGTCTGAGTGCCCTGGGCTGGGAATGAGAAACGTGTGTTTGTGTGAGTGACCACCCTTGACTATGGTGATGCTTTCCATAGTGTTCCTTGGAGAAGCCTCAGGGCAGGAAACCATAGAATGGTACAATGGTCGGACCTCTGATAAATCAGTTAGCTTTGCCTCCTGTGGAGAGTTTAGGACAAAGAAAACAGGGAGAGAAGAGGAGAGGAGAGGAGGGGAGAGGAGAGGAGAGGGGAGGGGAGGAGAGGGGAAGAGAGGGGGAAGGGGAGGGGAGAGGAGAGGAGAGGGGAGGAGAGGAGAGAGAAAAAACAAAAAACTCTTGATTCTCTTCCTTCTTGCTTCCTCCCTGTCTTAGCAGAGGAAGTTAGGGTTAGGGAGCCAGTTGGGTAGTTGTGTTTTTTTTCCCTGCCCTCCATCGTTTGAGTTCTCACAGTAAAGTACTCAACAGCTTGGAAGTGTTATCCCTGATCTATAAGATACGGGTTGAAATTCAGCCTCACAACAATGATTACTAACAAAAGCAGGTTGAACTGATTGATGACTGCCACATTGTTATTAAATAGAAATTATAAACCTTCAGAATGTGAATGAGTTCAACAAATATTTATTAAGTTCCTGTTAGGTGGTTCTCAGATAACAAATGGAAGAATCATTTGAAAGGCTATTTAAAATGATCCCAGGACCCCACCCCCAGAATTTCTAATCATAGGATTAGGAATGAGGCACAGAAATCTATATTTTTAACTGTTGTTCCCAGTCGTGCTAGTGCTCTGTAAAGCACACACTAAGGAGCACTGTTTGAGGAAAAGATGAGTATTTTGTGAGCAGTAACTATATTCTGGTCTTAGACTATAAGCTTCTTGCTAGCAGGAACTCTGAAGTTTTCATTTACCACCACACCATTCAGCATCCTGGCCTTAGAAACCTTTCGTCTGCCCCAAACTCCGAATCTGTATCTTCAGCCCATAGAGCAACTCCTGACTCCAGATTGATATACCCCCTCAGCACTCTCACACAGATGTCTAGTAGACATCTCAGAGTTAACGTGTTGAAACTGAACTTCTCATTTTCCTCAGACGATGGCACACACGTGCCTCCAGTCTTAAAGGCCATCTTTGACTCCTTCCTTTCACTTCTACCCCTCATCTCGTCCTTTAGAAATCCTGTTACTTCTGTCTTTAAATCATATTCAGTCTCTAGTTACCACCTATTTCATCGCTCTGCTTCCACACACTCTATCTAATTTCTCTTGAGTTACAGTCAATTGTCTCTTAAGTGATGTCTATGCTTCCACACCTGCCCCCTACAGTCTATTTTCATACTGTGGCTAGAGACATCCTGTTAAACATAAATCAGCCAGCCAATCTGACTCCTTAATTCAGTACTTTCTGTACTTTAATAGGAATTAAAGCCAAAAGACTTACAAAAGACTGCAAAACCCTATAAGAAATATCTTCTCGTTGCCTCTCTGACCTCCTGTCTTGCTGCTCTACTTCCTGATAATTTCATCACATGTATGTGATCTTCTGGTTTTTCCTGCCACACACCTGGAATGTTTGCATGAAGGCCTTCATGTTGGCTGTTCACTTTGCCTATTTTACCATGTCCCCACACAGTTCATTCCTCGACTTTCTTCATGTTCTTTCTTTACTCAAATTTGTCTTTATTACCCTCTCAGTAAGGTCTGTCTTGGCTGCCCTGTTTAATATTGTGATGACCCCACCTCCCATCTATCCTTAGGATTCCCAGCTTCTCCCTTCCTCCTGTGTGCCATTTTTTTCCCTAAAGCATTTATCATCATCTAACATACCATGAAATTTATTGATATATTGTGTTTATTGTCTCTTTTCTCCCACTAGATTGTAAGTGTGAGCGTCTTTGTCCATTTGGGTCACTGATGCATCCCAAGCACCCACAACAGTGCCTGTCACAGAATCGGTGCTCCATAAATATTTACTGAATAAATTAATGATTGGCAGTTTTCTCAATTCTGAATATTTATTGAGTGAGAAAACATTTAAAAATATTACTTCATTTAACTCATAGCAGCCTTTTTATTCCCATTTTGCAAATGGGAATACCAAGGTTACCAGATACTAAATAACATGATCAAGAACAAACATCCAAATTTGTCTGATTCTGCCATGCCTTTAGTTTCTATTCTCTCACTACCTGTGCAATGTCACAGGCACTACACCAGCTGTTTAAAGGATACAAAATGAAACAGGTATAGTTCCTTTCCCAAGGGTCTCACCTGTTAGAGAAGACAGACATATAGAAAAAAGTAACTATCCTACAAGGAACTTATAGGTTGGTACTATAGCAAAAGTAGACAACTGCATTACAAGGCAGAGTGTGGCATATATTATTGTAAATGGATGAAGTGTCATAGGAGAGAGAGTAAACCATTGCCTGAAGTGATAAGAGATTGAGTTTTTAGAAGGAAATAATAATCACTGAACATGTAAGTAGTCCTTGGTTAATTACTGAATAATGGGTAGTATTTAATAGGTAGACATGGCAAGAACTAGTATTTCAGCATGAACAGAGGAAATAAGTAGGAAAGTAAGTGAAGATTAGGTGCATGGAACATATTTTCTAGAAACAGTATTTTCTAGAAACATGAGGTGGCATAAAGGTAATAGCTCGGGTAAATCCACTGAATCTTTCTTCTGAATCTATAGAAAGCTTTTGTTAATGGGAAAGCTGTCCTTTGGGAGAGCCATTCTGGCAGGCATGTATTCATTTATGTAACATTTATCAAGTGCCTGCTCAGTGTTTGATGAAGGGGTTAACATGGAAAGAGATATGGAGGATTCTTCAGTTCTTTACAGCTTGTAGTCTGGTGGAGGTGGCAGCTAATTAAGCAAATACAATCCAGTGAAATAAATGTATCACGAAAGGAGATATGGAACCCATGGCAAGGGAGAAGAACCTAGTCAGGGAAAATATCAGAGGTTAACTAATGCAAGTTACATTTCAGCTGAAACCTGAGTGTTACTAGGGCAAATAGGAGGGCGAGACCTGTTGCAGGCCGAGAAATGACACGTAGAGAGAAGCAGAAGTGACCAATACCTTTTACTGTGCTTTCCCAGGCCCCAAAGAAAGCAGAGACTAGCTAGGGTATAGAATGACAAAAGATGGAGGAGAAAGAAGTCATGTTGGAAAGATGGGCAGATGTCAGGTCATGAAGCACTTTAAAGGTGTGTTAACCTTTATCATAAAGGGGAAGGGCTGTCATTATGGTCTTTAAGCAGGGAATTTTGTTTGTTTTGGTTAGGGTTAAGCAGGGACATTTTATGATCAGGTATATATCTTAGAAGCTCTACTCCTGCTTCAGTGAGCAAAGTGGGTTGGAAGGGAATAAAAATGGAAGTGATGGAGATCTGTTCAGAAGCTGTGGAAATAATTCAGTCAGGTGGGGATGGATTAAAGTGTATGAATGAGATTATCAGGATTTGGGGACTGGTAGGATATATGAGATGGAGAAAAGGGAGAGGTCAAAGGTGACTTGCAGGCTTCCGAATTGTGAATATGGGTCATGGTAGAGTCTGTTACTGAAACATGACTGGATAGAACATTGCATGTGTGTGGGGACGTATGTGCAAAAGGGTATGTGTGTGTGTAGGAGTAATCAGCTATTATAATAGGTCAGGTAAGACACTGAACAATGGTAACAATAGAATGGAAATGAGGCAACTATCTTTCACCAAATTTATAAACATTTTAAGGTTATTGGTAAGAATCCAGGTATCTCTGGAAAGTGATGATGGAACAAGTTTTTTTTATAATCCATTTGTAGTTTTCTAGATCATTACTTGATAGCCCCTCTGCATACTGAGTTTTCAGTTGAGTACCTCATTTATTGAAGCCAATACTTATCCAAAAATATTTTAAATCTTTTTATAGGATCAAAATTTGTTATTAAAAAAAATCTTGGGGCACTTGGGTGACTCGGTCAGTTAACTGTCTGACTCTTGGTTTTGGCTCAGGTCATGGTCTCATGGCTTTATAAGTTTGAACCCCACCTCGGACTCTGTGTCGGCAGTGCGGAGCCTCCTTGGGATTCTCTCTCTTTCTCTCTACCCCTCCCCCACTTATTCTGTCTTTCTCAAAAATAAATAAATAAATAAAAATCCTTAAAACTACCCATCCTTATCATTTCATCATTTATATCTCTGATATAAGTAAGGAATGAGTGCACTCTTTAACAAAATGTTAATTTATTAGGTACAGTGCAAAAGGCGCTGCTACCTACATGTGAGAATTCTTTTTTAAGAAACAGCAATTCAGGAATTTTTAAAGTATAAATGCTTAAAAAGTAAATGGAGGCAACAAAAAACCACATACAGCTCATATACACGAAGGATGGATACAACTTCAATGTAGCTTGATTCTTTAGGGAGTGATTTTCCCCAAACACTTAGCTGAATTCACATGTAATATTCATCCAAGCAGCTCATTGCACTTGCAGAAAAGACCCAGTCATGGTCTTGCAAACATTATTCTTTGTACACGGTAAACTTAAACATCACTTTTGAAAGCACTAATATAGAGATGGAGCCTTCAAAATATCTATTCAGGGCAGTGATTGATAAAGGGCTAACCTCACTGAGTTAAGAATACGGGCGGGCAGTGCCCAGAGGCTACCTTTGCACATTCTGATGGAGATTGGTGGAGCAAGAAAAGATCCAGCTTATGGGCAAATTAGTCTCATCAACTAAATAAACTTGGTAGGATACTTCTCCCTTCTGCCATTTGGAGTAAGCAGATGGGATATGTTTTTTTCATATAATTCTCAGGAATGTGGTCTGCTTTTATTATATACCTTCCCTCTTTTTAGAAAAATATATGGGGGCGCCTGGGTGCTTCAGTCAGTTAAGCATCTGATTTTGGCTCAGGTTATGATCTCATGGTTTGTGGGTTCAAGCCCCGCATCGGGCTCTGTGCTGACAGCTCAGAGCCTGGAGCTTGTTTTGGGTTCTGTGTCTCCCTCTCTCTCTGCCCCTCTCCCACTCAAGCTTTCTCTCTCTCTCCAAAAAAATGAATAAACATTAAAAATATATATATGAAGAATCCCAAGCCTCTAGCCAGGCACTGTGCTAAGTGTTGGGGATACAAGATGGAAGTTCTGGCTTTAAGAAGCTTATAGTCTGGCAGCAGGTGCATTCTCTTCATACCATTCCTAGCAAATAGCATATCCACCTGCTTACAGAAGTGATTCAAAAAATAAATGAAATAATAAGAAATGATTTAGAATCCATACTGCTAGACTTTACTTCTCTGATTCCCTCTAGAGACCTTGGCCCTTAGGAGGTCAGCTTTTAGGCCACAGGGATTACTTTGGATCAGAAATTTTTCATGGATAGTTATCGCAGAATCCTTAAATCTGCCAAAACAGATTGCTCTCTATAACCATTGCTGTTATTTCACTGAACCTCTAATACCAAAATTATTCCTTGCTAAATTATTAGCTAAAAAGTAACACATTTCTGACCTAACTTCATAAAAATTCCAGAAATTGGATATGCATAACTGAATGGAAGACAATTTCTGCATTTAACCACAGATGGAGGAGGATGATTTGCAAGAATATGGTGGACTGAGAGGCCTTCAGTTTATCTTATCACCTTCTCTTTCTTCCCAACCGTGCCTTCTTCTTTGGGTCTCTAATGCCATTTGCTTTTCAAACTTTGCTCTTAGGAAAGCATCTATAACTGTGAAGAAAATCTTGGGAAATATATTATTCTCTAGGTGGCTCTGAAATTTTAAGGCTTAGTTCTCATTGTGGGAAAAAAACTTTGTCATCTCATAAAGATATTATATCTTTTAGTGTTCAGGTGGCAGTCATGAGAGGAAGGATGGGAGATCTTTCTCAGTACCCCTGTAATCAGACCACACAAGCACTGTCTTTGGTGTTCCCAAGAGTGGGCTGCTTTGAACAAACTTTCATAATAAATTAACTTATTCATTCATTCCTGCAACAACTGAATGGTTAGTAAGACTTACAAAATTCTTGGAGCTTATGAGGCAAGGTGGAGGTATGAAGTGACTGAAATTATGATTCAGAGGTAAAAGGTATATAGTAAGTAAAAAGGAAATAATGAAGTCCATTGGTAAGAGAGATGAGTGGAGTAGACTCAGAGAAACCTAGACATGACTAGGGAGAACAGCTGGTCTCTAAAGCCTGGAAAGGACTGACTGAGATTCAGGCTACACCTGGCCCTCATGCCTTTAGAAAAGCATATTGGACAATATTTTAAAACTCTAAGTGGAATAGAAGTGAGAAGAAGTTGAGAATTGAGGAGATGTCAAGCCCATATATTTTTCTTCTCTTATGATGCCTTCCTCCATCCTAACTCCACCTCCACCTCCACCTCCACCTCCACCTCCACCTCTTGTCCCCATGGCCATGTCTCTTCTTGACATCCTTTCAATTTTGGCCTCTCTGCAAACCATTTAATTTGTTTCCCATTTCCAGAAGACATGCTGTAAGAGTAAGATGGACCAAGTTCATATGTTCACAGTGGTTGGCAGTACTGAGGTCAAGTGCCTATATTCTGGTCTAATTCATCATCCATCAGTGGCTGCTTGAAGCTGGGGCCACGGGTAAGGCCGTTCCCTTTAGAAAAGATTTGGAACTCTTTAGGCATGAAGACTAAAAATTCTAAAACCACAATCATTAGAATAGAAAGAGAGCCAATTTCTTTGAGTATTTGCCATAGGCTACATACTGCTATATACATTTTAAATTTATTTAACCTTAGTAACAATCCTTTTTAGCAGATGGCATCATTATACTCACTTTATGAGGAAACCGAGGCATAGATTTATTCAGTCACTTGGCCAAGTTAATTCAGACAGCAAAGGGCAGAGCTGAGATTTGAACTCAGGCGGTCTGGCTCCCTAATCTGCGTTGCACTGTCTAGGTTTAAATTTTATTTTCATATTTACTATTAGGTGTATGCTTCTAGGCCAGTGATATAACTTCTTCAGACTCCAGTTTTTCCATCCACCCAGGGAAGATCTTATCTGTCTGCATCCCACCTAAGATTGTTGTCAGGACAAGGTAAGAAGGTATTTGAAAATTCTTTTTGAACTATAGACCAAGGTATTAAAATTTAAAACAACAATATTATCCTTAACAATAAGAAAAATAAATCTGCAGCAGAGAAGTTTTATTGAGTAGTTAACTTTGTGATATCTCCTTTAAAAATTCATGTCCTTTGCCCTCGAATTTCCATTATAAAATAGCTGTAGTAATTTTTACGCTTTAACATGACAAGCTTTGGGGGATTTTTTTTTCTTGAGGCAGATCTGATTACTGCTGTATCATCCAAGATATGATAATATTATTGGAAAAGGGCAAATGTCCAGGATCTACATCTATTTTTCTCTTCTTTCTCCTCCCACTCATGATTATTTGTAGGGTAGATAAATTTGTAACATGTCTCAAAAACTTCAGATAAAAGGTGTTATAGGCAGTTTAATAATTGTATGCTCTGTTGCATTGTTTTTTCCTTGCAATTTTCTACAACAAATTGCACAATAGAACTTCTTTTGACTTACTACTTATCTCTTAGTATCTATCTGTTTTATTTTATGCTCAGATTTGCATAGCATACATCTAAATAACGCTCTAAAAAAGAAATCATTTCTTAATTTTTTTTCTCATCTAGGAGCCTTTCTTTTAACACAGTTCTGCAGAGCAAGTAGGAACACCAATGTGTTTAAAGGGAATAATTAGGAGTTGAGACAGTTTTTTTTTTTTCCTTCTAGGTTTTTCTGTTGAAGGAGCAAGCACATTAAATGCCAAAATAGCAATAGCCCCAAGAACATATTAGCTTGCTACGGGATACTTAAAGCTCCATGGTAACAATTATATGCAGAATTCACAAGATATACTTTTGGAATTAAAAGATGCTTATCTCATTTTAGGAAAAATAACATGCCTAGCCGCATGAGAATAGGGGAAGGTTTAAACCAGACTATTTTTTTTTCCAAGAACTGACTTTATCCATAATTAATCCTTTCCTGTGGATTTATTTATGTTCTGTCACATTCCCTTCTTATATTTCTCATCTTCTTTATACTGAAAAAGGATAGTCTTGGGCTAGCAGTCTGCTGGGGATAGTGTATGGTTATGAGGTTGGGAAGATATTACATTTCACCTCATAAAGTTGATTATGTCCTCAGAGTATGCATAAAAATGAATTTTCCTTTATTTGCTCTTGGAGAAAGAGCCTCAGATAAACGACTTGTCTTCATTTTAGCTAAGTTGATGACCATATCCTCCTCCTGTCTTTCATAATGTTCTTCTTGTGTCTTTACCTCTGGGGCAACAGCCTATATTCATAAACACAGAGACAAGAATTGGGGATAGTCACCTATGACATGGTGTACAAGATCAGAGAGTCAGCTATTACTGACAGTCCCAGAAGAAATTACTGCAGGCATAAGTGAAAGGGATACTTTGGAGTAGGGAAAATTTAGAAAATGTGAAATGAATATTATCATCAGTTTCTCCTGGCAATAGAAGCAATAAAAGCAATAGATGCAGAAAAAGTGTTTGATAAAATCAGTACCCTTTTGCGATTAAAACACTAAACAGGGGCACCTGGGTGGCTCAGTCTGTTAAGTGTCCGACTTCACCTCAGGTCATGATCTCGTGGTCTGTGAGTTCAAGCCCCGCATCGGGCTCTGTGCTGACAGCTCGGAGCCTGGAGTCTGCTTCGGATTCTGTGTCTCCCTCTCTCTCTGCCCTTCCCCTGCTCATGCTCTGTCTCTCTCTGTCTCAAAAATAAATAAACATTAAAAAAAAAACACCAAACAAACTAGGAATAGATGGGAGCTTCCTTAACATGATAAAAAGAATCTATAAAAACAAACAAACAAATAAAAACAAACAGAAAAACAACCCACAGATAAGATCATAATTAATGGTGAATGAATGGATTCCTTTCCCTTAATTCTCTCAAAATCAGGAAAAACTTAAGGGTATTAGCTTCCACCACTACTATTCAACATTGTACTAGAAGTTCTAACCAGGGCAGTTATGCAAGAAATGAAACAAAAGTTAAAGTCGTTGGAAAGGAGTAGCACAACTATCTTTGTTTGCAGATGACATGATCTTATGTATAGAAAATTCTAAGGAATCCAATTAAATAATTATTTGAATTGGTAAATACATTCAGCATGGTGGCAGGTTACAAGATCAGTTGTATTTCTGTACACTAGCAATAAATAATCAAACAATGAAATAAAGAAAATTCCTCTTAAAATTAGCACAAAAACAGATAAATACTTAAAACTAAATTTAGCCAAGGACATTCAAAACTTGTACACTAAAACATATAAGACATTGTTGAAAGAAATGAAATACAAGTAAATGGAAAGAAATCTCACAATCATTGATTGGTAGTCTTATTAGAATGTTATTATTAGGATTATAATATTTTTCAGATATGGAAAAGCTGGTACTAAAATTTATATGGAATTACAGAGACCCTGAATAGCCAAAGCAGTCTTGAAGAACAAAGTTGGAGGACTCCTCTTTCTCAATTTGAAAACTCGTTACAAAGTGACAGTATTTAAGACACTCTGGTACTGGCATGAGACTAGACAAAACAATGGAGTAGAATTGAGAAACCAGAAGGAAACTCTTACAGTTTTGATTAGTTGATTTTTCAAAACAGTCAACAAGAAAATTCAGTTTGTGAAGGAATCCTCTTCGGAGCAAATGGCTGCAGGCCAGCTATATGTCCACATGCAAAATAATAAAGTTTGGACCCCTTTCTTAACACCACACACACAGACCTAATCCAAAATGTATCATCAACTAAATGTAAGAGCTACAAAACTCTCAGATGAAAACAAAAAGTAATCTTCATGACCTTGGATTAGGCAATGGTTCGTAAGATTTGGCACCAAAAGTGCCAGCAAACAAACAAGAAACAACAACAAAAACAAAAAAACAGATATATTGGACTTCATCATAATTAAAACTTTTATGCTTTAAAAGGTGCTATCAAAAAATTGAAAAGACAACCCACACAATGGAAGAAAGTATTTACAAACCATATATCTGATAAGAGACCTGAATTGAAAATAGATAATTAATTCATACAAATCAATTATAAAAAGACATAAAAATAAATTAAAAATGGGCAAAGGATTATAATAGACATTTCTGCAAAGAAGATATGTCGACAGTCAATAACCACATGTAAAAATGGTCAACATCATTAGTCATCAAGGAAATGCAGTTCAAGATCAGAGAGAGATGAGATACACTTTGCTCCCACGAGGATGATAAAGAAGATAATATGTATTGACACAGATATGGAGAATTCGAGACCTTCATATGTGGCTGGTAAATTGGAACATGTGCCTTGGAAAACCATCCTTCAGTTCCTCAAAATGTTGGACATAGGGTTACTATACGACCCGGAAACTGCACTGCGAGTGTATACCCAAGAGCAATAAAAACATACATGCATACAAAAACCTGAAGGAATGTTCCTAGCAACCTTACTCATACTAGATGAAAAATGGTAACAAAGCAGATAGCTATGAGCTGATGAATGGATAAATAATTTGTAGTTTATCCATATAACAGAATACGGTTTGACAACAAGAAGAAAGGAAGTGTTGGTATATCTACAATAGAGATGAGCCGTGAAGGCGTTATGCCAAGTGAAAGAAGCCAGGCACGGAAGAACATATATTGCGTGATTCTATTTATGTGAAATGTGCAGAAAAGACAGATCTGTAGCAACAAAAAGTAGGTTAATGGTTGCCTGGGCTGGGGGGCAGGGAAGCAGTATGGGGAGTGATTACTAATTGATATGGGGTTTCTTTTGGAGAAGATGAAATCATTCTAAAGTTAGATAGTGGTAATAGTTGCACAAGTCGGTGAGAACACTAAAAATCATTGATTTAACACTTTAAGTGGGTGAATTTTATGATAATATGAATTACATCTCAATAAAGCTGTTTTTCTTTAAGTTAACAAACCCAAAACAGGATAAACCCAAAGAAATCCATGTCAAAACATATCATAATTAAACTTCAGAAAACTAATGGCAAAGAAAAGAATCTTGAAAGCTGTGGGAGAAAACAAGTGTCAAAATGACAACTCAAATGGCATTAGACTGTCTTCAGAAACTATGGAGCCCAGGACCTGCACACGTTTTTCAAGTGTTGAAAGAAAAGAATGATCAACCCCAGATTCTATTTCACACATGATTTGCTGTCAGGAGTGAAGAAGACATAAAAGACATTATGAGACAAGGGAAAACAAAAATAATTTTCACCAGCAGACTTATCGTAAAATAATACATTTTATAAGAAGTTTTTGACAAAGAACGAATATCTTAGATTATCAGGAAGGAGGGGTGAAGAATGCAAAAAGCCAAAATATGGTTAAATAAGGTGGACTTTTCTCTTTTTCTTCTTGAGTTTTCCAAGTTATGGTCTCAGCAAAGAGTCAGACATTCCTGACGTGGATCTCAAAGTATGCAGGGGAAATATTTAAGACCAATCATATTATAAGAAGAGGAGGGGAAAGGGACTTAAGAGGAGGTAAGTTTTCACTCTGGTAAAGTGTTCAGGTCAGGAGAGTTTTGGGATAGTTCTGCATCCTGATTCCTGTGGTGGTTACGGGACACTACGTATGTAGTAAAATGGCGTAGCATGATGCACATACATTTTATCAGAGGAAATTTCTGACATGAACATTGTATTTTAGCGATGCACGTGTAACCATGGGAGAAAACTGGGGGAAAGGTACGTGAGACCACTTTATCTTATATTTGAAACCCTGTAAATCTACAGTTCTTTAAAAATAAAGTTTAAAACAGTAATGATGCCTTGATGACTGGAGAAACACCTATGGGGTGTGTGTGTGTGCGTGTGTGTGTGTGTGTGTGTGTGAGAGAGAGAGACAGAGAGAGAGAGAGATAGAGAGAGAAATAGAGGCAGACAGAGGGGTAAAAGGGGAGAGCAGAGGGAGGGAGAGAAAGATAAAAATATACTGAATAGGAAGATGCTGGATGGACGATGGGCAGATATAAAAGGCAAATTTTACCAGGTTCTCAGCCTGGCTTATGACGTCCTCATTTTTCCCAAATAGTATATTCTCTTCCAAGGACTGATTTCTTACTTTTATCTCAGTGTCTTCCAAAATTCATACACACTATCTTCTGAAGCCGTCACTGAGGTATGATAAATCCAAGCAATCACATGGATTCTCTTCTGTCTCACGGGCTGTCCCTTCATCCATCCTCCCTCGAAGTCAGGATGCATGGTTTGGTCTTGTAACTTTGTTTCCCATTTAAGTGTGTCTTTTTTTTAAGTTTATTTATTTTATTTTGAGAGAGAGAGAGCAGGGGAGGGGCAGAGAGAGAGGGAGATAGAGAATCTCAGGCAGGTTCTGCACCAGCAGCTCAGAGCCCCATGCAGGGCTTGAACCCATGAACTGTGACATCATGACCTCAGCCAAAACCAAGAGTTGGACGTTTAACTGACCAAGCCACCCAGGCACCCCCATTTAGGTGTGTTTTCAATGTTTACTAGCATCCTTAATGATTTTATCTATTAAAAAACAGATTTTTTAAAAAAGTATGTGTTGGGGCACCTGGGTGAACTAGTCCGTTAAGCATCCAACTCTTGATCTCAGTTCTGATCTTGATCTCAAGGTCATGAGTTCAAGCCCTGCATTGGGCTCCATGTTAGGCATGTAGCCTACTTAAAAAAACACACACACACACACACAAACAAACAAAAAAAACAAAAAACCCCACAAAAACAGAAAACAGCATGTGGTAGCTAAGTATAACGTATGTGCAAAGGAGAGTGAATTTGGAGATTAAAAGATTAAATAGCATATTTGAGAAAATAAAGGAATAAAAGACGTTATATCACATATTTTAAAACTTTATTTGTAGCAGTTTTAAACCATTATAAGAGATTAAACCAGAAATATAAAATACAATAAACTTACCAAACAGAGAGGCTAATTATAGTTAAATCAGCCAGAAGGTGGGATCTCTTACTGACAAAAAGGAAAAACAAAAGCAATGATTAAGATAGTGGGAAGAGTTGCAATAAAAAAACAAACCCACTTATAAATAAGCAGCCTTTCCGTCACAAAAATGCTGATAAAAGTTCAAGTTAATTTTTATTCCCATTGAGGAAGATAGGATCTATGAGAAACATAATAACCTGTAAATTTTACTATATTCAAAAAATATCCATCTGGTACAATGAATGACAGATGCTTCCTAGAGTTCTGCACCTTTGAGCAAAGTGGCAGATTGATACATCTGAGGGGGAGTAAGTAGGCGTGAAGATGAAAAATTAGTAAGTGTCATGGATTTGCATGGCATTCCTTTCAATAAGTAGCTAAAACTGGGATGTAGATGGGAATTGAACATCATAACCAGATTGGGCGGTTTATCTATCAAGACCTCCACGAATATATCCAAGATGTACCTAATGCATGTTCCCAAGCTCAAAAAGATAACTTTTGAAACAAGCTGCAAGTTAAAAAAAATTTTTTTTAATGCTGATTTATTTTTGAGAGAGAGAGTGAGACAGGACATGAGTGGGGAAGGGGCAGAAAGAGAGGGAGACCCAGAATCCGAAGCAGGCTCCAGGTTCTGAGCTGTCAGCACAGAGCCCGACATGGAGCTCAAACTTGTAAACCAGGAGATCATGATATGAGCTGAAGTCGGACAACCTTAACCAACCGAGCCACTCAGGCACCCCAAGAGCTGCAAGTTTTTATGTGTTCGTTTGTCAAGGACAATCCAAGAGTGTTTACAGCTAGATCTTGGAACTTAACAGAACCGGCACATAAGCAATATTTGTTTCACTACCCTTTTATCTAGCAAAATAGAATGCCTGTTTCAGGATTATCGGATACAGAAGGTGTACAATTTAGGGGCCCTGGCATCTGCTAGAGTGATAAAGAACTACAGTTCATTATCCTGCACTCTCACCCTTCCCCTCTGCTCTGATATCAGAGTGCTGAAAAAAAATCCAGCTAAAACCAATTTCAAAAATGTGAAGAAGTAAAAACAGACCAAAGATATGTATCCTACCACACTGGCTTGCTTGTGGTGGAGGCAAGGAAATTGTGAGTTGAAGGTATTACAAAGCCCTCAGTTATTTTAAAAAATAAATACTGGTGGGTAGGGATGCCACCTCCCCACCAAATGCCTCCATGACTCATGGCCCCTTCCATTAGCCCTGGGGAACGGCGATGGGGGTGGCCGGGTGATAGACCTTATGTAGTATTCAGTTGTTTGCTGAGAGGTTTGGTGGGACATCACCGTGGATTAGGCCAATACTAGACCTTGGATACAGTAGTAGAACCTTATGCAAATAAATATCTCATCATCATTATCATTCATAATCCCCAGCACTACCATCACCATCATTCTGAAGGTCAGAAATCAAGAACTGGGTGATTTTTCTCTGTTTACAGACTAAATAAATTGTCAGATCTTGCCATTGAGCAGTTTAAATATGATTATTTGTATCTTTTAATACTATATGCTTCCCTACCCTCACTCATGTGGCTTTTGGAAGGATCTAAAATTGATTCTGTAAGTAAAAAGGGAAACAATATGTAAGTGCCAACCATTGTTTTAAAATGCGTATTTGTCTTATATTCTCCAATTTGTTCTAAAGATAATGTGATGGCCGTTTTTAGTACAATGAGTAGCTCAAGTTTTGAGGTACAAAAAAATTACCCATGATGTTTTTATTCTTCACGTAAAAAGATTATTTTTCTTAAAATAAAACCCAAGAGTGAGTACTGTATCTTTTTTTTTAATGTTTATTATTTTTGAGACAGAGACAGAGACCAAGCAGGGGAGGGGAAGAGAGAGAGGGAGACACAGAATCCAAAGCAGGCTCCAGACTCTGAGCTGTCAGCACAGAGCCCGATGCGGGGCTTGAACTAGTGAACTGTGAGATCATGACCAGAGCCGAAGTTGGACGCTTAACCAACTGAGCCACCAAGGCACCCCTAAAGCTCGTTTTAACGAGCTTTATCTTTCCAAAAGAAATAATAAGCTCAGTGTTTATTTTCAAGTTTAGCTGCATGCTTTACATATTGAATATGTATATGTACATGTATAAGTATATATATATATATATATATATATATATATGTTGAAGCTGCCATCAATAAATTCTTTCACTAGTTTTGAGGGTAATTATGTGAAAAGATAAAACACTTCACAACTTAAAGGGTAAATACTTTAGATAGAAGGTGACAAGAATTTTTAAAAGACTTTTTATTTTGAAATAATTATAGATTCTCAGGAGCTTGCAAAGGAATGTACAAAGAAGTCTCTAGTGCCTTTTCCCAGTCTGCCGCTGTTAACATCTTACACAATTATAATAGGATGTCGGAACCAAGAAATTGACATGGGTACAACCCATAGGGCTTATGCAAATGTAACAAGTTACACATGAACGCATGCACACGTGTTTGTGTGTGGCTCTATGCAGGTTGATCACGTGGCCTTGCATAACCACTCAAGGTGGGCATTTGCTCTATGACCACAAGACGCTGGTGATAAGGACTTTAATCGTAGATTTTATGTGGTTTGACATGATGCGAATATTTATAGGGAAATATATATATATAATATACATAAAAACTGACATAGTTTCTCTCTTGCTAATTCGTATATGGTAAACTGTCATATTAAAAGGATCCAATTTATAAATGGATCCAATTTATAAATTCATTATAAATGAATGCCAATTTATAAAAAGGTGAAATGGGATTATTTGCAGGAGGGAGGAGGATCCTGAGACTGCCTGTTCCCTCTTCCCCTCACCTCTTTTGCACTTACAAAGAATCTTAAACATTAAAGAACTTTCAAGTCACTACTTCAGTCCACGCTCTTATATTACTCTCTTTCAGCAGTCTCTCTGCAGTGCTCTTTATACCCTAATGTCTCAGAAGGTTAGTGAAAAGCTCTCATTGGGGCAAAATAACTTTTTCCCTGTGATATTAATTTATGTTTTACTCTCGTTTCCATTTCGAGAAGGAGCCTGGCATTCCATATTTCTTTTCATTGGGGGAATTTGGTATGGCCTCTAGCAAAGAGCCCCACTGGCTGCGGGAAGTGAAAAGCTGCTTCCTTTTGTTGTAAGAGCCAAAGGTCACGTAAGGGAAGGTGCTGGATCTGCGGAAGGGGGAGGGCAGATGCAAATGCTCCGGAGGGCAGCAGGAGAACAGGAGTCGGAGGAACTTACGTTATGAGTGTGGGGTTCTGCAATAGGGACCTGAACATCAAATTGTGGCAGAGCCCCAGGAAGGTGGCGAATCTATAAGGAAAGGAATTTATGAGGAAATAAGAGAAACTGAGTCCAAGTCTCAGGGCTCTAAGCCTGGACGAAGTGTAGGGGTTTGGCAGAGAAGCGACAATGCAGAGAACTTGAAGCCGCCTGATACCTCTTTGATTTTAGTGTAAGCTAAGGAGGCGAAGGAAGTCCTAATAGATTTCCTGAAAAGGTGGCTGTGACAGAAAAGCAGAGAAAATTGCTCTTTCTCGTACACTTGAGTATATGGGTTAAGATTCATACTTGCCTTCTAGTTTTACCTTATGCCCTTCCCCCCATCCCAGCCCCCTCAGGTTATGAAACGCAGAAATCTAGAATTCCTTGAAAGCCTCACTTCTTGGAGGAGTTTCTTGCACAGAGTAGGGACTCCATACCTCTTTGCTGACAACCAGGAAGACCACACTGAGGAAAATAACAATTATTTGGAATCACCACTTCTTTTGAGGGTTACGTTTTCACGATGGAGTCAATTTTTTCATCAGATTTTTGCTTTAGAAGGAGACTTCTGGGGCGCCTGGGTGGCTCAGTCAGTTAAACTTCTGACTTAGGTTCAGGTCATGATCTCTTGGGTGCGTGGGTTCCAGCCCCACATCGGGCTCTGTGCTGACAGCTGGGAGCCTGGATCCTGCTTCACATTCTGTGTCTCCCTCTCTCTCTGCCCCTCCCCCACTGGTGCCCTGTTTCTCTCTCAAAAATAAATAAACATTATTATTATTTTTTTTAAAAAAAGAAGGAGACTTCTGAATCCTCAAAAGCCTATTGACAGGTAAGACTTGCTATTCCATGAAAGTAAGACATAGGGTCAGCTGGAACTCTGATTTAATAGTGAAAAATTCTAGATCTTTCCAAAGATGCGTCAAGTTGGTCCCACCAGGAACGTTTCTACTATACACTATTTCCAAGTCTGGGTGGGGTTAATATTCCAGTGGGTGATGGGGATATAGTGATGACCAATATATATTTCCTAATGTCCATGACAAGTACTTCTTGAATACTTTTTGTATACTTCCTAAATACCACTTTGAAACAGTGTGAAGCCGGCAATGATTATAAATAGAAAGGAAATGTGAGGTTATGGCTTAAAGTGAAGTCTCTAGAATCAGACTGCTTGGGATTTGAATCCTAGCTCTGCTAGTTTCTTGACTGATGACCAAAGGCAAGTTATTGGACCTCTCATGATTCAGTTTTCTCTTCTGCAGTATGGGGATATTAATTGTATCTACATGATAAGGTTGTTGTGAGGCTTTAATGAGCTAATAGAGGTAATAGTTGGAACAGTGTCTGGCATGTAATAATAATTGATACAATATCATTACCTTTATTTAACATCACATATATTCTAGTCATTAAAAGGTTGAGAGTAGTATCTCATCTACAGTATGTCTTAAATACCAGTTATTATTTGTTACATGTTTCATTGACAGGAAGTGTTTCCTCTCCCTAGAAATATGTTTAAAAACATAGTTTTCACCTGGACAGGGTTAGCTTTATTAGAGGAAGCCACAGAAAGATTATTTTCTTGTATTGTCCTTTGGTTTATATGAAGCTTCTCCTGTGTTCAGTGTAGCATAAACCCATCCTTTATAGGCTAAGATATTAAAATAAAATCTTGGATAAACAGAATAAGATCAGTTCAGAAATCTCTGCTGAACAAAATAAGGAAATGCATTATAATACTAAAATTTAACAGAATTTTGCATAAAAGTTAGCAAAGAGAACCTTTCCCCAAAGAGTGAGGTTTTACTATAGAAAATAAAAAGTGGATGAGTCAATAACCTTAGGAGATTGGAGCATTTGTATTTAAAAAAATTTTTTTAATATTTATTTCTGAGAGAGAGAGAGAGTGTGTGAGTGGGGGAGGGACAGAGAGAGAGAGGGAGACACAGAATTTGAAGCAGGCTCCAGGCTCTGAGCTGTCAGCATGGAGCTCCATGTGGGGCTTGAACTCACGAACCACGAGATCATGACCTGAGCTGAAGTCAGCCGCTTAACTGATTGAGTCCCCCAGGTGCCCCTGGAGTATTTGTATTTTAGTAGTGTCAGTGTGCTGCAATTCCCCTGTCTCCTAAAGCAAGTAGAGCTTGGGTTCTTCCAGGGAGGAATTAGAATATCCATTTTCCTATATTTGCATCTGTATTCCAGGGCATGCCACAGGGCCTCCATGCTGTGACCTGTAAGCTAGAGAAGGAGCCTAACAGAAGCAGAGGGACTGATTTTCCCACGTTGCCTCTTGAAGTTCTCTCCGCACAATGTTGCAGTCTGTTTCTTGGGCTTGAGCCATTCTCTGTCAACAATTTACTTCCCTCAAAGTTAAACAGATAGGAGTTTTAAATCCTTTCTTCTGACAGAAGCTCGAAATACAGGTTATTTAAACTCCTATCTAAATCCACCAACTTAAGCCCTTACGTGTTGCTGTTTTTTTTTCTCCCTTGCTACACTGTCGAAATTATGTGACAAACATTGTAATGATTTTCTTATGTTTTCTAAATTTTGTTAGAGCTCTTTGATGTTTTGGATTTCTGTGGTTACTTTTCTAAAAAAAGGTCTGACTGCCTTTCCATTTACTGTTAATGGAGTGTGTGTGTGTGTGCGCGCGCGTGTGTGCGTGGTGTAGCTCCAATCTGTTATTTTTTTTTTCACTTTATTTTTGTAGCTACAGTGTTGTGATACAAGCAGTATTGCGAAGCCCCTTTGTAGAAGCTGGGTACAGAAAACAGTTTCCTGACTATCAAGTTATTGTGGTTTCGACTGTATTGTGACTTATTAACTTAGAGAAGGATGCTTTCGTTCTTATGTATTTTGAGTCTTTGAATTTTTTTCAGGTTACACATGCAAAAAAGAAAATACATTTCTTGCTAAAATAAAGGATATCTATTTTGGGGGGAAAGACTTGGCTTGTATACGGAACAGAAGAGAATAATGTCAATAAAAGTACTGAGTCAGTTCCAAGCATAAATAAAATATATATAAAAAAAACAAATAGTGCCCCTATGGTGATTATTTTAAACTCTGGAAATAATAGGTATTAATTTTTTAAAGTATTTCTTTTTTTGAGAGAGATAGAGACCAAGCAGGAGAGGGGCAGAGAGAGAAAGAGAGAAAGAGACAGGTAATCCCAAACAAGGCCTCACATCATTAGCGCAGAGCCTGATGTGGGGCTCAAACCCACGAACCATGAGATCATGACCTGAGCCAAAACCAAGAGTCAGATGCTTAACCGACTGAGCCGCCCAGGTGCTCCTGGAAATAATGGGTGTCATTTCATCATCTTTTACATGCTAGGCAAGGTACTCTGTGCCTTATACTTACTACACTATTCCTGCTAGATAGGTGTCCTTGTGTCCATATTATACTATGTATACGCCAAGGCCCTGCGGGTCAGATAAATGAAGCTATTTGCCTCAAATCACCTAGTAAATAAAGGCTGCAGTTATTGAAGATCTGTCTGCTCCTCAAATCTTGCGCTTCAGACTTAATTTTATTTTTCTGGCTTAAAGCATTTTTTTTTTTCTTTTCAAAGACAAGACCTGATATAAAAGGAAAAAAAAAATCTTGGCCTCTCTGGAGTCCAAGATTTAGCTACAAGTAAAAGCATGCTCTTGAAAAAAATGTGGTAGTCAAGGGAAAGATCACCTAGGAAACTTTTGTTATTCCTGAAAGGTAAGCTTGTAAAGGAAAGCTTGAGCCACTGCAATTCTTACGGTGGGAGTATTTTTCCCCAGAAACTTTCTGAATTTAAGAGAGGATTATAAATATACAATTGTCCAGAGACATTGTCATAATATTTTTTTACAAGTGCAAAAACTTATTATCTCCGTTATCTTCTCCCCTCCATTATCTTTTGCAACTAGGAGAAAAAGTGTTATAATTTCAGGCACTTTGTTTAGGAGAGAGGAAGTAATGAGTACCATATGGCATGTCTGCTGTGAGAAGAAGTGGTACACTATTTTATCGTCCAGAGAACAGCATCGGGTACCAAACCAGAATCGATGAATACTCAAGGAAGGGCTTGCCAAGATCTTTGCGTTCATCAGCATGCATGACCTTCCAGTTACCACCTTTTCCAAAGACAGGGCAAAGTCTGGAGCATCTCCAAGTGTGAGTGTCTAGACAACAAGGGGCTCAAAGAAAGCAGAACATAAAGGTCTTATGACTTCTTAAGCTGGGCCAGAGGGGGATCCAAGGTGATGGAGCTATTCTAGTGAAATCCTAGAAAAGACCTGAAAAGTCAAGAATTCCTGCAGCTTCTTTGGCTCTGGTTTCCCCATGGGCTCTTCTAATCTGTGTGCAAATCACATTGTTTGTCTTGAAACATAATAAGCCTTTAAGAGAGGAGAGGTGGGTTGAGAGTAGGTGGGGTGTCATGTCTGAGACACCATCCTTATTCAAACTTTCGAATGGCGTGTGTCATGTATTGCCCACTTTTGTGGCTGAAACACGCACACACACGCTCACACACTCACACACTCACACACACCCCTCCATATAATTCTTTCAAACAGAAGAGAATCTCTCTTTTGTTGAGATCACTGTTTCTCTTTCTAAAATTCTGTGTAAATATTCAGCGGTAAACTCCAATAGCCAGGAGACATTGTAGGGTAAAGGGAATTAGATACAACTGGAAAAAAAATGATTAGCTTTTCAAAAGGAGAGTTTTTTTTTTTAAGAGAGAGAGAGAGCACATATGCAAGAGAGGGTTAGAGAGAGAGGGAGAGAGAGAGAGAGAGGGAGAGAGAGAGAGAATCTTAAGCAGGCTCCATGCTCAGTGCAGAGCCTGATGCGGGGCTTGATCCCATGACCCTGGGATCAGGACCTGAGCCAAAATCAAGAATCAGATACTCAAGTTACTGAGCCACATGGGAGCCCTCAAAAGTAGATTTTATAAGAAAGCCAAAGACTCTAGGTTTGGGGCTAATTCCAAATATTGCAAATGGAAAAGGAAATCTCTCTCTCTCTCTCTCTCTCTCCCTCACACACACACACACACAAACACACACACACACTCTGTAATTAAAATATAAAGAATAGACTGGGTGGCTTAAATACTTTCCTTTTTCTCTCCAAGGTAATAAACATTGTGCCTGAGTTATCTGCTCATTAAGTTGCTGAAAAATGCACCACCACAGTTGGTATAAAGTCCTGTGTAAACAGTGAAAGTCTCAAAAGTGCCTCCACACTTAGAAATAATCATTTACTCTGTCAAATTAATAAGAAATTGATGGAGGGCAGATGCTTCTGAGGAAGAATAAGTAAATATTTGATAGCTAGTTTGACAAAGAGAATTAACACTCTGGGTACCTATCTTTTTAAAAAGATAAGCAGAAGCATAAAATGTGAGTTCAGAATATTTTGAATTGTGAGTTATTTCAAAAATGGGCGAGTGAGACCCAATGATGTTTAAATGACAAGGAAGTGTGAAAACAAGAGCCCAAATTCGGTCTTGTGTACCCCAAACATGCACTGAGCCAAACATTTGGATGCCTAATTAAGTAAGTTCAGGCCAATTATGAATCCTTCTGACATTTAGGAAGCATTTAGAATGCATTAAGGTTAAACCTGAAACCTAGGTCCTCCTGCCTTGAATAAAAAGGAGCAGTAAAATGTGGTGGACTTTCTCATGATTTCAGAGGGTGTTGATATGGAGATAACTCTTTAGGAAATGGAGAAGATTTTGTTATCTGTTTTTGGTTCACTTGGTTTAATGTAAAATATTAGGTAGAAAAGTCCCCAACGGTCATGGGCTTTCTTATAATTTCGGTCTGTGTGACACCCATAGGCTTCTGTGGTGAGAAGCTTTCCAGTTGGCCAAGCTGGACGAATTCCACACAGCGGACTGGATATCAGAATGAGGTCCCAGGGGCAGTCAGCCACGCCGTCACCCCATATCATGTTCTTTTGTGCCAGTTACCTCAGAGAGTGTGGGCACATTCGTTCGTCACTTCCTGCAGATGATCTCCCAAACGAATCTTTTAGACAGCATTCTTTAGCCTGGGGCCGTGAGCCTCTTGAAATTGCGTGCAAATGTATGGGGCGTATGTTCAGTGGTCTTTGAACTATTAACTAATCTCCTTCTTCAACCACCGCCAGCTGAAAAGCCCCTTCTTGACATTTTTATACGGTGTTTTTTGAAATCAATCATGATCATCGAGGTGGTATTTTATGGTGATTGTGTTGTCCAATATGGTAGCCACTTGCCATGTGTGATCGAACACTTGAAACATAGCTAATCTAAACTGAGTTATGCTGTAAAGGTATAATCCAGGACACACTCTGGATTTCAAAGACTTAGCACAAAAATAAAGTATCTCGTTACTAGTTTTATACTGATTACATGTTATAATAATAACATTGAATTGCTTACATTAATTCACTGGATTCTCACAACTCCCCTGCAAGAAAGTTCATATTCGTTAAGAGAATTCCCGAGAAACTGAAGAACCTTATAACCATTCCCCCAAACTTTAATTCCTGAACCAACAATGACAATCCATTACTTTAATAGCAACAGTTATGTTTTTTTAAAATTTAAACTAAACGAGTAGTATAATGATTAAAATGGTTGAATGTACTGAAAGTAAAGCATAATGGTGTGTCCCTAGGCTCAAGAGTATGAGTCACAGAATTGTAATCAGGACTCTGTCAGTTACTACCAGCATGTCTGGGAAAGTTGCTTAGACTGTCTAAACCACGGGTTTTAATCTTCAATATAGATGAAGGATGAATTGAGAGAAGTATATGCTCAGTAGTGCTTTGCACCGGACCTGATTCTATAGAAAATACTCAATAAATATTGAGGCTGTGATTGTGAGGAGGTCAGGCAGACAGGAGGTTAATCTCAATGCTGCAACTTAAAAGTTGAATAATTGGGGCCATGTTACTATCCTGTGTGAGTCTCTGTTTTTCTTATCTGAAAAAAATGAGAATATTTCCTACTTTATAGAGCTTCTGAGATTAGCAATCTTTTTTTTTAATTTCTTTTTTTTTAAATTTTATAATAGTTTATTTTCAAATTGGTTTACATATAACACCCAGTGTTCATCCCAACATGTGCCCTTTTTAATGCCCGTCACCCCCTCTCCCCCCTCCCTCACCCCCCTCACCCTCAGTTTGTTCTTAGTCTTTGAGAGTCTCTTATGTTTTATCTCCCTCCCTCTCTGTGTCTTTTTTTCCTTTCCCCTCTTCCCCTCCCCCTGGTTTTTGCTTAGTCTCACAAAGTCCACCTATTCATGGAAACATATGGTATCTGTCTTTTTCTGACAGACTTATTTCACTTAACATAATACCCTCCAATTCCATCCATGTTGCTACGCATGGCCAGATTACATTTTTTCTCATTGCCACGTAGTAGTCCATTGTATATATGTACCACATCTTCTTTATCCACTCGTCAGTTGATGGGCACTTGGTCTCTTTCCATGATTTGGCTATTGTCGAAAGTGCTGCTATGAACATTGGGGTACACGTGCTCCTATGCATCAGCATTCCTGTGTCTCTTGGGTAGATTCCTAGCAGTGCAATTGCTGGGTCAAAGGGTAGCTCTATTTTCATTTTTTTGAGGAACCTCCACACCGTTTTCCAGAGTGGCTGCACCAGTTTGCATTCCCACCAACAGTGTAGGAGGGTGCCTGCTTCTCCACATCCCCGCCAGCATCTATAGTTTCCTGATTTGTTCATTTTAGCCACTCTGACCAGTGTGAGGTGGTATCTCAGTGTGGTTTTGATTTGTATTTCCCTGATGATGAGTGACATTGAGCATCGTTTCATGTGTCTGTTGGCCATCTGAATGTCCTCTTTGGAGAAGTGTCTATTCATATCTTGTGCCCATTTCTTCACTGGGTTATTTGTTTTTCGAGTGTGGAGTTTGGTAAGTTCTTTATAGATTTTAGATATTAGTCCTTTATCCGATATGTCATTTGCGATGATCTTTTCCCATTCCATTGGTTGCCTATTCATTTTGTTGGTTGTTTCTTTTGCTGTGCAGAAGCTTTTTATCTTGATGAGGTCCCAGTAGTTCATCTTTGCTTTTAATTCCCTTGCCTTTGGAGACGTGTCGAGTAAGAAATTGGTGCATCTTAGGTCAAAGAGGCTTTTTCCTGCTTTCTCCTCTAGGATTTTGATGGTTTCCTGTGAGATTAGCAATCTTGTTCAAGACACTTAGCACAGAGCATGGCACAATGGAAGCAGTCCAGCATCGGGCACTTACCATAATTATTTCCTCCATAATGACAATGGCATAATGACATTGCATATGGACTCTGGAGCCAGACTCCTCAGGTTGAAGTCTAGGGTCTGCTGCTATCTCGCTTTGTAATCTTAAACAATATATTTAACCTCTTTTGTCTCAATTTCTTCATCTGTAAAATGGAGTTAATGTGAGAATTAAGTGAATTAATCCATGGAGACAGAGGATGCCTGGCACAAAATAAATGCTTAATAAATGTTAACCATTTTAATACTACTGTTACTAGTTATTATTTTTTCCTGTTCTTTTCCTACTTTCCTAATTTTACTGTCTTTTTCTTTTGTATTACTTTTAATATATTCCTTGGACTTCCAGGGACACTTATGAATACTATCTGAATAAATTGGTGACACTTAGAACTAATGTTACTGACATAATCTTGATCAGTGTGTATATACCATAAAAAGTTTTGTAAAGAATGTGGTTATGACAGATACATGGAGGGGATTTTTTTTGTTACCCATTATCTTCAAGCTAAGTTTCATCATAGACATGGTCAAAAAGTTAAGATTCCAAGAACACTTTTTAAAAAAATTTTAAATGTTTTTAATTTTTAAGAAACAGAGAGAGATAGAGCATGAGTCAGGGAGAAGCAGAGAGAGGGGGAGGCACAGAATCTGAAGCAGGTACCAGTCTCTGAGCTGTCAGCACAGGGCCTGACATGGCACTCAAACTCATGGACCCCAAGATCATGACCTGAGTTGAAGTTGGATGCTCAATCGACTGAGCCACACAGGTAACCCTGAGAACACTTTTTAAAAATCACAGATATTTGTAACATTGGAAGTCCAGGTAGCCACTGCATATCACTGTTGCAGAGCTGGTTAGATAGAAACGTTCAACCAACTTGCCAAGTTGTTCACATAGGTAAACAATGTGTAACATCCAACAGGATCTTTATCAATGAGTGTGATGGAAGTCATGGATAGGACCACTTTATGTGTTTGCCCTGGCTCCATGTTAGGTCTGGCTGAAAAATACTGGTAGGAAATAAGAAGTAAAGCTGATTAACCAATCAACAAATAATTGGGCATCGTGTTGGTAGGAATCTTGAAAATCACTTAATTTTCACCTTTAGATAAAATAAACATTTATCTGCAAAGCTTTCTAGAAAAGAAGAGTTTAGAAGGAGTATGGCTTTCCCATTTGCCTTTCTCGTTTTGGTTAAGTTTTTATTTCAACCAGCTTGGCATTGCTGTACGTCTTCTTGCATTTTCAACACCCTAAAGACTTGTTTCCATGACAGCAATCTGGTCATACAACTTTGCTAAACGTTTTTATTCTCATGGCATACATCATATATTTCAGCCAATCAGATCGGCTTTCTTTTCAACTAAGTGATTGGCATAACTCTACATAATCCAGCACAAGGAACTTCCTTTAAATCCAATTTAATATAAATCATCTTTTAATCTGAAGAGTCATAGTACACATTGGGATCTTCTACTGTCTCAAGACCCCATTCACCAGGCAAAGATAATTTTAGTCGAATATGTCGTGTTAATGACAATAGCTTGTCTCATTTTTAGCACAATGTTGGCTTTGCCTCTTTTGTAGAAGTCAAGGGAGACATGTGAAGCACTTGAGAATTTTAGTTCATTGAGTCTCTGCCTTCAGACTCTTTTTAAGCTTCCATAATGATTCTGCATTAGTTAGAGAAAATGGATTTTGAAAATACATCAGAGATGAAAAGGTAACTAAGGTGCTATTTCTTGTTTAACTAATTGCTTTCACTTCATTCACCTTTGTACTTTGGAAAGGAAAAATGCACAAATTTGTTTTGTTTTGAGTAGCGAAAAGTGCTTAATAGGATTCTACTATGCTCAGATTCAAAATCACAATTCTTTTCCAGTATGAATACAAATCGTGACTCTCTGAGATCTGAGAATTTTGCATGGTCACTTCCATGTTCCCTTTTCACTTTGTTTTGTAGTGGACCAGATGTTACTATTTGTACTTCTGCACAAAAGGACAAAATTGCACAAAATTGTTCAAATGGACAGTTTAAAATTTAGTTTCATAAGGCCATTTAACGCATTTACATTTAGGAAACTAAGCATGTCTAAGTGCTAGATCTGACTGTTTAGAACACTGATGAATATTTTTCTTGACCTGCATGGTACTTTGAGAAATTCATACTTACTTAAAAAAAAAAAAAAAAAAGGGAAAAGAAAAAGAAAAAGTAACGACTTCCTCTAATGAGTGACCCTGCTTCCATACCTGTGTGTTCCTTTTTGAGATGAACTTTGATGTTTTCCTCCCATTTATACGGGGCAAACAAATAATTGGACTTTAGCACAAATAATTGGCTTCTGAGTATTTTAACTCAAGAGCAGGAAGGAAGCAATAGCCTACCTTTCGAACCCCCCAGGAACTGGGTTCGCGTCTTTCCTTGACACAACTGCATTATGTATTCTTCTCTACCAATACCCTAGAGTTCTTGCAACACACCTAAAAATCCTGACCTCAGAAAAGTAGATGATGTGATAAAATGTAAATGGTGACTGATTGTGGAAGAAGTTGCATTTTAAAAGAAACAAAAATAATGAAATTGTAGGGGTAGAAGTTCAGGTGTCTGTGATGCCAGAAAAGGAGTTTGAGGAAAAGTTTAGTCCTTCTAGATGGGTATCAACTGATTTCTTTGGCAGTTCCCTCCTGGGGATAGCTGGATCGTCTACCAACTGAGAAGTCAGTTAAGCTAAACATCTTATTTGAACTTAAAATAGACTATATTTATTTGCTATTTTTAATATAAGGGTAAAGTCTTTTCTTTGAAATGTTACTAGTAATCAAACTTCTGATTTACCATAATTATATTCGTCATGTATGCTCTAATTGCCAGTTTTGTTTCTTTAAAATAGAGACAGGTCTTAATGATAACTGCAGAGCAATCTGGGGGAAACCAACTTCTATATTTTCTACTGTATTCTTTTTTTTTTAAATGTTTATTTATGAGAGAGAGAGACAGACGGAGCGTGAGCATGGGGGGTGGGGGGTGGGCAGAGACAGAGGGAGATGCAGAATCCAAAGCAGGCTCCAGGTTCTGAGCTGTCAGCACAGAGCCCGACATGGGGCTCGAACCCACAGACTGTGAGATCATGACCTGAGCCGAAGTCGGACACTAAACCAACTGAGCCACCCAGGCGCCCCTCTACTTCATTCTTTTTTAAAAAACAGTTCTCTTGTTCATGTTATTGTTCATGTCATTGTTGTTATATCACCCATGGTTTTGCATGTACTAGTGGCTCATTCACTCTCACTGCTGAAAAGTATTTCATTGTTTTAATATACCAAAATTTATGTACCATTTTACCATTGATGGGCATTTGTTTAGTTTCTAGTTTAGGACTTTCACAAATAGTACAGCTATGAATATTCTTGCAGTCTGTTATTGATCATATGCAAGCATTTCCGTTGTGTATATACCTTGGAGTAGAATTGCAGGATCATAGAATGCATATTATTAACTTTAGTGGATAGGGCCAAGTAGTTTTCTAAAGTGGTCATACCAATACCCTACCAGTGGTGTGTGAGTTCCAGTTGCTCCACATCCTTGGAAATGCTTGGTATTTTGTTTCTTCTTAAATTTTCTATCTATAGAATTTTAGTCATTCTGTTGGGAGTATTTATGAGTATTTTTTATCCATCTATTTTATACCTTATTTTATAATAGGTAGGAATTTAGTTCACTTATATCTCCCTTTTTTCCCTCTTCTGTTCTCTCTTCCTTCTCTTCCTAATCGTAATGGTTATGTTATTTTTAATTCTATTATTGTTTACCTTTATAATTCTTATACCATTTACTTTAGTCATTACCTCTTAATCTTGAAATAAAATTTCAGAAAAATATCTACATATAGATTTAGAAGGAGGATTCAAGCAAATGTGTAATGAAAAATAAAGAAGGCTTATACTACACATTCCTATGAATCATAATAGTGTTTAAAGTGTAGGAATCCTGGATAATTGGAGGATTGTGTTTGTTCTATGGTCTGCAGAAAAATTAATAGGGAAGGAAGGGAGGGAAGGAGAGAGGAAGAGAAGAGGGGAGGAGGAAGGGGAGGAGAGAGGGAGGGAAGGCACGAAAGGAAATAATGCAGATATGTAGCTAGGTTCTCTGACCTGCTTTGACTTCTGCAGAGAGGACTTGATGGGGTGTGTAACCAGGAAGGCTTGTCAGCAGATATTTCAGGGAAGATATGTGATTGTTTTTCATTAAGAAGGAGGATAATTTTTCAGGAAGCTATCACCCAGAGAATTTCATCCACATAGATGGCCAATTTGCATAAACCAGTATAACCCTACTGCTCCTTTTCTTGATTAATAGTCATGGGCTTTGGGAGATTTTTTGCTCGAGTTACAGGAATAATTGTTTCAACTCTCACGCTTGTTTGGCTTTGTGTGAGACTCAGCCCTCATGTCTACTGAAGGGAATCTAATCATGACTAAATGCAAATTCTACATTCTTTCTCCTGCTTCATAGGTATTGACTAAGCCTACTTCTCTGAATGTCTAGTCAGAGTGGCTATGCTTTTAGTGAATTCACAAAGCAGTTGGCCCTAAATTCATTTAACAGTCACATTAGCAAGAGTGCCAATTCAGACTCTGCTTCCGCATGTGTGTACGGACAGGACAGAAGGAACTGAACATCATTTAAGATGTCATTTAAGAGAAGAGACGTTCTAGGGGAGTTGTACACATGATCTTCAAATACCTGATGACCATCGCTTGGAAGGGCACATGTGTTAAATTAGTGTGACTTCAGAGTTTAACTAGTGTGACTCCAGTGATTAATTATTGTGACTCCAGAGTTTAAAATAAAGGTGGAAGGAATGGATTTCAGCTCAGTTTATAAGGATGAGCTTCCTAATGTTTAAAGTTGTTTAATGTTTATGAGAAAGAAGATATCTAATGCTGAAGTCTGAATGTTTAGGCAAAGGGTGAATGACAGCTCATTGTTTTCTAAGGTCAGACTTATAAGCATCTAGCTCACTGTTCAACTCTATGATTCAGTATAATGCATTAGACTGAAGCTGAGATACCATCTATTATTGAAAGGATCCTGATTTGACAATATTTAAGATGTGAAAAATCGAGTGTTAATATTGATGAAATGTATTCTCTTCTTATCCTCTTATTCTGTGAGCAGAGTTTTTGAAACAAACATGGCTTTGTAGTGTTCATCGCTTTCTCTATGTTTACACCCTTGCAGTTTGCTTGATCTATTTAGTCCCTGGGTATGCCCGTAGGTTTACATGTTCTGGAAATAACCAAAGGGAAAGATATTTCCTGTTAACTCTTTTGCAATAAAGTTCATGACCATGTGACTTAGAGTGAGAGGGTTTGGCGAGAGTTTCTTCTGATTATACGCTCAACATACGCGGCAGGCCGATAGGATCATGGAGGGGTCATACAATGTGTAGGGCTGATGGAAGACTGTTGAAATTTGATATTTTCTTGGGATTTTTTTTGGAATACTAACAAAGCTCACTTTTCAGAACATTTCACAACATTTTATTTTGATTGATTCATACATAATGATGTATATGTTTGAATTTTCATTTTAGGTTGAATATCCTATAACAATATAAATAATTTTTCCTTAATCTTGTTCTTTTTTTTAATGTTTATTTATTTTTGAGACAGAGAGAGACAGAGCATGAGTGGGGGAGGGGCAGAGAGAGAGGGAGACACAGAGTCCAAAGCAGGCTCCAGGCTCTGAGCTGTCAGCACAGAGCCCGAGGCGGGGCTTGAACTCACAGACTGCGAGATCATGACCTGAGCTAAAGTCGGATGCTCAACCGACTGAGCCACCCAGGTGCCCCTTTAATCTTGTTCTTTAAAGATTTTTTTAAATGCTTATTTATTTTTGAGAGAGAGAGACAGAGAGACAGAGCACAACAGAGCCCAAGTGGGGGAGGTGCAGAGAGAGAGGGAGATACGAATCTGAAGCAGGCTCCAGGCTCTGAGCTGTCAGCACAGAACCCGACATGGAGCTTGAACCCATGAACTGTGAGACCATGACCTGAGCCAAAGTCAGATGCTTAACAGACTGAGCCACCCAGGTGCCCCCCTTAATCTTGTTTGAACATGCACATTCTTGAATGCATAAAAAACATGAGGAGAAGAAAAGGTTTATGTCATATTTCCCAGTCACCTTTCTGATGTATCTGCATTCGCCTTTGTAGCTGCAATGACTCTTCCAGTAAAGTTAAGTGGCTCTGGAAATGGCTGCTAGCCCCGATTTCAGAATTTCAGTGCTGGTGATTTTGAAATGTGTTCTTAGCTTGGATGCTGCCATTCTCTGCTAACTTGTAAGAAGAATGATAGACTTTTGAACTAGTTTTCCAGTTCCCAGTTATTAGAAAATTTGGAAGAAGACAAATGAACATCAGAAGAGGAAAAGACCAATACTTAGCTTGCCTGTTATCACATCTAATTTAGCCTCTGGTACAGCTCCCAGATGTTTTTTGTTGTTGTCGTCAAGTGCAAAATGAAGTGCAGAGATTGTCTTCAAACCAGGCTTTAAAACACTGCTCTGAGAAAAGGACAATAGAAAGCTCATTTTTAGACCAAACTGGTAAAACAAATTACATATACAATCACTACTCATTAAATTTTTCTAAATGTGTCTGCGAAACTCACCAGGGGCTCTGAATACTCATGGATGTCCTGGTACCATCATCCATGACAGATATTTTGATAGCAGTGTTATTTTCCCCTTAATGGGCTGATGTGGGTGAACCAGGGCCTTGTGGCTCTGTGAAGTGAGTGTTCTTGGATTATGTGCATTGATATATCTGTGAAAGCCCCTCTTAGCTCCTTTGCAGGGCTTTTATCATTATACCTAAAGAATGAACTTTCAAGGCATCCGGGTTAGCACACAGGCTTTTCATCCCCTAGGGAGTTTTCGCTTATATCCCCCTTTGCTGACAGCTAAAGGAAAAGGCACACATTTACTTTAAGTCATAACGTGCTGACTTTTTTCTGCTTCCTAATTGGTATTTAGCTCTCGAATCTGTCTAATTTGTAAACTGTGCATAATCATTTTGATTTATTTTTGCGACAGGAGAAATCTGGACTGAATTATTATATTTCCATGAAATGTCACTAATAATTTCAAATCCATGGACTTAGATCGGGAGCGAGGCAATGCAAAACGGAGCCTGTGGCTTTCTCATTAAATGGTGTTGTGTGTTGCAAACACCGTTTCGAGCTTCATTTTGTTTAATATGGGTGTGTGATTTCTAGACACAGGGTTGTTTATAAAGGTGGGAAGTGTGCTCTGTGAGTCCCTTTGCCTAAAATGACAGGATTAATATTAATGTAGCACTACGCACAGGTCTACAGTTGTGGGATTTTAGAGCTCAATATTCCATTCGTAAAAACAAGTCAATTCCAAAACCTCTGCTTAATCAGACTGGCCCCTGACAACTCAGATTACAATTTTCATAACTGGCACTACAACACAGATTTTCCTTCAGCACTTCTCACCCTCTCCCCTCCCCTCTTAATCCCTTTTCACCTTTCCCCCCTGGAAGGGCCTGGCCTTACTCCAGTTGGAGAGAGAAAGCTCCATTTCAGAAAGAAATGAAAATACACCTGTTGCCATTGCAACAGATAAACAACCAGATAGCTCTTTTCAACCAGGACGGATTTTAGGCCTTTTTCCCTTTAATAAGGAGCGAGGTCATTGTTTCAGCTTCTATAAATTTGTGACACCTTCAATGGCCCTCTCTCATCTGATCAAGGAAATTCCTAAACACAGGATAGCTCAGTCTGGTGAAATAACTGACACAAAACTGATGAGAGACTGCTGGATTTCCTTCTAATGAGCAGAAGACAGAGAGGTGAACCGAGGTTGGGGTGGGGTTGTCAAAGAATATTCAACACACAGAAGCTCACACATCATCCTCATGGTGTTAACTGCCGTATCACCCTTGCCTTGGGAGTGAGAGGGTAAACTGAATACCCGGCTCCTACTGGGGAGAGAAAAAATCAATTGGTTTAAGAAGTATCAACCCCTCTCTTCCCTTCCAAACACTATCCTTGGCCCTGTCCTCATAGTACCGGTTGCCGAAGATGCTTAATTGAGGATAGAGCAGCAAGATTGAGCTAGGGAGATTTTAACCATCCTGATTCCCAGGCTACAGCCAGGCCAATTAAATTAGACTCCGAAGAATATCAGCATAAAAAAAAAAAAAAAACTCCAATGTGCAGCCAAGTTTGAGAACCAGTGGGCTAATCTCAGCAAGCATGAGAAGGAATTAGTGGGGCGTCTGACAAGGAGATGGAGCTCCCCTAAGGATACTTAGTTGGTGCTCCAAAGAGGAGAAAGGGAAGAAAGAGAAAAGGAAAACAGGTTGCATGCTTCTTGTCTTTCTCCAAGTCAACTGGAGTCTCCTAGTGTAGATAACTTAGGCTTGCACCTGCAGCTTCGGATGGGGTGTGGTGGGTTCCCAGGACTGGTGGGGGACTGGACTGGGCGGGGTGGGATGACTGGAAGTAACTACCCTGCGGCGCATCAATAGCCCCAGGCGTGGGCCGTGTGCCCTCCAGAGGCGAGTGGAAAGCAATTTGGGGGCGCAAAAGAAAGCTGGCTCGGGCGCAGGTGGCGCTCGCAACCCCAGCCGACAGTTCAGCCAATCGCGGGCGCAAGCGCAGCCTGGTGGCGGCGGCGGTAACCGAGCGCAGGGTTCCGGCAGGAGCCAGCGGAGCCAAAGGCGGCGCCAACACAGAGCTGCGCGCAGGCTGGAGTGAGACCCGGCGGCGAAAGGAGGAAGCGAGAGCTCTGTGTCCGGGTGTAGCCCGGCAGAGCGACGCGAACTTAGCATGGGGAAGAAGTGGAGGGATGCGGCGGAGATGGAGCGGGGCTGCTCCGACCGAGATGAAAGCGCGGAGAGCCGCAGGCGCAGCCGGAGCGCCAGTCGGGGCAGGTTTGCTGAGTCGTGGAAAAGGCTAAGTTCCAAGCAGGGATCCACCAAGCGCTCGGGACTCCCGTCGCAGCAGACGCCGGTGAGTGGCCCGGGGAGAGCCCCTGGGTCTCCTCCAACCTCCGCGCGTGACTCGAGCCCTTTCCATGGTGCTGAACTTGCCTCTTCAGGGACTCGAGCCTAGGAACTTGTGGAGCCGCCTCTAATGAAAGTGTTGGGGCTGGGAGGAGGGGCAAGAAGCAACGAATTCCCTTTCTTCAGCTAGGGGAGGGTCTCCTGACGTCTGTGCTGTCTTTGAAAAAAATGGAGAAAATGTTCGAGAGGCGAGGGGCTCACTGTCAGATCAGTAGAGTTTTGCAATTAACAGAGCGTGCGAGATATTTGCCGAGTGTGTTGTTGTGACTCCTGTAGTCCCCAGAGTCTGTCTGTGCAGCATGTTCGAAGGTGCTCGGCACCCGCTGAATGAGGGCGGAATAGGAAGGGCATGTCATTTTTGACTCTCTTAACATTTGTTCTTTTTCATCCCACACCCCCACTATGTTAATGGGTGCGTTTAATTGTTTGCAGAATGTTATTTGCATGCGGAGAATAGCAGGAATATCCAGGTGCTTATAATCCTAGGATACAGGATTCAGCGTTCAGAAAACAGTTTTCCCATGCGTCAGCCCCTCTTCAGTGTCTAATTAATGCAATAAAGCACTCAAGTGAAATTAATATAGGCATCGTTTGTGTGTAGAGAAGTACAGTTGATAAAAACTTTAGCTGCATATGCATTTTTAGTATTTAAATATTATGTTTTCCTTTAGTCTAGAGGGAGAGAACTCTGTTCCAGAAGAGAGTGCAGAGCCCTCCTGTTGCTCCTAGGGAACAAGGGTACACCACTTCAACTTAAGAAAAATCATTAAGAACATCAGCATGTGTGTGCGTGTGTGTGTATGTGTGTGTACACTTATGTTTTACATCCAGAGGAGTCCACAGCAGATATTGTGCTTTATAGAAAAGGAACTGAATTAATTTTTTAAAAGGAGGAGTATGTAAGCATTGTATCTCATAGCATGAAAAATGTTACCTTCTTCTGTTTTTGGAAGGTATCACTAAAGGATAAAAATTCATCTCCAAAAACCAGGATGTTTAAAACATGACTTCAACAGAATGAAATGTAAACATGTAAAATTATTGGTGTGTTTATTTTGTTTGCTTGTTCCCCAAAACTAGTAGAAAATGTTATTAGATTTGAAATATTTTTTCGATATTTAGAGTTGTACATAAGTTTTTTTTTAATTTAAAGATGGATAAAGTGCACTTAAAATGCAATTAATTTTATTCTAGACATTGAAATATCGTTTTTAACTAAAAGTAGACAATATTTTAAAAAGGATAATATTAATATGAAGGTAGGTTTCTCTGAAACAAGTTATGTAGAAAATGTAAAATTGATGACTTCTGGTTTCCTCCATTATGTGAAGAATTTTATCCCCCCTTTAATAGAAAGGATTATTTGAAATAACTTTTTACACTGCTTCTTTGATTCTGTTCAACAGGTGTGTGTAGAGCCTATATCAGAAACATATGAAGTCTCCACATAACTATAGGTTAGTTTAAATAACTTACAGGTCTGTTACTTAGAATAAAAATATGAGAGAGAGAGAGGGCATAATAGGATACCATGACAACAGAATACATCTGGAAAAGTAACTATGTCCTCCTGTTTACTAAGGGCGATGATGGTGCTATATTTCTCTGTAGTACTTGTTAATTGAAACATCAGCAATTCAGTTAAAAACCAGTTATGGCAAAAGCCTGTGCATATCCTCACACTGCATGGTGAGCTTCATATTGATTTTGTTCTAAAAATCTAATAGATGCTTCTGGCCATGATTTGAATTATCAGAATTTTTAAAACAAAGATAATGAGGTTTTGTAAATCTTAGAGCTGGGATGGTGATTTTTAATCAAGATTTGATTCCATTAGTTGTTAACAAAGACTTTCTACTTCATTCGTAAGTGATACATACCACTTAGTCAAACAAGAGAGAGGAAATAATAATGCTTGCAGCAGACATGCTTATAAAAGTTTTTAATCTTCAAGGTAAGATTTTTTTCTCCCTCTTAAGGTGAGCTGGTGATATATTCAACTTTCATTGTATGCCATGTAAAAAATAGCTTAAACTGGATGGGTTAAGGGAAGCTATTAAAGCAGTTAATGTGATTAATGCTGCTTTTTATTTATTCTTGTGAATAAATAACATATACTGTGATGTAACTTTGGATCTTATTAATTTTGTGTTATACTTAGAAATATTGTGGCATTCATTCTGATAAAAATCATAGGAGTTTTTTTTTTCCTTTCTTTGAAGACAAAATAGATAAATGTGGAAAAATGTAGTCAATAATAAAACATGGGAGCATTCTTAGGTCCTTCTTTCTTTTTCTTTTGAGGATGTAAAATGATTACATAGTTGTTTTATTAATGTGGCCTTCGTTACTCTCTTTTCTGCTTTAGTTAGAGTCTTGAAATCACTTCCAGTTAAAGTTATTCCCAGGGAACAATGACAATCCATGACTCTGTCCCCAGTGGGAATGATTACATTATATCTCATTTTCACTAACAACAAAGCATGCGTACATCATAGATAATGGGGGAGATTTTCTTCAGCAAGGAGAGGGCTGCTGTATTCTTGATGATCCGGAAATACTTTTCTTCTATGATCTGACTCAGGTTTTTGTGTATGAAGTGTAGGGAAGGTCTGTTTAAATCAACCTTGGTAATTAGATTTCTTATCTACTTATCACTAAGTATGTGGGGTTTTCTTAGAGATTGGACTGGACCCATGATTTTGATGCCAGTATTAGAAATCAAAAAGTCACATTTCTGGCAATCTCTTTAGTACTCAGAAAATGGTCCTCTGATGCTCTTTATGGTCTAGGGCAGGCCCACAGAAGGACAATAGGTGCCATCCTTGCCACAGTGTTGTGGAGCCTGTTTCTATTCCAGCACCAAGCAGAAGCATCACTACTCTGTGCAGGAGTGAGAGGAAGTGGCAGCTGTTCTGGGTCCTCGTAGTGGCATTTAAAGGCCATGTTTTTAAGTTCTGGCCCGCAATAGTGGATGTGTCTAATAAATCAATCCTTGCTGATTTGAAAAGATGTTTTGTTCATTTTTCTAATTCAAGGAATAGTCTTCTTTCCCCTTCTTTTTAGGCTTTGTGGTTGATAATGCGCAGTTATAATCCAATAATCTACAATCAATCTCAAATTATGCCCCAAATTATAAAATTCTGATGGAGTTAAGTAGAATTTAATCATATTCATTCCTTGGAATTTGTTCCTTCCTGAGAGTGGGTCATAGATTATTTTTTTAAATCTAAAACCAACAGGGTTGGTTCTCAGACTCTTAAGTACTGAGAACAAACTGAGGGTTGATGGGGGCTGTGGGAGAGGGGAGAGTGGGTGACGGGCACTGAGGAGGGCACTTGTTGGGATGAGCACTGGGTGTTGTATGGAAACCAATTTGACAATAAATTATATTAAAATAAAAAAATAAAAACATTATATTCCAAATATAAAGGAATTTGATATCAATTTTATAATTCTATTAAAATAAAAGTTATATATTTGCCTTTTAGATATCAACTTGTTTCTGGATATTAATATTTTATATAATGCCACTGTTAAATTGGTTAATAGGCATACAAGTAATTTAAAACTTCTTTGCCTCTATCCTATACTTTCTGGGATAGGATACTAGAAATACTTTCATATTTCCCAGAAATATGAAATTTTTCTCCTTGAAGTATTGTTCTTATTTGTATTACTCGTTTTAATTCTATCCATACAAAAATGGATGGACACCTATTGCAAGGTGACTCAGCAAGTGCTGTGTGGTATTAGAAATATCACATGTTCACCTCAGCATTAATATTTTTAATTTTGAAAGGTGATTTGCTTCTCTTGTCCCACAACTATTTCAAGGCTTGTTTTCAAATAGACGCAGATCTAATTTAATTTCCAAGTAAGCTCTGTGTAAAAGAAAGAAAAAAACAAAAGAAACAGTTTTGAGGGAGTAAAATGATGGAGTTGTAATTAGAGTTGTTTTTCAACCTTAGATGGCATGCTTGCTTCCACTAATGCTATAATTACCCTTATCAGCAGGTGCCAACCACAGAACATCACGCCTTGTGCAGACAAGTGGGCAACTGAGAGAGTAGAGAAACAGCAGCTCCACAAAGTAGACAAATCCGCTACAGCCGGTGACCGAATTCAGTCTTCCCACAGCTGTTTGAGATGCTGTGTGTACAGGGAGGATTCCACGAACAAATCTGGTTCCATTTCTGAGGCTGACTTGTCCCTTTTGGGCATAGTATAGGTGACTTCCAGCTATTTCTGCCCAAAGCTGGACTCTTCAAGATCTTACAATAAATGAGGAAAAGTGGAGTGGAAGGCAGGGCAAAAGCCAGAAAAACCCATTTCCCAACCTGCTGCCTGTTTTAGGATTGTGTGGATGGTGAATCTTGCAGTGCTGTGGTAGAAACAGTAGCAAGTCGCTGAAAAGAATCCTCATTTCTTTTTTTGGTGTTCTAGTATGCTATTGCAGTGTCGTTAAACCTTAATGGTTTGTTCTTGTTACCCAGAGGGCTCTCCTGGTGCAAGCAGATGAATCCCCTGCAGGGCTAGTCCATTACTGAGTAAACCATTGCTTGACAGGTTGAATTTGGCCTACTGCTTTTTACTCACTGTGTTAATTTTTTTTTTAAAAGGACAATGTGGTATCACTCAAGAGTGCAGATGTATATTCTTGTTATTGTGAATTTTTGATGGGAAAGAAAAGCCATTTTCTGATAATGGTTTGTTTTGTGTAAGTATTTCTGAAACGTGATCTCTTTTCTAGTAATTAATATAACAACTAACAAGCTTTTTCTCATTGATCATAGTGAATAGTGAAATTAATTTAATTTCACCTTTAACTGGAGGATCACAGATATAGTAGATGGCAAGTGAGTAGTTCAAATATTTTAGGTTTCGAGGAGAAAAGTATCTTTGTATGGCGATGCTTCTCAATATGTTTTCAATTCTCCTAAAACGTATGAGAACAGTTCTTCCTGCCATTTACTGGGATCTTGAAAAACAATGGAATCATTAAAGACCATTTATAAATGGTAGCAAAAGATTATTCATTTGTCTTGACCAGCTGTGATGGTCTGTGCAATGGTTTTATTTATTTATTTATTTTTTGTTTCTTTGTTTCTTTTTTTTTTTAATGTTTATTTATTTGAGAGAGCAGAGAGCGCAGGCAGGGCAGGGGCAGGAGAGGGAGACAGAGGATCTGAAGCATGCTCTGTGCTGACAGCAGAGAGCCTGGTGTGGGGCTCGAACCCACAAACCGTGAGATCATGACTTGAGCTGGAGTCAGAGGCTTAACTGACTGAGTCGCCCAGGTGCCCCTGTTGTTTTGTTTCTTTCATTTGCAAAGCTCAGAGATGACTAGTAGAACAAAAATGCAAGGATTATAGAGAACAACATTTAGAGAAACTTTTATCCGTCTAACAATCATTGAGCACCTAGGAAGTGTTAGGCACTCAGGTAGGTACCAAACAACTTTCCTAATAGAACTGATGGTTTCATACAAGACAGGGATCTGCAAAGCAACCAGAGATGTACAAAGCCTAGCCTTCTGGTCAGAATACAGTTGAGTAAGGGTTAATGTAGTGAATGCCTGTTAAGGAATGGTGATGCAAAATTTAAATCAGAAGCTTCATGCATTTGATGCCTGGTACTCAAAAGACAATGAAGAAAAAGAGTTGTGTGAATTTGGTAGTTTGGAAAAAGTGCAATAATATCTTTCTCAGTCATTTTAACTGAGTCATCAGGGTGGATGCCTGAATGCAGTGAATAGAAGCCAAGGCCAATGAGACAGAGAAATAACAACAACAAAGGCAAATATACTGTAAAGTACTTCTTATATACCAGGCACTCTCTAAGCACATCACGTAATTTATTATCCATTGCCTGACTTCAGGGAGAATGTAAGCCTCACAAAGGTAGGGCTCTTTGTTTTCTTGAGTGATTTATCCAGATGCCTTGAGCAGTGCTTGATGTATAGCAAGCCCTCAAATATTTGTTCAGTGAATTCATTGACCAATTAGTAAATGCATTAATAAACATAGTATTTTCTAGTTAATATGAGGTAGACTTTAAGTTCTTGGCTAGGAGAGCAAAGACAAAGAGGGGCAGAAGAAGTTTTCTTTCCTTTTTCTTTTTTCTTTTGGGCAAGATGGGAGAGATTTCAACATGTTTATTTGCTGGAAGAAGAACCTATTAAAGTAGCAGGATTAATAAGTAGAAAGAGAGAATAGCACCGAAACTAGTTCATAGCCTTGGAAGAGCTGAGATTTGTTTTAATTGGAGAGCTGAAGACCTACTCTTTTGTCTGCCCTCTCTTTGTCTTATGAACTTGCTTGGTCAAAATTGGACCAGATCGTTAATTCTTTTGCAGGTTTTACTTAGTATATATTTAGTCTATACTGTTGGTAAATTAATTCACAAGTTATGCTAAAAGTATGTATTTTATGAAAACTTTAATTAGTAATTCAGAGATTGCTGAAATGTAACTTTGTATCTTCCTTTGGCCTCTCTAAATACCACAAGAATTGTGAGAAAATTCTGAGATTTCAGTAAAGTGGGAATCACTACTTTAGTTCTCCTGAAGATAGTTATCTAAGTTCAGAGTTGACATGTCAAACTGCCAATCCATACATTCAATGTCATGAGACTGCACATTCGTGAAAAATCCCTCTCTAGAATACCAGAACTTCAATCACAAAACTGTCACAAAAAAGGGAACACTCATGGTAATAACCGGCGAGGTTTTTGTCCTCTCTGAAGGTTGATTTTCCTGGGACTTCCTTGGGAATGAACTTTACAACAGTGAGGTTAAGAGGGAGGGCTATACATGCTAAGTGTTTCTACAAGGCTCAGGTTGAATGCAGGTCATCTCTTCTTTGGGAGTTGTATGGAAAATCCAACTGATCTTGAGAACAATATGGTGGCCTTGGAATCAACTCTAGATTGGAATCTTGGCTCTGTCAGTTATTAGCTGTGTGGCCGTAGGTGCATTATATTTCTGTGTCTCTTTTTTCCTGAATTCTATCAGGAGAATTCCTTCTTCCATTCCCACTGGGTGTAAGATTCACTCAAGTCCTCTTCTTTTTGTATAAAGTATTTATTTATTTTTATTTAAAATATAAATTGTCTGAACATAGAAGAAAGAGAAAAATAATAGAAAACATTATGAAAAGAATCTACATACCCATAACACCAAGGTTAACATTTCACATATTTTCTCAATCTTTTTAAAAGAAGTAAAATGTTATAGGCAAAGTTAAAGTATCCTCCTTCCATTTTCTTGATTCCTTTCCCAAAGGCTAGAAATATTCTGAACTTTGGGTTCATTCTTCTCATATAGTTTTTTAAAAATTATCTCTAGTATATATTTATGTACTCAAAAAAATGTGTAAATAGTATAGTTCTGTGTTTGAAAATTTTTATATGAATTGTAAGTCATATTCTTTTACAATTTGCTTTTTTCATTCAACATTGTATTTTTCAAGATTTATGATGTTATATAAATGTTGCATTGGGTTTTGAAATAAGTTATGGTTACAGAATTATTTTCTTCATGAACCACAAGACCTTTGGAAAGAATGTTTTTTTTTAAATACTTAAGGAAAATTCAACTGTATGCAACAGGAGAGAGAATAGTATAATAACTGCATGTATCAATAATCCAGCTGCAGCAATTATAAAATCATGACAATTCTGCCTCATCTATACCTCTGTTTTTTATTTCTTCCCTCCTCACTAGATTATTTCAGGCAAATCACAGATGTCATATTACTTCTTCTAAAAAATATCTGAAAGATAAGGACTCTTTATTAAAAGAAAACTATAACACGATTATAAAATCCAAATGAATTAATAATTTCCTAATACCCACATATATTAAGATCACATTTCCTTAATAATTTCATAATTCTGTTTTTTACCCACAGTTCATTTGAATCAGACACGATTATAATTGACACATTACAGTTTTGTCTTTAAGTTTCTCCTCCTGATCTTTTTTTTCTTGTTGAAGATCATTTGTCAAATAAATTTATTTGTCCTATAGAGTTTCCCACATTCTATATTTTGCTAAATACATCCCAATTGTGTATTCTCATATGTTCCTCTGTCCCTTGTATTTCCTATGAATTGACAGTTTAACCATGAGCCTAGATAAGTTTTGTTTTCCACAAGGGTACCTCATAGGTATTCTATTTGCCTCTCACTAATCTACCATTATTGATCATCCCCTAAAGAAAGGGTATGCAATGCAAAGGGCCAGGTAATAAATATTTTAGGTTGAGGTACCTTAAGTTCTTTTTAAACTACCAAACTCTGCTGTTACAGTACAAAAGCAGCCCTAAACATTATATAAGTAAATGGGTATGGCTGTGTTCCAATAAAACTTTATTCATAAAACACTGAAATCTGAATTTCATATAATTGTTTACATCATGAATATTATTCTTTTGGTTTTCTTAACCAGTTGAAAATAAAAAAATAGTTCTTAGCTCACAGACAAAGAAAAAAGAGGTAGTGGACTGGAGCGGGCCCTTGACCGGAGTTAACTGAATTCTGGCTAAGATCTGTTGCTTCACTGGGGGCGTGCAAGTGGTGGTATTACATCTGTCTTTCTCTTTTCATTTAATAGCTGAAATATTTCTATAAGTAGGAACCCCTATCATCAACTATTCACTTGTTCTGAGTTATAATTCATAAAGTAAAGAAAAGATAAAGGCTTGAGAGAGATAGTTTTTTAAAAGTTGAACAAATAATAATAGAAACTATGCAGTGGCATTGATCTGTAGGTTTACTGTCAGGCCTTAGATTTTAATTGGGTCATTGTGTTCAGTTAGCTATCAGAAAATATTTGGCCTATTTATTGTGGAAGCCAATTAAACTGTCATTAAGAAATATAATGTATAAAATATATTGTCAAACTATTGCTGTGTTAACATTTTCGGTTTTAGGACTTAAAAAAAATCCTGGGCATTGTGTTAGTTTTCTACAGCTGCCATAAAAATTATCACAAATTTAGTGGCTCACAGCAATATGAATTTATTATCATACAGTTCTATAGTTCAGAAGTCTGCTGTGGGTTTCACTAGACTCAGATCAAGGTGTCGGCAAGGCTGTGTTCACTTCTGTGAGGGGAGAATCCATTTACTCAACCTTTTCTAACTACTAGAAGATCCTTCAATTCCTTGTCTCCTGCCCCTCTTTCTTTAAAGTGAGTACTGTTGCATCTCATTGATGCTACATCTATCATTATATTGCTTTCTCTGACCCTCTCTTTTGCGCCCCTCTTCCACTTTTAAGGACTCATATGATAACAGTAGATCTACCTGGATAATCCAGAAAAATCTCTTCACTCTAAAGTTAGGTAATTGACAAATTTAATTTCATCTTCAACATTAATTCCTCTTTGCCAGGTAAAGTGACGTATTCATGGGTTCTGGGGATTAGGATGTGGGTCTCATTGAGAGGCCAATATTTTGCATATCACAGGCATTGGGCTATTACTATTTGTTTTTTTTAAATCTGTTTTGGACAAAATTGCAAAATGGTTGTGAAAGACCCTCTCTAAGGTGCCTTTAAATTCATGGTAAATGCTCATCTTTTTGGAATGAGGTTCTGCGGGCAAACAAAAGAACAGAATAGATGGAGATTCCCTGTACTCTTTTTTCCCCTTCGTCTCCAGCTTTATGAACTATAATTAACAAATAAAATTATATCTAAGGTGTACAACATAATGTTTTGATAGTATACATTGTGAAATGATTATCACAATTAAGCTAATTAACATATCCATCACCTTACATAGTTACCACTTTTTTGTGTGTGGTGAGAACAGTGATCTACTTTCTTTATTATTATTATTTTTTATTTTTATTGGAGGGGGAGGGAGGGAATCTTAAGCAGGCTCTGTGTTCAGTGCAGAGTCCAATGTAGGGCTCAATTCCACAACCCTGGGATCATGATCTGAGCCGAAATCAAGAGTCGGGCACCCAATTGACTGAGCCACCCTGGGTCCTAAGAGATCTACTCTCTTAGCAAATTTCAAGTATGCCATTTAGTATTGTTAACTATAGTCACAATGCTGAACATTCGTCTCCAGAATTAATGCATCCTGCATAACCAAAACTTACAATCCTTTGTTTTCTGAGTATTGAATTCATAGTGATGACTGTAGATGTGGAAATTACCTTTCCCACCAGTGGATATTCAGTAGATTTGGGAACGTGAATGATGTGTTTGGATGTACATTTGAATGAGCACCCACTCTGTATAAAACCTCCAATGCTACAGGAGAAAGAAATGTGAGTATAACTTCTGGAAGTCTTATGATGTTGGGAGGGATGGAATTATAATCTGGTGCAAAACATGGTAGAAGCATATTAAGTATATAGTTGGCAATTATAAGTAAATGATATATTATAACAATTATTCATAAGTATACTAAAATTGCCTTAATTTTATTATTAGTCTGCTAAGATTGGTAACACCAGTCAGAGTGAGAAAATCAATTAGTCGGACCCATAAACAAACGATGGAATTTTCAGTCTCCACTTCACTGAATTGAAGCTTTCCAGGGAAAATAATTTGGGGGATAATACATTCAGAGAGATAGACCATGAGCAGGGGAGAAGGGCAGAGAGAGAGGGAGAAAGAGAATCCTGTGCTGATGGTGTGGAGTCTGATGTGAGGCTCTATCCCACAACCTTGGGATCATGACCTGAGCTGAAATCAAGAGTTGAATGCCTAACTGACTGAGCCACTTTCTATATAGATATAGCAAACAGCAATTTTTACTAATTTGTAAATGTTTTATTAATTTTTTTTCTTCTTAATGAATGAAAATAACCTCCACGTAAAAGTTTGAACTACACCTACTTTTTGAATAGGGCTCTGTTTTTTTTAGTATTATTTAAAGACATCTGGTTTTTCATTTAAATGCTTGTCTTCTTTATTTAATAGACAATTATTATAACAATAGATAATTATTATAAATTACTGCATATAGGAAAGAAAGGAGGATGAGTAATTAGCACCAAGTGGGGACATGGCAATAGGGAATGTCTTCAAATGCTAAGGTTAAATAAGGTGAGAAGTTGAGTCTTTTTAAGATCATGCCTGTCTTTTTTTATTAAAATATGTTGGATAGAACTTAACATTGTATAAGTTTAAGATGTATAATGTGTTATTATGGTACATATATATATTGTAAGATCCCTATAAAACAAAACATTCTGATGTGAAAAACAAAATTACTGGAAATATGACTGAAGAAGCAGTTATATGAAGGGAAATATTACATCTTTAAAACCATGGTGCGATAATAATTTTCTAGAGCACTGGACAGTGATTACGGGAGCCATACCAAATTAGGCAATGAACAATTAAACTATGGAACTTCAGGGAAGCAGCAAGCAGGCTGTTTTCTCAGGCACTTTTGTCACAGAGGATAGAAGACATTCTATGGTAAAATTGGGAAGTTTCCAAGGTGCACCGAGGCCTCTAAATTGGGAGAGCAGAGAGTTAGGGAGTAAGAAGCACTCAGGCTTGGAGCTGCTATCTCCCTGTCAAAACAGAGAGAGAGAGAGAGAAAGAGAGAGAGAAAAATCATCCTGACTATAGCATTCGTGGCTAGTATTCTTGGGTTAAGTATCTATAGCAGTCATTTGTACATCTGGGGAATGTTTTGAGCTTGAAATTCTAGCACGTGTACAGAGTTAGGAAAAATAAACATATATTTGCAGGTATACAACTGATGGGGACTCTATGCAAATGGTTGGATATTGAAAACTCAGAAAGTCTATAATTGATTACTAGTGGCTGCAAAAAAGTATCAGAGAAACATGCTTTTCTTCATAGAAAACTGAAGACTAGGTCCATAGTAAGGCAGAAGGGCCAAGATGAAGAGAAAAGATCTGGATCTTGACTCAAGATAGAGACATTTCCCCGTACTGTTCCTCACTCAGGGTTTTACTGTGGTTATAGCTATATGGTGTGATTGTTGGCATTGTTATTTTTATTAGTTATTGCAGCTTGTATAGGTAATCAAGTATAAGGTAACTGGTGTGTAAACTCTATTCGTTTAATGTTTCTGTTGTTGTCTTTATAAAACCTGTCAAAATAGAAGCCCTTCAGGAATTATTGAGGGATAGTAGCAGAATCGAGCCTGATGGACATTGGTTATTACCCACCCATCGCCCAGAGTAGGTGCTCGTTTCAGAGTACTGTTTCTATTCATTTTGACTTTGTGTCACAAAGTTGTCTCTGTGCAAAGACGCATTTTGAACACAACAATAAACTTTGAAATTGCTCTCCTCACTCTATGTTAACTAGCTGAAATTTAAAAAAGAATCGGAAAGAAAAAAATTTCTTTCCTTTTTTCTGAGTTATTGGCAGTCATGATGTGGGAAATAAACATGACTTTTTAAGCATTTAAAATTATTAGTTACCCCATCACTAAATGAAATTAGCTTTCTTTATTTTTTAAATTAATTAATTAATTATTTAATGTACCTACAAGTTAGTTAGCACATAGTACAACAATGATTTTAGGAGTAGATTCCTTAATGCTCCTTACCCATTTAGCCCACCCTCCCCCACAACCCCTTCAGCAAACCTTTGTTCTCTATATTTAAGAGTCCCTTATGTTTTGCCCCCTCCCTGTTTTTTTTTTTTTTAATGTTTATTTTTGAGAGACATAGAGGCACAGCGTGAGCAGGGGAAGGGCAGAGAGAGAGGGAGACACAGAATCAGAAGCAGGCTCCAGGCTCTGAGCTGTCAGCACAGAGCCCGACGTGGGGCTCGAACTCACAGACTGCGAGATCATGACCCGAGCCGAAGTCGGCCGCCCAACCAACTGAGCCACCCAGGCGCCCCGCCCTCCCTGTTTTTATATTATTTTTGCTTCCCTTCCCTTATGTTCATCTGTTTTTTGTCTTAAATTCCTCATATGAGTGAAGTCACAGGATATTTGTCTTTCTCTATTTTTTTTAATATTTTAATTTATTTATTGTTTAATTTACATCCAAGTTAGTTAGCATATAGGGCAACAATGATTTCAGGAGTAGATTCCTTAGTGCCCCTTACCCATTTAGCCCATCCCCCCTCCCACCACCCCTCCTACAACCCTCTGTTCTCTATATTTAAAAGTCTTTTAAGTTTTGTCTCCCTCACTGTTTTTATATTATTTTTGCTTCCCTTCCCTTATGTTCATCTGTTTTGTATCTTAGATTCCTCATATGAGTGAAGTCATATGATATTTTTCTTTCTCTGACTGAATAATTTAGCTTCACATAATACCCTCCAGTTCCATCCACATAGTTGCAAATGGCAAGATTTCATTCTTTTTGATTGGTGAGTAATACTCCATTGTGTGTATGTGTGTATGTACAACATCTTCTTTATCCATTCATCTGTCGATGGACATTTGGGCTCTTTCCATACTTTGGCTATTGTCAATAGTGCTACTATAAACATTGGGCGCATGTGCCCCTTTGAAACAGCACACCTGTATCCCTTGGATAAATACCTAGTAGTGCAATTACTGGGTCTTAGGGTAGTTCTATATTGAATCTTTTGAGGATCCTCCATACTGTTTTCCAGAGTGGCTGCACCAGTTTGCATTCCCACCAGCAGAGCAAAAGAGATCCTCTTTCTCCACATCCTCACCAACATCTGTTGTTGCCTGAGTTGTTCATTTTAACCATTCTGATAGGTGTGAGATGGTATCTCATTGTGGTTTTGATTTGTATTCCCTAGTGATGAGTGATGTTGAGCATTTTTTCATGCGTCAGTTGGTCATCTGGATGTTTTCTTTGGAGAAGTGTCTATTCATGTGTTTTGCCCATTTCTTCACAGGATTATTTGTTTTTTGGATGTTGAGTTTGATAAATAACTTTATAGATTTTGGATACTAACTCTTTATCTGACATGTCATTTGCAAATATCTTCTCTCATTCTGTCAGTTGCATTTTAGTTTTGCTGATTGTTTCCTTCACTGTGCAGAAGCTTTTTATTTTGATGAAGTCCCAATAATTCATTTTTGCTTTTGTTTCCCTTGCCTCCAGAGTTGTGTTGAGTAAGAAGTTGCTGTGGCCGAGGTCAAAGAGGTTTTTGCCTGCTTTCTTCTCTAGGATTTTGATGGCTTCCTGTCTTATGTTTAGGCTTTTCATCCATTTTGAGTTTATGTTTGTGCTTGGTGTAAGAAAGTGGTCCAGGTTAATTTTTCTGCATGTCACTGTCCAGTTTTCCCAGCACCATTTGCTGAAGAGACTGTCTTTATTCCATTGGATATTCTTTCCTGCTTTGTCAAAGATTAGTTGGCCATACATTTGTGGGTCCATTTCTGGGTTCTCTATTCTGTTCCACTGATCTGAATGTCTGTTTTTGTGCCACTAACATACTGTCTTGATGATTACAGCTTTGTGATGCTGCTTGAAATCTGGGATTGTGATGCTTCCAGCTTTGGTTTTCTTTTTTAAGATTGCTTTGGCTATTTGGAGTCTTTTCTGGTTCTGTACAAATTTTAGGATTGTTTGTTCTAGCACTGTGAAGAATACTGGTGTTATTTTGATTAGTTTTCTTTAAAAGATAAACAAGAAGGATTCAAATTACCAGAGCCGAAGGCAAAGTGGGAATGGTTTGGGTTCCAGCTATAAAAAGAGCTCTTTGTTTAAAAGGTGCACCAAGTTATTGCATGTAACTATAGACTACACTGGTAACAGTAACTAAAGCAAGAAGCTTAATTCATTTTGTGAAGATCACATACTTGAAATAAACAGACTATGAAAAATGAATGCAGAAGAAACCAGCAGTAAATAATGGCTAAGTCCTACTTTTGTTTCATTACCTGTTACGTACAGTTGGGGGAGGGAAACAATGTGTGTGTATGTGTGTGTGTGTCTGTGTGTGTGTGTGCATGAGCATGCATGCATGCACCACCATACCATGCCTTGTATGACTGGTGCCTTTGGGTCCACTAATGGAGACAGACAAGTGGGCTGGTGTGATACCATCACGGTCCTGTATTGATCTCAGCAGTGAGGTAATTCAAAGGGTATTGTATTACTGCATAGTTTGTGAATCATACACATTGTAGAACCTTTAGAAGGCTGGGTATTATGTCTTTTTCCCAGGGAAAATGTCTGATTATCAAACATAACCTTCGATGTGATTCGAGTATAATCTAGTCCTTTGGTTTAAGATCTCCTTTAGGATAAGAATTGCGTTTTTCTTATCAGTGTGGTCCCAAATCTTGCTCAGTGCCTAACATGTTATAGAAATTTAATACTTGTGTGTGGAGTCAGTGAAAGAGCATAATAAACGTGCTCTAGACTTAGCTGTTTCACACCCTTGGCAGAAAGAGGATGAAAAGGAGAGGGCAGCAAGGGTTAGTTTGGTATTTTTAAATACTAGGCACTTACAGTGATCTCTTATGCAATCCTCTCGACATCTTTCTTTCTTTATTTTCTTTTTTATTTTAATGTTTATTTATTCATTTTGAAAGGCAGGAGGGGCAGAGAGGTGGCAAGAGAGAGGGAGAGAAAGAATCCTAAGCAGGCTCCATCCTCAGCGTGGAGTCCGACTTGGGACTCCATCTCACGACCCTGAGGTCATGACCTGAGGTGCAGTCAGCAGCTGGACGCTTCCCTGACTGAGACGTCGGAGATGTCCAAGCCATCCTTGACATCTTTATTCAGATGCCCGAAATACAGAAAAGAAACTAAATTTCAGAGAAGTCAAGGTCGTTTTAACCAGGATAGCTAGGAAGTGGTAGGGATAGAATTCAGATGCGACCAGTCTTTAGGTTTTGTTTCAATACTCTCCTGACTTGTGAGTTAGAGACAAGATCACTAAAGGAGCATAAAGAAAGTTTATGCATATCTTTGCTCTCACAGAAGTGATCTGTTCCTGGGGTGGCTTAATGGTCACTATGATAGTGCGACTAAGGGCAGTAGGGAATAATGAAAGCAATTAAACAATATTGTCAGCAGCTCTGCAAATAAGCTTAGTTCCAGGAATAAACTATTGAGTGGAAAAAGAAAAAAACATGGTAATTTGTTTTTCATGCTACTTCTCTCACTGTTGTTGGGTGAGAATAGGGCAATATGTTTGTACCTACAGAATCGTAAGACAACTTACTTTATTATTTTTAATGTGTTGAATTTGTTACTTATATTATCATGTTTTAAACTCTGGTTATTTAATTATGTGGTTCCAATCCAAACTGGATCTACAGAACTTCAAATTCGAGTGAAATGTGAACACAGAATCCTTGTTAAATAGGCTCTTTTTGTGTGTGCGTGTGTGCGTGCATGGGCGCTTTACCTTTAGAAACATGTAACAAACAAGACGTAGGTAAGAGCTTTTATTGAGGGTTTAATTTGAGAGAGTAATTACCTAGGTTTGTCTCGGGGTCAGAATAAGGTCGGGTCAACTCGCTGTATCTTCAATTATATCAAGTGGGAACCTGTGTCCTTAACAATGACTCTGAGCCAAGATGTTATATTCAGTCGTAAGAGAAAGATAGATTCCTCTCCCATGTTTCCTACTTCCTAAGGCAGGAAGTGCATTAAGCACAGGAAGGGAGATGTTCAGTAACAATGGGCGAAAGAAAATGAGTTGGTGATTGACTAGAAAAATCACTTAATTAATACATCCCTTTTGACAAGAACTCCTGGTTAATCTTACTTTGCGTACACAGAGGAAGTATATGCCCATATTTTCACAACCAAGTATATTGAAAATCTAATGAGGACGTGTTGATGTTTTGCTGCAAACCTAAATGATGACCACAGCATTGAAGAGGCTTCATTGATTCTTCTCAGGTGTCAGGGACACTGAGTGTGGGGATGGTTGCCGGGAATATAAGAGGAAGCAAAACGTGCTGACCCCTTCCAGTTGTCATCATGAGAAAAGAGACAAAATGAACACTTGCTGTATCCTCAACATTTTGTGAGATTTTTTTTATATTTATAAAGGTTTTATATTCTATACATGTTATTCTCATTCAATCCACACAACAACCTGAGTGGGTAAGCATTATTTCCATTTTACAAATTCCAGCTCTCCTGGAGCTTATATGCTAGTGAGGGCTGACGGCAGACACACAAATAAATAAATAATAAAATGTCTAGTAATGATACGTCCTCTGAGTAAAAACGAAGCCAGATGGGAGGGTCGAGAATGAGAAGGGGCACTATTTTAGCTACAGGGAAAGCCTTTCTGATTGGTGCTATTGGATGCCAGAATGGAGGAGGGGAATATCCATGGAGATACCTGGAGAAGAGTGTTCTAGGCAGAGAGAACAAATCTGCTGAAGCAGAGGAAGACAAAAGACACTGAAGCAGAGTAAGCCAGGACGAGGGGGGAAGAAGATAAACATTTGAACCTGGGGGCTATCTGACTCTAAACCTATGTATACAATGTTTCATTTACACCATGAAATGGGGGGTATGTAGTGGCTAGAGAAGACACAGGAAGTTACAAACAATTTTCGCCCTTACACGAGAGACTGTTAAGTATTGTAGAAAATCAAGAGTGGGACAGCAAGATGTCTTCTTGGGGGCAGGATGACATGGGCTCTTGGGCTTAGGCTCTCGGATGAAGTCAATGTGGACTTGCAGCTTAAACTGCAAAGAACAGTGGTGTGGGAATGAATGTTAATGGTTATACATATTAAACTTCCTATGCCAGAAACTGCCCCATGAAGCTTACATATATTGAATCATTTGTTCCTTGTATAATAACCTCACTGCACCCATTTCACAGCTGAGGAAATGAAGGCACAGAGATATTAAGTACTTTGCTCAATGTCCTAGAGTTTGGGTTTGAAATCAGACTGCTTGGTACTATATTCTGTGCTCTTAAAAAACAGAATAGAAATACAAGTGGGGAAATTTGTTTCTTTCCTTTTTTTCTCTTCACCAATCACTTTCCTGAAATATGGAGCAAAGGTTGACAGATGAGCTATTAGAAAAAAAAACAAACTTACTTTTATCCCCCCGAAGAATGTAAAAGAAAGTTTGAGAGGAATGAGTTGGGAGGATAGTGAAGATAGTGGCAGTCAGAGTACTTTCTCATGCTTCTCATCCTTCTTTCCCTCCAGCCAGGGTGAAAATATGATTAACCAGGGAAGTACAGTGCCGTGCCCATAGTAGGAGTTCACAAAAGAGCTTATGCCATCTGCTTCAGAACGTTCTTTATATTAAACAAAGTCAAGAAGCCAATTATTAAAACCTGGGACACCTTGATGGTTATAATGTATTCGATAGGGACTCAAGGGTTAAAAGAAGCTACAAGAGAATTTTTTTTTGTTTTGTATGTGTTTTGTGTTTTTCATGAAGCAGGACTTTTGGGCTTATTTCAAGTTGCAGTTTAGGTGCTGGAATATGCCAGAAGCATCAGAACAAGTCGTTTCGGATCAAATTTGTCAAGGTCTGTGGTGACATATCGGTGAGATAAACAAACAAACAGACCCACCACCGATCCATGAATTCTGAAAGTAAAACTATTCATCAAAATGTGTAACTGATTTGAATCAGCCACTGCATTAGAGAAAGTTTCCCAAAGCTGCTGGCTGTTTAAACACCTAGGTATGGGTTAAAAAGACCGACTACTGGACTGGCCACACTAAGCTATGGACTTTCTATGCCTGTGGCAAGACTGGGAAAACTCAGGTTTGGAAAGACCCCAAGGTGATTTAGATGATCACTCACACTTGAAATGACTCTTTTAATGACTTTTACCTGTGATGGTGGGTCTCCTCTGTAGCATATATTGGAATCACCTGGAGGGCTTGTTAAACCACCCTCCCACGGGCCGCATCTTCCCCTGGGCCCCGTCCTCCCATGAGCCCTGTCTTCCCGTGGGCTCCACCTTCCGGTGTTTTTAAATAAATAGACCTGAGGCAGGGTTTGAGAATGTGTATTTCAAGCGTGTTTTTCGGTGCTGCTGCGTTGCCCTTTGAGGACCCCTGGCTTTTAAGGATTATCAGACTAAGACATGGGAGGCTGCAGGACAGGCAAGTGACATCACTTTCATTAACGGGGTATGGAAAACTCGGTGCGGGATAGATTGCTTAAGAAAAATAATAGAGCGAGTACGGCAGCGTTGTTGCTTGAAGTCATAGTCAATCAATTTGGTTGTTTGTGGTTTTAGTGAATTTGTGAATAATGGAATTTGGGTCCTTTGATTGGTTTTAGGCTAAGAACTTTGAAAATAATCTAGTTTCATGGGATTAGAAAGAGTAAGGGTGGGAAGGTTATATTTTATTCAAAAATGAGCTCGGACTAAATGGCTGACATACAAAAAGGAGATAAGCAGACATGCCTGAAGACAGAGGAAAAGAAATAGTTTCTTCTGGGGTTAGGTCTGGAAATTTCTTTTCCTGAACACTATTAAGTGCCTTACAGCTGTGAATACAGTGGTAAATCACTGTTTACATAAATCCAAAATTCTGCTGTGTAAGAAAATGCCAGGAATAAATTGGAATTACTGGAAATCAGTCGAGGAGGCTCTTCACAACCCAACCTGTGGCAGAATCCAGTACGGGTGCATAATTCGTAGGGCCTGGCCCAAAATGAAAATGCCGGTTCCCTGTTGAGAAACTCTTAAGATTTCAAGACGGCAATTCCAGGGTATTAAAAAAGTTGGGGGCCCCGCGTGGCTAAATGGGTCTGACCCTCATGAAGCCAGCTCGGGGTTAATCAAAGGGCTTCAGAAGATCTAGAGTGGGAACCCTATTTGAATTCTATCGCTGATGCTCTGTATCGTCCTGAGCAACTTTTGCTTCCGAGGGAGCAGGGGAGGGGGAGAGAGGACAGCAGGCTCTGCATTGACCACACAGAGCCTGATGCAGGGCTCCAACTGGAGAGCCGTGAGATCATGACCTGAACTGAAGTCAGATGCTCAACAGACCGAGCCACCTAGGTGTCCCTGCTCCTCTGTTTCTTGATATGTGCGGTTTGCTAACTAATCCTTACTTTGAAAATATCCTTGGGAAAGATAAGTTAGGTAATCTGTGAAAGACCCCAGGGCCAAGGAAGACCACAATTTCAAAAAAATCCTAAAAGTGTTGGCAGGGCTGGAGAGTGTACTGCTCTCCTGGGTGTAGGGGGGCCATTTCTCCTAATCTTAGAAGCTAAGTCATTAAAGAAGTGTTTGTTTGTTTTTAATGTTTATTTTTTTGAGAGAGAGCCTGAGCAGGGGAGTGACACAGAATCTGAAACGGACTTCAGGCTCTGGGCTGTCAGCACAGAGCCCAATGTGGGGCTCGAACTCAGGAACTCCTGACCTGAGCTGAAGTCAGATGCTTAACTGACTGAGCCACCCAGGTGCCCCAAGAAGTGTTTGTTGATGGCTTATAAAGTGCTCTACAGTGTCCCTGGTGTGGGGCTCCTCTCTGTCCTTGTGCAGGTCACTGTCAAGTGGGAGATGCAGCCTATAAAGCAGTACATGGAAACCTAAGTATGAAACATGAAATGCAGGGGAAGGAATAACTGACACAAGGGGAGTGATCTAGGAGAAAGGTGAGGAAAAGTCTCCCGGAAAAGGCAACATTTAAGTTACTCCAAATTTTAAGTGGAGGAAAGTCAAGTTTGGGGAATGGCATTTTAGGAGAAGAGAACAGTCTCTTAAACAGGAGAGAGTGTGCTGTGTTCGAGGGACTAAGAGATCAGTAGGCTGTGGCCAGGGAATGGGGTGCAGACTGCTAGGAAGTAAAATTGGAGGTGAGGGGGAAATAGAGGGCCAGATATGTAACCTCTTGTAGGTTAAAGAGAAGTCTGGGTTTTATTCTAAGCGTGGTGGGAAAAACTTTGGAGAGTTGTGAGCAGGGAAATGATGTGAGCAGATAGATCTTCCTAAACTCTGGGGGGATGGTTTGTAGGTACAGTTAAAAGGGACAAAGGGAGGAAGGGAGAGGCAGTTGTGGGAGAACTTGGTAAGCAATACTCATGGCCTGAACCAGGTTGGCGGCAGTGGTGCTGGGAAGAAATTGGCTTTCTAATGTGCTCTGGTGGGAGGAGCAACTGGGGCTGCAGCTTGGACACACCTGAGTGTAACGAGAGACTCGACAAATCGACAATGGATCCCAGGTTTCTGTCTTGGGCAACTAAGTGGATGGTAATCTTCACCGAAATCATAAAGACGTAGAGGCAAACTGTCTTTTGGAAGAAGTCCAGTTTTTTTTTTTTAATTTTTTTTTAATGTTTATTTATTTTTGAGAGACATAGAGGCACAGCATGAACAGGGGAAGGGCAGAGAGAGAAGGAGACACAGAATCGGAAGCAGGCTCCAGGCTCTGAGCCGTCAGCACAGAGCCCGATGCGGGGCTAAAACTCACAGACAGCGAGATCATGACCTGAGCTGAAGTCGGCCGCCCAAACGACTGAGTCACCCAGGTGCCCCAAGAAGTCCAGTTCTTAACTTGCAGATTTTGAGATGGTATCAACTTGAACATGTGACTGGAGTCCAGAGGAGAAGCCGGACTTAGAGATCATTTAGATGTTACCAGTTTATAGATGGTATTAAAGTTCTGGGAATGAGTGGTGTCAATTAAGATGGCTGTGCATAGAGAGATAAGGGGGTTTAAGGAAAATCCCTGTGGGTGTGCTCGGGTGGCTCAGTTGGTTAAGGTTCCGACTTAGACTTTGGCTCTGGTCATGATCTCAAGGTTCACAGGTTCCAGTCCTGTGTCAGGCTCTGTGCTGACAGCTCAGAGCCTGGACCCTCTTCTAGGTTCTCCCTTTCTCTCTGCCCCTCCCCCACTGGTTCTCTCCCTCTCTCTGTCTGTCTCTCAAAAAGTATTTAAAAAAAATTTAAACCATCTGGATTTATTTAGCAGAAGGGTATTGAAGGAAACCAAGAAAGACCCAGAGATGTACATATGTAATTATGTCACTGAGGCCTAGAGAGGAGGGTCCTTCAGGAAGAACGTCACCAAGAAGACTGGATGTCAAGAAAAACGAGGACTCTTAATATCCTACTGTACTTAGCAATTTTGGTTCCTAGTGTACTTGCTAAGAGCTGTCTCATTGTAATAACAGGAACCAAAGCCAGATTGGAGTAGGCTAAGGAACGAGGTGAGGTAATGGAAACAGTGTATGTACTTGGTATTTGGAGTTTAACATAGAAGAGCAGAAAAATGGGATGGTGCCTGGAGGGCATATGCAGTCATGGTGTTTTTTTTTTGTTTGTTTTTTTAAGATGAACAATACTGCAGTGTATTTGTGTCCTGATAGAAATGATTCCACATAGAAGGAGGGGATGATAGTGGAAGAGAAGAGACACCTGTAAAATAGAGTTGTAGAGCAGGCTGGAGGGATGTATCCAACTATGCAAAAAGATGGACTCTAAGAGCCCAGGGTAAATGTCATTGTAATACTGGAAATAACCACGCCCCAATTTCTGACACTGCTTATGTTTGTGTTATCGAACCTGTTTTATATACTTGATGCCCTTGGCTTGCCAGAGGAAGAGACCTGGTCTAATTTATCTGACCTCTAGTAGTGCCTTAAGTGCCATCTAAATGAATTTCCTGCAATGTTGTAGAGAAGAAAAAATGAATTTGAACTCCGATCTTTAAAGAGTTGGTAGATGGTTTGCCCTAAGATACAAGATGGCGGTTCCTTGAAGAGTACAAACATGAAATGCAACTCCTAACTTAGGTTTGCTGAATCGGAGAAGAAAACAGTGGATAAATCTCCTTGACCAGAATGCTGTACACGGAACTATCTGCTCATGAGCCTGTAGCACATAAGACGTCCTTAAGAATGTGAATGACTTCAGCTCTGGGTGGAAGGCAAAAGGCAGACTTGGAAAGTTGGAAAACTCTCAAGCTGTGCTCACTGCAGTAGGGAATAATTCCGGGTCTGGAAGCTAGGCCAGTCTGGTTTCGTTCAGCTCCTTTTGTCAGCTTGTCTCAGAAGAGGTGGAAACATGACTGGATTTGGAGGAATAGCAGATGAAGGAAGACGGAGATTAGTTACAGGAAGGCTGGGTTGACACTGGAGTAATCTTAGCCTTGTTATAGAAAATTGTACTTCTCTGCGTTCTGAAATTGAGGGCTGAGGCTAAGATTTAGGAAGAAATAAACTGTCAGACCTAGCAGAGAAACATTATTAAGCAGATTGGGTGAAACCGTCACCTGTCTGTAATGTTAATATTCTGGATCATTCTTTTAGATTTCTTAAGTGTGAAGTTTCATGGACCCAAAAAGGTATAACCTACATTGTTTTCTGTTTTTAGAAAATCATATGGTTTTCTGTCCACGCAATTTCAGTAATGAGCATAAATATTGAGAAAAAACAAACTTAACCCGCTTTCATGGTGCCAGGCCTTACTTCTGGAAGCCTGTTTTGTAGAGAATGGGGACCCTAAATTACTGAGAAACAAAGGTATTGTTACTTGGAAAATGCCAGGTTTCTTCATTGTGTGGATGGACAGTTTGACTCCTGGATTCTGGTCACATTCCCAAATAGTCTCCAAAGGATAAATCTTAAACAAAAATGGCAAATTTGGATTTGGTTTTTAAAGGGTAGTGCATAAAAAATTGCTCTTTAAGGATTTTTTTTTTCTTGGACATCTTGACTGAATCTTTCCTGTTTATGTCCAATGTTTTTAGTGTTATCTGTCAAAGTGAAAATTTGCTACAAACATGAGACGGGAATTTAATGTTAAGGAAAGCAAGTGGCTCACAGCAGGGAAATGGAGGTTTTCTCCGGGGTTTTTGCTTTGGTGAGCAAACGATGGCAGAAAAATGCCAGGAACTGAACAAGACTGAATAATCCGTTGAATAGGGGATGGTCCTGGAATACAATTGTTCAGTTTCCTGGGCTGAGATTTAGACAGCAGGTTTTGCATGGTTGATATTATATCCTGATGTGGTAATATGCATGGGGGGGCACTTCAAAGGTCCCCTATCTTACTGGGGATGTGATAAAGTTTTAAAAATTAAATCTCCAGTGAACACAAAGTTATCTGAGTTGCTATAATAAACAGTCGTCTGAAAGGTTTAGAGATACCGGGAAACATATCTCAGTGTGTCTTAATTATCAGCTGAATAATTTCCAAAAGCTAACTGTTTCTAAGAAACCAAGTGTAGCAATATGACATGGGTTCAGCCAAATATCTCATTCAGAGTCCTTTCTAATTTCTGTGATGGTAGAAATGTTCTTAGCTCCTCTATAAATCTTTGGAGGTATCCTATTAGAATAAAGCTCACGGATCATGTTGTTGGTGCAATATAAGGGGGCAGAGATTTTTGAACTATATTTGGTGAAACCATAGGTTTTCATAAAGGGTCTATTTGGATTCCTTGGGAAACCGGGCTTGTGGTCAAGGAGTCCACTGCTTTGCTGCTAGGTCAGTAGCTAATAGAGCTTGAGGGATCTCAAAGGCAGACGGGTCCCATGAGTCAAGAGGGTAGAGAAAACCATTGCCCCAAAGAATACATGAAGGTGGCATTTCTTGCCGCATCTACTTAAAATTGTATTGATGACCAGTCACCTGTCCTTCTGCATCTAAGATCGGATTGTTCGTGTTTCTCTTTTGGTATGAGGTTTGAATAGTCCTGGTTCTTTCATAAGTTGGTCCTACTATCGTAGCACTGTGATACTTGCTCCATTGCTGCCTTTAGAGTATGTGCTTTACACCTTAGCTCTGAACATCATCCAGCAAGAAGGGGAGGCCTTTTATAGAAGACGAATTTCGTCGTAAGTGGGATGCTCTTTGAGGGAGTAAATAATCCACAGAGAAAGTCTCTGCAGTATTTTGTCCTCAGTGTTTTCCTTTGGTCTTCTTAAAAATCTTTTCCTGTCCCTGCCTTACTAGGCTTTGCACCCATACCACCCACCCCAGGATGTCTCTGATCCCTATTGTTCTTTCTTCTATTATGATGAGTAATGAGGAAAAAAGAATAATGTTTATGAAGATTTTAAACAAGAAAACAATGAGAAATTTTATTTAAAACAAGGTGCAGTAGAACATTTTAAAAGTTCAGTATATAACCAACCAATTGGTTCTATAATCGGTTGATTACTAATGACCTTGAGGATTTGAGAGAATAATTTTAGATTTCATCAAATGAACTGCTGAAGCTTTGAGTTCAGAGTGTCAGAATTATACCCAATATATGCATCTGACCTAAGATAGGAGCATAGTTGTCTTTATGACTTCTGTTCCAGAAGTCATTAGTTGAACTTCTATTATAGGAAGGAGAGAAGCCAAACTATATTGGAACTTCTTAATAGTGTA